>VXAD01006008.1:506057-760710 GCA_013399195.1 Dicrurus megarhynchus
TGGGACGGCGTCGCCGCGGGCGGGAGGCGCGGAGCCTCAGCCGCGCCGGCAGACCCCGCCGGGGCGCTCAGCCCCAGCCCGCGGGCTTCGCGCCGGGGGCCCGAGGCGCTCGCCCCTGAATCCGGCCCTCCGCGCCCTTGTGCTTTCCGCTCTCCCCGGCCCCCCACTCCGCCCGCGCCCCGCTGACCTCTCAGAGCATCAGGGTTGGGACGTCCAGGCTGCAGGAGCGGGCTACGCTGTAAACCTTGCAAAATAGCTCAAAGTAGGTGAGATGAAAATCCGCGTGCTCGTTTTTTTCGACGGCACCATGCGATTCCTCGAGTTTTAACAGTGATTTCCACCCTCTAGATATCACCGGAGTTAAGGCTGCAAGGAGAGCCTTTAGTTGTGTCAGCGCGAATGTATCTTGTTTTCAGGGGATTCATTTGCATGTGCAGTTGCTTTAACATGATTTATACTTTTTTTTTTTTTGTAACCAGATAAGTGAAAGGACAGAATGCAACTAGGAGAATTGCTGTCAGGTCACGAAGTGTGGCATTATAATGAAAATAATTACTTGTTTATGGCAGCTGGGTTTTTTTCTGCCTTTTTTTGAAGATAATGAAAGGACTCTAAGACACTGGTTTTGGTTCTGTATTTGATTTGGGTTCTAAAATTAACCACACATCCATTCAATTTCTAGTTGTTAGATTACAAGGGAAAACTCTTCATCTGTATCAAGGAAAACTTTCTTCTTCCCTTTCTGACAGTTTAAACTGAATGTATACTTAGAGTAATTTTATGACTAAAGGATCTGAGACCTAATATATATTTTCTTTCTTACTTTCCCTGAAAATCTAAAACAGAAGTGAGTTCTGTACCAAACAGAGTAATTGCTGGGGACAGATAAATTTTACTGAAACAAACTTATCCTGGATCTGAAAGCAATTAGAGAAACTCAACTGGTACAAATAATTTCTGGGTACCCAAGTGTGTGTCAGGGGGGTAAACCAGATGAATGTACCTTGATTTGCCAAGACCCCTAACCCCATTTCCACAAAGAGGCCCTTGATCATATCATGGCACTTCTTCCTCTGTCAGGAAATGAGAACAGAGACTGAACATAGTCAGGATTTGTGGGGAATACCCATTTCACAATAGGTAAGGCTGACATTTGATCATTACATTATGTTCAATCACTACATATGTTTTGAGGTGTTCAAAACTGCCACCAACTTTGTTGTGGGTTTGAACTGTAAGCAGGTATAAGTTTGGTCTTTACTTTGTGCTTCAGATACTTCACAAATATTTCTGCAATACTGAATGGTTTATTTTACACTTGCATTTCTTCATTAATCAAAAAAGGCTCTCTGACAGAGAATATTTTCCCATCCTATATTCAGGCTTTTGAAAAATATGGACCAGATTTTTATACAATGAAACCTCTGGAAGAAGCAACACTAAAAAAACCCTATTTTCCAGATACTGGTACTAGCTAAGGCATCAGTTACTAGAAGTTTTATATTCATGTTTTTTTACAAAATTGTTTTTCATTCATCCATTTTCTTTCCCTGTCTTTAATTTCCAAGTCTGCACTGCCTAACTTCAGTTAAATCATGCACTGTAGCCCTTTCTCATTTAGCCCTCTGCCAAAATGACGCCCAGCTCTTCTGTCCTTCATTACCGCTTGTTTTGCTCTACAAACTCTGAAGTGTCTTCATGGCTTGCAAACCCACCCTCATTTTTTTTACCTGACTCCCTGTTCCCTTTCTCACTCACTAGTCAATCCAATAAACTATTCTCCTGATCTTTTTTCTCCCACCAAGTTTTTAAGCCTATTTTTGTGGAACTTTAATGTCAATCTCAATTCTTCATGCTGTCAGATTTTCTGAAAACAGAGACACAACCTTACTTGTTTTGCCTAGACTAGTTAACAATTGTGGGCTACTCACATGGGCTTGGGGAAGGGAATTATTACCCTTATTGATGGGAAAAGACATATTTTTTTTCACTGTCTGCTTTTTGGCAGCTGCAGCAGTAGAGTGCGGTGGGTTTTCCAGTCAGGAATTCTTGGTGAGGTCTCCATGGAGCTATGCATTTTAAAATCCTTATCTGAACAATTCACACAGGCTATAGAGAACTTCTCCAACTCCTTCCAATCCCTCTGCAAAGTAGGTCTCTACCAAAGATTTGACTTTAGTTCATGTGAAAATGTTACCTCTACTCCTCCTTCCTAATCACACATGAAATATGGTTGTGAGACACCTGGCCTGTATGGGGGAAGGGCATTTGGTTCTCCTTCCCTGGCAGCAGCTGCCTCTTTCAGTTGGGATGTTCAGAGTTTGATGCTAATTTCCGTGCTGAGCCCCACACTGTATAATATATATTTTCTGCTGTCCTATCTTCCCAGAGCCATGTGATTGTAGGAACAGCATCCTGTTATATACACCTCTCAGGAGCTGGGGTACTGCAGCGGTGCAATGGCACCTTGTTGAGCTCACCCCCATTCACTACCTTCTTACACCACAACATTCAACATGCATGCAATATATGTGCTGCATTCCCTGATTCCAGTTGTTACTGTTAGATTCACTTCAGCTTGTTCTTGCCACTATTTCAGAAGTTCAAAGTGCAGCAGAGTTTTACATTGCCAAGAAACAACATGAATGGCAGAGCTGAGGATTTTGGCAGCTGTCTGGGAAATACTAGGGGGTTTTGCCCTGAGGAAAGTATGAGATAGTTTTGATGTCCATGAGGCACTTTAAGCCTGTAATCTTAGGAGGGCTTGTACTCCTTTTTCCTCTTTCCTTCTTTGGCATCAGAGAAGATGCTTTTACCTGTGGAGATATATTTCACCACAAATAAAAAACAAAATGTTGAGCTCAGGCACATCTTAATATAAAATGAGTGTTGACTTCTTTAATCTTATAGCAATACTGAAATCTCATCAAACTGCAAATATGATTTTTGTCAAGACAAGGTTATTGAATGCCTGGCAAAGTAATTACTCCTACACAGAGAAAAACAAGATCTTTCTTTTAACCACTTCAGGGGAATTCATCAAACTCTGAAAATGTGGTTGAAAGTGTGGAGATTTTTTATCAGCTCGTAGTTGTACTTCGTGCAGCTAAAAGAAACAAGACTTGCAAAAATCAAAACACACCCAATTCTCATCCTCTTAGTGTAAAGTGGCAACAGGTCTTTTGCCCAATTAACTCGTGCAGAGTCAGGCTTATAGTTTAAAAGTATGAATGCTAGACATTTTACAGCTCTTTCTGAACATGTAAAATGAGATGAGATTAAGAGTAATGAGTTGCCTCCATGGATGTGATTTTTCATGGTTGGTGAATCCTTGCAAAATTCTTTCTGTGAATAAGGACCTTACCAGAAATGCCAATTTTTAGGTTGCTGGATGGCATATATGGGTCTTCTTTTCTTAATCACTTTGTTCAGACATCTTCCAAGTGGGTACTCAGATGACTGTAGCTTGACATGGGATGTGCTCAGCAAGGAGCACCCAGTGTATTCAAAGTTCAGCAAAGTAGTTTGAAATATTCACTGGAAATACCAGTGAAGGTTTTGCCTCTGCTGGGAACCCAGAGTGTCTCTGTGCCAATTCTGTGCAGGTTGGTCTTTACAACTGTGGAGGATTTTGGAAGGCAAACAAGGCTGCAGAGCAGATGTTTTATGCAGGAGGCTGCCCTGGTCAGCTTCTGCTCTACTGTGCCAGAAAAATCAGCAGAAATTCATGTTGTGCTGTGAGCAACATTCGCATGTCACTGTGTCATCTAGTTCCCAGAAGAGGAGAGTGTTACATGATGGTGAAATAAGGAGAGAAAACTGTGGATAGCGGCTGGACCATATGGTGAAGGGAGTGGCTCCCCATTAAAAAAACAGAGGAAACAACAGAGCATGTAAGATCAATATGGGAAAGTGATGCAGAATTTAACAGTTGTTAAAACCAACAGAAATTTGCAGTGATTCATTATCAAATTACTCTAAACACATGTGGGCCAAATCCTCCTGTTTAACATAATCTTATTAATGGTAGTGCATCCGTAACGATCTCACCTGCTAATCATGTGTTTTGTAAAAATTCACTAGGAAGGGATTTTATGGTAATTTTTAAGTAGCCTGGAGAGCTCCACAACAGGAATATAACTGATCTGTTGTATTCTGTAGGCACTTAAGTTCAAGTCACTAGAAAAATTATTTGCTATTGAACTCTATTGGATTTTCCATGAAGGGAAACTTAATTTCTTCACACATTGGATGTTGATGAGCTCACATTAGTCTCTTGTAGTTAGAGTCTCTGTGAAGAAAATTAATTATAAACTATAGAGAGATCATCTGAAGAGAGTTTTCAAGGTTTCTTTCCCCTCAGTTTTGCTATGGGAGAAGACAGCACGCTCCTCACTTACTTCGTGGTGATTTTATTTCAAGTATCATGCTCTATGTTTTTAGTTCACTCTTTCAGAAGATCCACACCCCCAGCTGTTCCACACTGTTCTTAGGTATTGCACTCTTTTTGAGTACAATGAGGAACTGAACAGAATAAAATGTTTCTTTCAGCTGCTGTTTCTCTGTATGATTAAGGTTCGATGCTAACTACTGAGTTGTCTGGACAGTAAATGAAGAAGTCTCTCTCTTTGAAAGACTCTCTGAAAACTTGTAGAATGTATTTTGATTGAAAAGTTAAGCTAAATTCATAGCTTTCTTGAGGTAAATCCTCTATTCTCATCAGGACTCCTTCAAATCAGGCTTGTTCAAGAGCTTAAGGAAAACAGTGAAGAAAGATTTATTTTTGGCTTTGCCTATGTTCTTGCGGTGGATAAATGGGTTCGAAGCAAAACATTGCAGTGGCTCCCCAAAAAAGCAATGAACATTTCATATCTACGTGGGGTAACTAAGTGTAAAATTATCATAATTGAAAAGACAGCACTGAAACAAGGAAATAATATAATAAAAATGTTTTGAATACAATTACAACACCAAACTAAGAGCAAACCAAATTTTGAATAATCAGAAGTGGTTAGTTTAATAAGTCAAAATCATTACTTTCAGTGTCCCTTCAGCTGAACTGAGCTTAGAAACACTCAGTAAATGGAATTGCCAGGCAATACAATTACCATATTACCAAATAGAAACCATTAATGGTTTCAGTATCGGAAACAAAGAGGCTTTATGCCATCCTCCTACCCAACACACACATACACAATTCATGACATTAACTCCCATCCAGCTTTTCTTTTTATTTTCTTTTTTTTAACCCTCAAATTGATGACAGGGCGTAGAAGAAAGGGTTTGCAACTGACAAACTAAAAAGAGGAAGGAGAAGGACCGAGGGGAAAAGAGGAGCAATGATAAAATGGAAGAGTCTGGAAGACGGCTCCAGCTGAGAAGATTTGTGAGTGTGCAGTGGGCAAGGAGGGAAACCAGAGAGGAGTGATGGAGGAAGGAGATAAGTAGAAAGAGGACCAAAGAGAGTGGAAAGCAAATCATCTGTATGTGCAGCAGAAGCTTAGTGAGATAAAATAAAGCAGTGAAGGAAGAATGAGATTGGTTAGGCCTTTACCACTGAGCAGCTGATTGAAAATTACCTTATTAGTCAGGTTTTATCCTTCTATCCTGAAAGATTACTGAATTAAAACAACACAAAATGAGAGACAGAGTAGCTCTAGGTTTACACTTGCTTTTAAACAATATGAATATTTTTACATACTAAAGGAGGAATTGATGTCGAGCACATTATGGCCTGCTAAGATACAGAAGAATGACTGAAAATGTGTTAAAAGACATGACACAGTCTTTGGGAAGAAGCTGTGTCCTGCTTTTGGCAAAGAAGTTTTCATCAGTGTCAGTCACCTCCTAACAGAGCCTGATGAGCTATTTGGACCCAATTCTGTGTGGAAAAAGTGACACAAGATAACCAGGAAATAACAGTGCTCCAGGACATGGGATCAGTCTAGAAAGGCAGGAGCTTGACAGGCATCATCTCTGGGTGGGCTGGATGGAGTTTGGCTCCTCTTGGCTCACAGCTGTGAGCAAGGTGAAATCAGCAGGTGAAAGGAAACGTGTCTCTCACATCCTCTCTGTGCACCTTCCCTTGCCAAGGCTGGCTTAATGTCCCTGGTCTCTCACACAGAAGAGCAGAAATTTATTTGTCTCAAATGGAAAACATGGGATGAGCCATAAGTTTGTAACACAGTGTGGTTTTTATGGGTTCCAGTGGGGAGTTGATGGGGTCTCTTGAATGATTTCTGAGAATGCTGTCTAGCAAAGAAATTATTCAGGAAAAGGAGCAGAAATTTATATTTTCCTTTGTCTGCTTGTCTGTAATCCCTTTTCTTAAGAGGAAAACAGATCAGATGGTGTTTCTAGCTCTAGTTCCATTAGTGGTGTAGGAAAGGCTCTCTTTTGGCTTTTTCCTGTATTACATTAGGTGAAGGAAAGTAATAATAAGAATTCTGGAGATACATATTCGGTAGTCTGGATTTTTACAGATAATTTTCTGTACTCTGCCAATGGTACCTGTACTCAAAAGAGTTTGTCTCTATAAGAAGTCACACTGAAGCTCATACAGGTGGGTGAAGAGCTAGATGTTTCTTCCTGTGTGCAGATGTGATAGCCTCTGGCCCATCTGAGGATGATGATGAGAGGTGCAACCCCTCCCTTCCTCCCTCCTTCCAGGCTCCTGGTAGTCTGGAGTTTCCTGGTGATTGTTAGAGCTGAAAAGCATTTGCTAATGAAGCCCGCACTATTAACAGGGAACAAGGGAAGGAGAGCAGAGACTTCCTGTGTTTGCTCATTCCTGGCAATCATTACCTAGCTGCTGCTCCCAGCTGTGACTCTCCCAGGTAAATCACAGCCTAGACATTCCAGTCCTGCCTAACTGAGTTTCAGTCACTCTGCTGCCCTGATATTAGTGCAACAAAATTGAGAGGAAGTGAGTAAAAGCCATTTGGAACATTAGTCACTGTTTCAACATAAAGGACAAGAGACCATGCAGAAACTCACCGTGAAAAGAGGGTTTCCTCTGTTTGAAGATGCATATTTGATTTCTGACTCAAACCGTAGTCCTTCCTGTAAACCACCATACCAAACTTTTTACCAGTCTTCTAGAGTACACTTACCTGTGCATGTGTGAAGGTTTAGTAGATAAAGAAGAATACCTCATACTTGGTGAAATGCAAGACTATGAATAAAGAAGAAGAAATGTGGAGGAAGACATCAGCTTGCATGCAATAAACCACAGGCATCCTCATTTATGTGCCATCAGTAATGAAACTCCCACTATCTGAAAAACGAATTAACATGTTATTGCCCAGGGTATCATTTATAGTAATATTCTTGGTGTCTAACTCTTTATTTGGTCTGTCCTGAAGACAACATTGTTCCTCACTTTTGGCAAGAATTTCCTGTGGATGTGTCTTGGATTGTACTTTCAGCCTTGTGTGGAATATGCACTATTGTTCACAGAAAATCAGCAGAAAACATATGTGCATTTTAATATCTACTTATACACTATGTCAAAGACACAAATAAAATTTGATGTTAGAGTATTAATTTTTTGCGTGGGCCCGTGTTCAGTTGAAATCTTTAAGTTGGATGTTCAGTTAAATAAAAATCAAAGTATATTTATAAACGTGCTGTGTTTGATGTGGGCTAAACTGCTTGGGGAAAAGAAGTGGACTTAGAGAAGTCTTTGGGAGTTTTGTCACTGACTTTCATGGGTCCCAAACATCACTCAAAAGATAAAATTGGTAACATTAACCAGTTTATAACCATACCTCCTAACTCTGTGAAAACAGAAAACTAGGAAAACCGTAAGTGTAAAATAGAACTTAAAAAAACCCCTGGGCATTAAACTGTAAAGTCTAGCTCAAGTCTTGGTCTCACTTGAATCAGTGGCCAAACTGTAGCTGACCTCGGTGTAGTGAGACAGCAGTTTTCAAGCTCAAATCCTGATTTTGGTGTTGTCTTTGTATGTCAGGTAAGACATTCAAACCCCACCTTTCCCCACAATCTACTTCATGCTAATTAAGTGAATATATAATTCGTGCCTCTTGGGAATTGTTTTCACAGTGACTATAACTGTACTAATTGCTGTCAAGCCAGTGTCTGACACAACAACATTTGGTAGTTGTGGGTTTTGTTTGTTTGTTTGTTTGTTTTGGTTTTGATTTGTTTTGTTTTGTTTGGCATTCATATGGTTCTTTTTTGGTTTGGCCTGTCCCGAATTTAAAAGTGGACAAGACTGCAGCAAAAAATACTCCTTGGCTATCCTTAAATTGTCCATCAGAGTTACAAAACCTTGTAAGTAGAGGGCTTGTAGTGAGAACTGTACAGTGACCTCAGTGATGGTGGCAGATTATAATATGTATGTTGCTAAGAGGTCTGGTTAATAAATGTCAGTAGGATTAGAAAATTATGAGTGCGCTTTTTGAGGTTGCCATGCTGTGATAGATTTTTATCACTAAGAACAATGAAAGGTGAACAGTAATCTATGGACACTGCCTCTTTCTTTTCTCCAGAAATCAGCACCGTTTCTTATTAATTAAATTGAATACAGAACAATATAAATTTCTCAGTGCTTATTCCACTCATTTCATACATACTAATGAGGATGAGCTTCTGAAGCTGGTGGTTGGGATCATTTATTCAGTGGTGAGAAAAATAACATCAGGATTCAGACCCCCTGCTGACTTTGCACACTGTTGTGCTAGATTTATATTGGCCTACTAATAAGTAACTGAATACATTAAATGAGACGCTCGTCACTGCAAGAGTTACAAGGGACTCCTTGTTTTTCTTCCTTGTGTATTCTTTGGTGAGGAGATTAGGGGAGATGGGCCCATTATGTAAGTCTCTCCTCTTGGTATTTCATCCACCAGTTCAAAGCCCTCTTTTCCAAACAGAAACTATGCCAAAGCTCTCATCAATCATTAAAAGTCCCAGCAGTTACAAATTCACTGATTTTGATGTGAAGTGCAACAGTCCTGCTTTTTTTTTCCACATAAGAAAGTGAATCACACTATGCTTAGCAGTTCAAACTCTACATTGCACAGTATGCATGATTAGTGAAGAGGGAAAATACAGGGCATTCAGTAGCCAAAGAAATGTCTCTTTAGAGCTCCTCTTTGGGAGGAAATACAATGAAACAAGCAAGCTGGGTATTCCAGTGCTGCATATGTAGCTAAAAAAAAAAAAAATTCTGAGTCAGTCCTGTATAGCCACATCTAGTTTTTAACCGATAGACCCAAATTCTCAGCCTTCTAAATGCAGGATGGGAAAACAGTATAAACTGTGCTGCCAAACAAGAGTTTCTGTTACAAACTTAAAATACAGCATTATGATCATGCTCTGTAGGAAATGCCCGGTGTTCACTTGATGAAGTTTGATAGGGAAGCATTGAATAAAGTACTGTATGGCAACTGACAGTAAATGAGGATTTTTAAAAATCTGTGACTGCTGTATTTATTATGTCTGTCAGTTGTTAGAAGACAGGCAAAACTTACCAGATATTTAGATCAGTAGACTGATCCCTTCTATAGATGAGTTTACAGTGTGACACGGAAAACTCAATTAGCCTTATTAGCTTAGCTTGTGTAACTGCACAGGTAATTAAGTAAGGGTGGCCACCTCTTTGAAAAGGCCCATCTGAACTGTGTGGCTGTACATAAGAGTGGGAGGCACTTTTAATGTTTTTACAAGCGAATTAACAGGAGGAAGACAACATTTTCTGAAGAAGAAGTAATATATTGGATGCAAATTGGTGCAAGTGGGACTTCCCCAAACTGGCTAAACAATTCACTTTTTTTGGATGAGTTGAAGAGAGAGTTCCAGGACACAATTAATGGCATTTAAGTTATATGACTGGAATACCAAGACTGAATTAGTGTAGGGGTGAATGAGGGAATTAAAAAAATATGGCGGAGACTAAATACAATCTTTTCCTTATTTGCATTTTGTGTGGCAATACATAGGTGAAACTCTGTAAAAGATTTTAATATATGTTCCAGTTGACTTTGCACTGTACATATCATCCTCTGAAAAAAAAATCTATTTTGCCATGCTTCTTGGTTGCTATGTTTTCTTCCATCTGACAGCTCTTTTAGGTGACCTGTTTTGTGAATGGAGCCACTCTTGCTTTTGCAGTTGTAATTTGTCTTGGAAAAATTACCTGGGAAGCATACTTTTATTGTTAGATCCTGAATCAGGGTGGGGCTTGTTAGTCAACTGAACATGTGGCTAAATTACAAATAGTATCTTCTATCTCAGGAACTCAAGTTTTACATTATAACTGTTTTTTTGTAGAGAGATGATGCTCTTGCACACACTTAATTGCTTATGGGACTGAACATTTCAACAACAGCACTAAGTATGATTTATTTAGAACTTATAACCTGTCTAATGCTAGCGTCTGTAAATAGTTAACTATGAAGTAAACCAGCATTTGGAAGAATTTGATGAAATATAGACAGCAGTCAAAATCATTTTGCTATAGTGATAGGAGCAAGGTGTAGAGATTTTATACAGAGTGGGTCTTACCTCATTGAATTTACCTCCCTTATCTCACAGATTTAAAAAAAAAATCCTATTTTTTTCCCCATTTTTATTGCTATGTCTTAGAATCACAGGTTTTTTGTGTGTTTAATATATAGAGGAGACATTTAGTAATAAATTGTTAGTCAAGCCCATGACCTCTTTGTTTTGGCTTCAGTAGCTGCAGGACAAAGTCTCTGTAACACATCAGTTTTAGGCCCATGAGAAAATGAATACATTCAAGAAACCTCTGTCACTTACAGTCTGTTTGCTAAATATGGACATAGAGCCTTAAGATCTTTTAGTTCACCAATCCTTTGCAGTCTTAGGGTCAGTTGCCCTATGTATTTACCAGAAATATCTCTGAGTGCATCCCCAAAGTTTGGGCAGGAGGAAAGAGTCGGCTGTATGGATGAGGTAGAGATGGAAGTTGCTATGGTAAGTCTGTGAGAAGTTGTTGGAGCCTGACGATCTTCTCTGGATGATATCCAACCTTGGGATGCAAATTTTCCTGGCTGCAGTTTACAGCATTCAGAGTCTAAAATTATGGCAGATACGTAGTGCTTTAAGCTGCTTCCTACTCAAATGTCTGATTCCTGGACTTCTGGACCACATCTAAAATTACACCATTGCTTGCTGAAGATTATCATCCATTCTCTGCTAAAAGAATGTTCACTAAAACTGCATGAGTTATCATTAATCACTTATAGTTGCAAATCTTCTACATCTGTGCACTATTTACCTTTTGCATTGTGAATATATTGAGGAAAAGTGATGTGTAGGGATTTGTTCAGCACAATATCTTGTGTGAATGGCACAGAGTACACAGAGGACAGTTAGGTGGCGTCAGATGCAGAAAGGGGTGCCGGCATCTCGCATGTAATTAAGATACCATATCCACGTTGTAACCTCTGTTTGTGACTCTACTTCTAAAGCAAGGGACTTAAGTATCCACTGACTATCGCCAGTTATCTCTGCATTGTTTAAATGCGGATTTAAGTCACAATGTTGTCTTGAACAAACAAATCATGCTTGAGAGGGGTCACACATAAAGAAATAAACTTATAAATGCTGGAATTCTGTCACTTAGATCAGGAGCACTGTAAAAGAAGGACTGAATAGCAAAGCTGGGCCCAGGCCCAATGCAAGTTTCCATAAAAGAATAAATCTATTCAGATAAACAGCTTCGATCAATTTCTGAAACTTGAATATGTTGTAATTGTTATGAGGCCAATTTTTATATGGATTTGAATCCATTAAATTCCTTGGCATTATTCCTTTTTTCCACTCCTAGTGATACACATTATATTATTAGTGTCTCTTATTGGAGAAATGCTCAGTTCTGTCTGCCTCCTTCTATTTTATGTATGTACAAATACTATATGATATCCAGGAGATGTCTTCTGTGTCTGATAGAAATTCTTAATGTATTACAGTGTGACTGAATTCACCTGTTTATTCAAGCAGTGCACAAATGTCACTGGGCTGGTTTATGTCTCTCCCTTGGCAGCTGATTTCTGCCCTCTCAACACTCATACACCTCCCAGAAGGATGAGAGGCAGCTCTTCTCATGGCCCTCATCTTATTTCTCCTTTCATCAGTGAGCTGTAAGAACACACCTGTGGGCATGATCAGTAGGCCTCACAGCGGGTGAGGAGTTTAATCTTCATGACATGTATTGTTTCAAGCAGTCCTAGAAGGTAGGATGCTGGGGCTGTTCCTAACTCTGGTCATTTGGATATGACCACAAGGTAAGCATGCTGGACTGATCTCCAGAAAATAACTTTTAACTGCAGCTAGTAGCAAAACACTGTCAAAGTTTCAAAGGATTTAGCTATTTTTCTGAAGGAAACATTTAAAGGGGCTTGTTAAATCAAACATTCCCATCTAGCTCTAGAGGCATTCCTGTCCCAGGTCTGCAATGTTTGGTTACACTTCTATTGTTTGATGTAGAGCCTTAGATCTTCAATTAATATGCAATTCAGTGTTCACTGAGACAATGGCAAGATCTACTCAGCATTCTGGCAGCCTGTGAAACAGATAAACTCTAACCTTTGCCAAATACAAAGAATGATAAAAGCAGAAGTCACTTTTTTCAGCTGAATTAAAATACACTGCCAGTGTCTTTGTAGTCCTCATCTTTTTTCCTGCTTTATTGTGGTAACCTTCAGTTGGCATTGCATAGCACCTATAAAATACATACTGCAGAATTAAAATTAAATAGAGTTGCAGCAGCAAGCAGAAAACCAGAGACATTGAGTTTTCTCTTAAACGGTTTTCATCCCTTAGATTCAAAGTGTAAAATATGTTGGTAGATTACGCTAGGCTGTCCCTGAAAACAGGTAAGGAGTCCAATGCCATAGCAATTTACCTTAAAATACTATTAAGTTCAGTGGGGCAGGATTTCACTGAGGTTGTTACATGGGAATAGGTTGAGATAGCATCATGGAGATGTTTTCATGTGCCTGTTTAAGGGCTGAGACACTAAAAGAGTCAAGTACAAAAACTGTATGAAAACCTGTATTCCTTTAAATTATAGGAAAGTTAAGAGTGCTGTTTTCTGCAAAGAAGAAAAAATTTAAGGTTATTTCTGCGCTGAAGTCAGTAGACAGAGGCAGAAAAAACCCACACCCAAAAGCAAAAAGAAAGACCTAAAATACATTAGAGAGATGTAGGTTTGCATCTTATGAAAGCCTCTGTGTGTGATTTGACAGTTCATGACTATATCTCAGGGTTGAGATAGAGTCCTGTGTATAACAGGACAGCATATCTATGATTACTTTTGTCTCTTTTTACCAGACTTGGGGAAAAAAAAGAAGTTCCCATGACATGATATTTTTAGTCACTCACAAAATCACTGCAGTTCTGTATTTCTCCTGCTTAGTGCAAGTGTTTTGTCTCCAAAATATTTTCAGAAAGAATAGGTGTGAAAGACTCCCATGTGCCTCTTCAAACAATGCTTTATCTGCTTTAGACAAATCAAGTGTTAGGGCTTTGCCAGCCTGACATGTCTATATTGAAACGTATTAAAGTGAGAATCACAGAAACAGCTCCCCTAGAAGATCGAAGAGGGTGATAATCCAGGCGAGCTGCAGAAAGCTGACTTGGGAGATCTGGGGTTAGCACTGGGTGATGGATGGAGTACTTAAAAAGTCGAGTGATTAACCACAGTCATTTAAGACTGTGCGTCCAAAGGATAACACAGTGCAGGTTACAGCCTGGGTAAGGAGGTCAGGAAGCTCAGGGGTGAAGGGAGGAAAATTTCACATGCCCTGCTTCAAACTGAGTGCAGTTTGCTTTTGTTGGGAAGGCTTTTAGCATGGATGTCATTGCAGCGGCAGCTTCATTCATCCAGTAGTCTGGGGACTGGTCTGCTCAATGGCTCAGACAAGGCTTGGGTTCAATCTTCTCCTGTCTCTGAGAAGGCTCAGAGCTTGGAGTCCCCAGGGGAGTGCTGCTGCCTCTGACACATGGCCGGGCTGTGAGGCAGAGCTATTCCAAGCTTTGTTTGTGACACTATTCCACTGCATGTGACCAAATCGAAGCCGTTGCACCGAGACTGCGGTAAGGCTGACGAGATATGAACAGGGAGAGGGATCACCTTGGAATGTTGACAGTGCTGCAGAGACGCCATGTGAAATCCTCATCAGGGGGATGGGAGAGCTGATCCAGTGGGCACACATATCACCAACCCATGAAATGAAAAGGGGCATAGGTACCATCAGTATTTCTTCCTTGGTTTTCTGAAGTCTACGTTGAAGATTGCCTGTTTAGCTTTAGGTTTGGGGTTTTTTCAAAGTCAAAAATTATTTAGCAAGTTTGTAACTAGGTTTAGGACTACTGAATCAGGGTTATGGCTTAAATAAATGGGCTCTTAACTGGTTTCAAGAGAAAAAATAGATATCTGTTATTGTCTACTTCCCTTTAGGTGATCACATCAGAAATCATGCTACATGGAAATCTCTTTAAAGATATAGCTTATATTCAGTTATCTCACTACAAAAAAATGAATTCATATGAAAAAACTTGTTAGGATTATTTTTAGTCCTAATATATGTATTAAGATGCTATTGTATCCCTAGTGATCTTACAGAAGTACTGGCAGTAAAGGGAGTGAAGTTCACAAGTATCCATGATCAGAGATGGGATCAGTTAAATCACTGAGCACTTAATTCTGTTCACCTTTCCTCTGTAGATTTCCTGCTTTATTTTCCTATATTTGATTTCTCCAGTGATTTTAAATTAGCTCCTCTACAACTTAAAAAAGGGCTAGATTGGCAAGTTTTGAAGTGAGTTTGCTGACCAGAAGAATCTCTTAAGAGGTTCACAGTAAATCCAGTGGCACAGTACTTTTTGTTTAAGTGCTTGTCATTAAAGGCTGGAGTGCACAATAGATTTGAAAAGAGTTTGGAAGACTGATTCAAGTAGTAGCATTATTTTACACCTGAGTGCATCAAGAAAGAACACAGAAGGTGATAAGAAAGATTTGCAACCATGGAAAAACTATAAATTCACATTTTCCTCTCTTTTTAATTAACTTGACTTCTTTTTAGTCTCTGTCATTTACACATAGCTAGTAAGTCATACCTTGGGTCCCACTGCTTTGATAAATAGAATGAGGAATTAATTTATAGTGGTTGACTTTGCTTATATAATAGTTGTATCTCTGAAACTGGGAAAAAACCCAAAAACTGGTTGACTAATATGAACATATTTGACCTCCACTGAGTGTCTTTTTCCTTTCCCTTGGTTTGCAGTGTCTGAAATTAGTTACTGAGCACTATCTTTTCAGCTTCTTCCTTAAGAAATCTTTATGATAAAGCTGTGAAATCTCCAGTATAAAGCTTTACTCACAGAACCAGCACAAATCCTCCAATCCAACATCACGCATTTTCACTGATGCTGACAATTTCTGGCACAAGCCTGTGTACTCAAGACACTCTAAATCCCTGCACAGCACAGCACTGCAGAGCACAGCACATTACTGCTTGGAGGCGCTTAAGCTGTTGTTCTGGTGATTTAAACGATGGGTTGCTAGCGGGACAGGCTTGATATATCCTCACGGGCAAAAATTTCCTTCCCTCTCTCAGTCTGTTGGCTCTGTTGACTGTGTTTTTTACACCTACCCAATGCTACTGCAAAGCTTGCCTTCTCCTTCAGGCTTGTGGGAGTGATGTGAGCAGCACAAGCAGCCACAGCAGCAGACACAGACAGAACCACCTCAAAACTGACAGCACAGCCAATGGTTTTCACAGCAATGCATTGAAGCTGCACTTTCTGTGCCCCCAGTGGAGCTTCTCAGAGCTGTCTGCTGCTAATAAATTGCTCTTTTCCCCCCTCAACCACTGCTTCTCCTGCCCTTTGAATGACCATTGTCTTCTTTTTTTCTCTGTACTCTCCCACTCATTCTCTCTCTCTTTTGCTCTCTCTTTCTCCTGGTACATTTCCACATGTGTGAATACACAATTTTCTATTACAAGCCCTCTTACCTACCTTTCTCTGATGGTGTGTTACTACTGCTGCTATCCTTTAGCCTGGCAGTAATCATAGGGATTAAATGAAAGGCATTCAATTTAATAAGATATGCATTAAATATTTCCTTATTAGTCCAACACTTCTCCCAGTGGAGGCCTACACTTGATGGGAAACACCAAAGAAATTGGTGACTGATGCCATATATTTGTGTATATGTTTTATATAGTTCCAGTTATGGAACTAAAAGAGCTTTGCTTTGTTTCTAGACACATAAGCTGATTGATACTTCATAGTATGAACTTTTACCACATGACAAAATGTGAAGAGCTTAAAGACTGCAAAATGGGTGGAATTATAAACCAAAAGAAATAAAAATAAATTTCCCTCAACAGGTTCACTATCCTTCTGTTTTCTGAATAAAGTAGTGCAGGATAATACACCTGTCTGTGTTTCAGCTTATAACAGAATTATTGTTCATCATCTCTATCTGACACAATTTCACGCTTTGCAGCATTTGGTTCATCCAGTGAGTCAGTAAGTAAAACCAAATGATTCAGTTGGGCAGACCCTCATCCAAAAAAGAGAGCTACTTTTGCCATGATGTCCCATTCTTTCCTGCTGTCCAGTGTGGATATACGACGTACTGTATGTGTCTGTCTAGCGGATACTTTGCACAACTTAAAACAACTTTCAAAAGCCGCATTTTTTGTGTCTTGTAGAGTGATGCTGGTTTGGCAGGGATTATAATGATAAAGCTTGATATACTAGGAGCCCTTATCAGAGATTTTGTCATCATAAAAGAGTTTAAAATGGGAGTTACACTGTTATGGGATACTAATAATGACTAGGTGCTTGGGAAGTGTTTATGGAGGGTGAGCTAGATCTGGGGAATTACTGAACAGATGCAGATTTTCAAAAGCCGAATATCAGGAACTGGTTTTATAGACAATGGTACACCTATTATAAATCTTCTGAAACAGGAGCCCTTATACAGCTAAGGCGAGTGTAGAAGGTGTTGAATAGGAGCCAAGAATAAACCTCACACAAATAGCTCCAATAATGAATAAGAATATCTGCTGGAGCTTAATCTTTTGTTTATGGATATTAGCTCTGAAAATTAATTACAGAATCTCCTATTATCATCTTCTGTTCTCAGATCTAAAGTGTAATTTTGTCATGTTATAGTTATTGACAAGGGCAATTGCCTGAAAGAGACAAGCAGAATGGAGATAGTCTGCAACAGAATGGATTATGAAGAGAGAAGACACACATAAATGGTATGTTTCTACATTCTGATTAAAAAAAATCATCATAACAAGAAAATCTAATAGTTCAAGAACCAAAAATTAGTCATCTAGATGCTTGTCTTCAATGCTCTAAATATGTCTTAAGAAATATCTGAAGTTATAGCTTCAGATATTATCTCTAAAAGTTAGAGATTTATATTAAAAAGGCAATGCTTTTTCATAGATGCAGATATTTGGATATTTTGAGGACTAGAAAAACATATCATAAAAGAACTTGCTTTTATCTCTGAGGTGTCTTGTGAGTGCTGAGTTTTAATAATCACCATCACAACTTTAGTTTGCTGAATACCGATCATATGCATTTCCCATTCTTTATTCAGTTTTACTTATAACATCATCAATCAGATTCTTAATAATTGGGGTTTTTTAGTTCCTTAAGCTAAGACCAAAAAATGACATGGCTGTCAACTGTGAAAGGAAAAAATGAGGGACAGGTGCTTTGGGGACAGGAGTGAACACAGAAGTGAGATGAAACAGCTCACCCAGAACTTATGAAGTGTCCTGAAATGCTTTAAACTTATGCTGTAGCTTTCATGGGATGAGCACCTGCAATTAGCTAAGGCACTTGGTCATAGTTCTGACCCCTTTATTTCAATTCCCTCTGTTGAAAGTGCAGGAGATTCGCAAATGTTTGTGCAGAAATAAGGGACAGTAAAGCACTGGTGGCACAAAACCTCTCTCCCAGCCAAGCAGCACAAAGAGGCTGCTCTTGCTGTGCTTCAGTCCCCGTGTGAGCTGGCCTAACACAAGGGTTGGGTTGCACTGATGCAGCTGTGCCAGCATAACCCGTGTAAGCCCGTCCCCCAGAGCCTGCCCAGGCTCCCATACAGATGTGGCCTTGCTGTTTTTGTGAGTCTATGTTTGCTGACGGCTTGGGAGGACAAAGCAGACGCAGTCTTAGAAACAGAGACCTTCACAGAGCACAGCTTGTTCAAGGATCCTCCCTCTTTCTGGGCCCAGTTGTTAGCAAACCCTGGCTGCATCCTCAGTGCTTGCATGCCTGTACAACAAAAAACCTGTGTTGTAACAGTTGTTTTAGATGCTTACTGGGGAAACTGGGGAGAAAGACAATTTTTTGGACCATTTGGAACTAGAAAGAATATAGATCTTAGAAGTCATTCTAAAGGATGGTGTTTAAGATGGTCTTGTATTCACTGCTCTGCAGACCCCAGGCAGGGTATCAGTAAGTTAAATAAGGCAGGCAGTTTTTACAGTTAGGTGAATCTCCTGATAAGCAAGGTCAAAGTTACAGGGTTTATAATCCTTGAGTTCAAAAAGACTAGAAATCTAGTTCCCCTGACAGTTCCAGAAAGCATTCTCCCTAGCACCACAGATGGTCTTACCTTCCACTGATTCAGACAGAGAGCTGAACAATGCCGTGTGAGTAGGAAGATTGTTTTGACAATGAAGAAGGAGAAAGGTATTCGCTCAAGAATTTTGGCACAAGGCAGTTGCAAAAGGTCCAGGTATCTTGCAAGGAACTTTGTGTTTCATGCAAAAGTTCTGAGAGCATCAGTACTTCCATTTCTATGAATCACCTAGCCAGACATTTTGAAGTTATCCGTCTTCATAATAGCTACGCTTTTTTTTTTTTTCTCCAGGAGGGTGGTGTGGTGGGGAGGAGGAGGGTCTAAAATAGTGTTTCCTTTTAAATTTGAGGAATGAGAAAGTTTGCATGATATTCTGTGAAACATAAGGGAGAAGCGATAGTTATTCCTTCAAGAAAATAAATAGATTAGGTGCAACTGCCCAATACAATATATATTACCAATTAACAGCAGCATTAGACCATTCCAAACAAAATCATTAAATTCTCTTTAATTTGCAGCATTAGTTTGGTGTCCTTATTTTTTAGAGACTGTGAAGCCAATACATTTCCAGACATACAGTGTTTTGCTCTCGAGTCCAGTGCATGTAAAGTAAAATACAAATACAGACCACTTAGATCAATAGGCAAAGAGATTTCACTAAGAGAAAGCAAAATAATGGCAGATTTTTTTAGTAGAGTTTGTACAAAGCTAGCTGGCTTTATACCAGAGTGATTTGACATCTGCAGCAGTAGCGGAGCTAGTGACAGGAAATGACCAGGTGCTTGACAGTTTCTGTTGGCTGCATCAGGTTGTCTTCCTGTAGGCTGCAGCTGCTCATGTATTCTTTAGTGAAAGCAGATGGAAAATTCATGTAGCTAATTGGTACTACTGACATGGGAGTCAAAGAAATGTTGTTACTTTTTTTTTTTTCCCCTTTGACTTCCTTTTCTTCATGCCGAGTATTAACATTCCAGATGGGGAACATTAAATTATGTAGAATTTCAAACAGAAAATGTTTGTAAGTTGATGAAAAATGTCCATAAAATAAATAAAGGCTGCTGAAGCAAAGACACATGCTATCTACTTATTCAATTAGTAATAAAGTCCTTGTGGTATCCTTAAAGAACTGTGGGAGCTCTGACTGAAACAGTCATTATTTTTGAGATACCACTGTTGGATGAAGGGAAAATAAAATTCCCAAACTGAGTTGTGAAACAATGCTGCTTTGTAGATGCAGAGGTGCTGGTAGTAAAGCTTTGTATATATATGCATGATGAAGTATTTGTACAATTCTTTCTTGGTAGGGCCCTAAGTGATTATTTTAATCTGCTGAGTTGGAAGTAAGGCATTGCTTGATTACACTTTCCGAGAAAATATGAATTTATAAAAAATTAAACTTAATACTTATACTGTGTCTAGGACTTACTTATTATGCCTTCTTCTGCTTAAATATGCAGGAATATTAAGAATAGTTCTAGAAATAAAATGATGTGACTTGTCTACCTTTTCATATGATATAAATACTCAAAAATATTAATACTTTTTGTTTTCTCAAAATGTCTTGAGTTTTGATTTCCTATAGATTCCTACAAACAGAAACAGAAATTTGTGGAAAGCTTGGGACCCAACAAAGGCCACTAATAACAATAAAATTAACAACTTTTAGTGTAAATGCTGCCTTAGCTAAAAATGCTGGCAACTGATAGACATATGAGACTTCCTTTCTTTAACAACCACTTTTAGTGTCATCATTTTTCATGCAAAAGCAAAATATTTCAGTGTACTAGTTGAAGTGATAAGACTGGCTTTTCTAAAGCCCCTGTTGTTTTCCTCCCTGTTCCGTCAAAATAAAATTGCATAGAATTCAAACAGAAAACAAAATTCTTATTTTTTTCTGTTTTACCTTGTACTTAAGCCCAGAGAGAAAAACCAAACAGCTTCATTATTCAACAAAGCACTTGATTAAAATATTAGCTTTACTTACATGCTGTATATTTCTTCTAATTACTGGGAATCATCATCAAAAACATTATGTTATCTTAGAAAACATAATTCATTTACAGTGGGGGGGTCTGCATTGTTCCCCTGAGAAATCTGCAGTGGAGCAACCTGAGTTTTTTTAACTTCAGTGAAAGGGTATCTTAATGATATCTTCCTGCCTTCTCCCACCAAATATGTTTGCCATCCCTCTGCAAGAGAGGCAAGACCCCTCTGCAGCTGTTCCTCCAAAACCTCTGCACAGCCTAGGCTTACATTACTTTGATATGTTCCTGGGAATAAAGGAGCAACTCCAGCATTACGCTTCCCAGGAATGGGGGAATGGGTGCAATAAATGACTGGGAGACCTCTAGACAGATGTACGTCTTATTGGGGTTCTCCACAGATCTTAGAGATTTAGTGACCATTTCCTGCAGGTGAGCAAACCATGTGATGTGAAAACCCTGGTGAGGTGTGAAAACCCTGGAGAGCCAGCAGAACCACAGGGACAATTAGCTGGTGTAAAGTCAGAGTGAAGTTCTCAGGCAGGTCAGTACAATACTGATATTGAAAGTGCTGGTGGCTTGGCACAGAGTTTTAGCAGGGTTTCATGTTACATTTCAAAGATTAATCAAACTTGCCTTCTCATCTTCGGTTGTGAAACAGGCCTGTGAATTTCTGGAAATGTAATTCCACTTAAGATTTTTATCTTTTGCAATATTTTTTGGTTTACTTCAGCTAAAACTAGAAAAAAAGCCCAAACAAAGGAGAACAGTTCCGTAAAGGGGAAAAAAACTGTAACCAAAGCAGGGAATCCTGTGACAAACACACTTTGTAGAAACAGAAAGTGATTTATTTCAGCAAAATGGAGCACACCCCACCCCCTCACAAGGGATAGGCTTCTAATCAGAGACAGGAATCATCAGTCGTCAGACAAGGACTAGTTCTTGACTAAACATACATTAAGCAGCATTAAAAACTGAGAATTGTCAGGGAGGGCAGACAGTCCAAGCACACAAAGTACCTGTGCTACAAGCACAGTAGTAAGTCTGGTAGCCTGTGCAGCATCACAGTAATGCTGTGAGGATGTTACTGATATCTAATTGACACTTACACAAGCTGGTGATGACTAGCATTAAATAGCATGGGGAATAAAAGCCCNTCTTCCCATCTTCCCTCCTTTCCCTCTTTTTTCCCAGGAGAAGCAGTTTAGAAGTGCAATACCTCACTGGCTGCCTCATCGACTGGCATGCTGGAAAGCAACATACGGCACCAGACATCCTGCAGTGCAGTTTTGGACTGATGTAACTGAATGAACAGTCTGAATATAGGTCACTGTAATCAAATTCCTTTAAGTTATTCATACCTTGAAGATCTGCAATTGGAATTTAGAGCAGACAGTCTGCCTTATTCTTCCCACTAGGTGTATTTTACATTAAACAGTCATTTGATAAAATGTCTGATGTCAATACACAGGGACTAGTTTTAGTATGACAGATGGACACATTCACACTCACTATCTGTCCCTACTTTGCTTTGATATATTCAATAGCAAGTGGATCCACAACAGGAAAACCTGAGAATAAAGAAGTCCCTCTCTTACCAGGGCAGGTGACAGAAGAGGAGGGGAGGATCTGGGACAGATACACAGTTTAGGATCCTCTCAGGTAGGGAGGAAAACTGAAACATATTTTCCCTAAGCAGCAGGAGCAATGGTGTATCCTCCATCATCTGACATCTGGGGGCAATGCAATGGCCATGCTTTTTTGCAGCACCCCATCTGGAAGATGTGCTCTCATAATTTGGATTGTATGAAGCCACTAGTTAAGATGTGGATGGTTGAAATCAGTGGGGCTTGCACTTGAGACAGACAGTGCTGTGTGGAACTGCCAGGGCTTCCCAGTTGTTTTAGGAATGACCAAACATTAGGTGTAAGTCAGTGTAATGCTGTAAACTTGAGATCTTTCCAGATTTAAGCAACAGCTGAGTGACTTTTCTAAGGACTGAAATTTATATTTACACAGCTAAAGACTATCTTAGATCTCTAAAGGCTTTTCTGGATCCCAGCAAATGGTCTTTGAGAGAGGAAGCATTTTTACACAGCAGAACACCAATCTGACCAGGATACTAGGAGGTATTTGGGCAAGTTGACAGAATTTCCTCAGTGCATGCAGTCAACAGCACGACTTGCAGACTATTTTTTATTCTATTCTTTCAAAGAGGAATAGATTATTTTGTATTGTTATTAGATCTGAAGGAGAAGTAAGACTACATCTGAAAAGCAAAGCTTTGGAAAATCACATCTGTTTTCAGGGCAGCAATGGCTCGATTGTTTGAGATCTTCTACAGACTAGCTGTAAGTGAAGCTCAGTCTTAAAACCTAATATGCTCGTGCTCAAAGGAAGGTATGCTTAGACACACCTCTGAGATGATTTTCATCTAGTTTTCTTTTAGCACTATGGGAAGGCATTACAGAGTGGATTACTGCTATAATAAGGTTTTCTTATGGAGATTTAGAAATGAATGTGCTTTATTAAAATATTGTTAATGGTTTTCTCACATCAAATGTTGTGTATCACATTAATAATTTTAATTTTTTATGCTACACACAGATTTTGAAATCTTAAACATTAATGAACACTCAGTCTCAAAGGTCAGTTTAAACTGAAACTGAACTTCCAGCTCCAGCTCTCTATGCCACACATTACTACTGAATAATATGAGATTAGTGTGAAAAAATGCATATCTCTCTTCATGTACAAGAGTAATGTTTGCAGGACTCATCTCACAACAGCAATTATCAATTTAGAAAGCATGAGCCCACTGTGTCAAAAGGGAACCTCCAAGTAGTTGAGGGATAGATAATTTCACCCACTACCTTGCACTGCATCTGCACTTTTTGAAATGAAGCAACTTCCAGGTTGTTTGAGGAGACTCTTACAAGGGCGTTAGTTTGAAGCAGGTGGGTGAACATGAAGTAATTTCTGTTTCATAGGTCTTCGTGGCATCTAATGCAGGCACACAGTAATATAGGAAGAAAAACAATTACACAATTGCTGGTAATTCAAAGGCAGTGCAATCAATTGCCCTATAGCTATGACATTTTTAGCACGTTCCCTCTCACACTGTGCGTGGATATATGAATACCTCCATATTTGATGGATTACTAGGGGCTTTTCTTCAAAAAACATAATTAACACCCCCCATCTCTTAATTGAGGAGTTATCATCATGAAAGATGATGGTGTTTCCTGTCTTGTAGTTTTCTATAGCTAAGAATACTTCAGCATTTGTTTTGGAGTAAGGGACAGATGCTGTGTTTGCTAAGATGATTATTCTTGACTCTTCCTAAACACGTGTTGCTGAGCAAATGGAGTTTAGGGATTCTAGAGCAGTGGTAACATTGGTGAGATCTCATGCTCCCATCCTGTGGTTCAACCCCATTTTTCGTCTGTTATACTGAATGGTCTCAATTTTAAGAGGAAAGAGTTTTTCTTTGGCGTGTATTATGCAGTACTAGGTGAAGGAGAGATCTTGTGGACCTGTGTGATATAAAAGTCTCTTGCATGCTTATTTATACTTGACAACCAAAGTGGTTGTTTCTAGGTTCTTTCTGTGTTTCTACACCAAACTCAAATGGGCATCTTCTTTGATATCCTAAAGTGGGAAATCCTAACAAGTTCCTTCATGCTCACATAATGAGGCCTGTATTGGCTGTTTGAGATGCTTATTATGAAACCATCATCTTGTGGGGCAAGGCAGAGCTGCTTGAAAGCTTAAATGATGCTTTTCTGTGTGTCAGCTTTCTCTCTTAACTTCAAACCTTTGTCCAACTTCAGTCTGAACTCCTGAACAGAACATTTCTCCTAAGCTTCTGAAGATGTTCATGCTCCTTGCCCATTCCCATCTTTGACCTAATTCATGAAGACCCTGTTTTTTCTCATGTCAGAGTAGGCCTAACCTATTTGGAAATACGAAACAAAGATATCACATATTTTCTTCTGGTTTTCAGGCTTTTTTTCCCCATTAAATATTTGAATTTTACAAGGGAAATGACAGAAGAATAGGCTAAGTAGCATGAACTAACACTAAGACCCATGGCAATACATTTCAGCTATATTCAGCTGCACAACTGAACTTGCAAATGTTTGTCCTAATAGAAATCTTCATTGTGAGTTTCTCATTTAATTTTTTACTCCTTTGCTCATCTGCAAAGAGAGTGCCCAGAACTAACTGTAGACCTGTTGGTCTAAGAGAGGCTGTGGATCTTCTCGCCAAGCCATAGACCCACTTAAAAATTAAACCACTTCTGAGAGAAAATTATAGTCCCTATCATTATATCTTTGCAAGTTACTAACACAGAAGCTCTCATGAAAAAAATCTGAACTCTCTCTTTTCACTTTTAGAATTAAGACCTATATTTGAAACTAGAAAGTGATTAGTCATCAGAAACAGTATGCCAATACCTACTCTGGTTTGCTTTTTTATAATGTTTGACAGATTTTCTTAAAAGTCTTTCAGATTGATCATCCTTTTCATTCTGGAAAAACACAGCTGCTTTCCCACCTTTGAACACACCAGTATTTGACAGGCAGTGGGAATCCACATCTTTGAAGAGGCTTTTACAGTCCTTGTCTGATGCGAAGGTAAGTGTCAATTCCTCTGCAGATTGTTCCTTACCCTAGTCTGTTTGTCCCTTTTTCCCCAAAAGTGTCTTGCAGTTGCCTACTGTACTTATCTTTACTTCAAGACCATTAAGACCACCTCTGGAGAAGGCATATACAGGCCTGTCCCTGAGAACTACCAGCATTACTGAGGTATAAGTATATCTTGATGTGCCAGCTGTCTTCTTGCTCATCCATAGCAGGCTGCTGCTTGACTGGCTATAAACCAGCAATTTTCCATCTAGTTCAGGCTTCATAAGAATTAACAATAAAAATCAGCACTGGTTCTTTTAAAGACAACCTGTCTTCTGAAGGCTGCCGTCATATGCTTGCCATTGATGCCAGCCAAGCAAAGAATAAGACTCTAAAATGAGTTCAGCTGTTTGCAGGGTTCAGTAATATCTCTGTATCAAAAAATAATAGGCTTTTTGTATCTGGAAGTCAGTCTACCAAAGACATTAACATTAGAGTCCACGAACAGGGAGAGATAGATGGTTGCACCTGGACATGTTGTGTAACACCTTTTGCATCTCTGTTTTCCTTGGCTTGGACTAGCCAGATTTTGCTTGGCAGTGCAACTGAACCCTAAAAACGCTGTTTATTTGTTTTCAAGCAGTGGAGAAGGCACCTTCATAGAACTGGCACTCAGTACAGAGCTGCTGTTCCATTTTGGGGTAATGCATTCCCTATTATACTTATTGTTCTGCATTTATTCTATTGCCTGGTACTGTAATACACTGCTCTCAGTATGCTAATGGGATTTCATGGGGCTGCCATCACCAGCTTGATTTGTAAAAGGAAGCCAGAACAATAAAGGCTTTGAGAAGAATAATGTGAGAAATGTGTGCCTCTGTAGAGGGGCATCAATGCAAAATGAAAAACAACACTGTCTTCCATTGCTTGTTACTGCCATCTCATTTTCACCAGTAAATAACTAGTGCATTTCTCTCCACAATGAACACCAACAAAAGGAAGACAGCCTTTATCAACAATGGGCACACTATAGGAGGGGACAGAGAGGGCAGCATTCCTCTCAGGCATTCAGTACAGTCACCTGTGATTCCTCACTGCTCCCAAGACCACTGAGTTTAAAGAAGCTCCCTCAAGTTTTACTTCACTGACAACCCACAACTTTCTATCAGAAAATTCGCAATGGGTTAACAAAGGTTCTGGTAGTTTAGGAATAGGTTCTGATTCATGAACTCAAGAACAGCTTTTAGTGAAGATGTTTTGTCTACTCCCATAGTTCAAATGATAATCTGCATTTTGTAGCAGCAGAGTGTACAACAGTGCTGTTGACTTCAGAGCAGACAGCCAGCAGCAAGGTAAGGAGGCCTTAGGAAACGGTTTCTTAATTTTCAGTGGGCATACATTACCATGACATAAGTTGGTCCAAAGTTACTGGCTGTTTTCTCAGTCATGCAGCGTTCTTGCATTTATATGGAAATTCAAATAACTAAAAGAAGATAGGTATTTTTATTAATTTCTGTCTTATCTATATGCATTTCAATTATGTTGTTATTTCAGTGCAAAAAACTACAGCAGGGGATGGAGAAAAAAATTGGAAGAATGATTAATATGAAGTTATTTCCCTTGTTGAAGGCCAGATTAACCTTTCAGGAGCCTTTGGCAGGCCACACATCAGGTGCCACCTGAAATATGAAAACAGAACCAGCTGGTGTGGCATGCGTGCAGAGGCAGTGCAGAACGTATTATATGGCCCACAGGCTGCCAGGAAAAGGTTGCATTAATATGCAGAAACCAACATCATCCCAGAACAGTTCCTCAAAAATTTACATAGCCTTGGAGTCTTTTACTCTACTTTCCCTCTTAGAGTGCCACAGCTTTGGGGTGATGTCTGTGGTGCAAACCAATTGTTCTGGACCACAACTGCGCCTGCTTGTGTCCCTCCCCAGCAGTTCTCATGCTCTCTTATCTGCAGGTTGTGTGCTAGGCACTGCTCCAAAAAGCACTTTTAGAGCACTATATTTGTGATAGATCTACTTCTATTTAGCTTGGGAATTTTTTAGCTCAGGTACTATGCCATCCTTCTGTGTGCTGACTTTGGGGAGCTCAAGGAGCCAGGCATTAGCAAGGGGCAGCAGCTGTGTCTGGTGCACAACCTCCTGGTGCCCATATGTCCAGCAGAGTCAGAATTTATTGACCCAAGACACACAGCTCACAAGCTAGAAGGAGAGTCTGACTGACATAAATACGACAGCATTTCTGAACAGTGCCTGTGTGTTAGTATACTAGCATGTAAATAAGTAAAAAGTAATGAATAATTGGGAGAATACTTCTGCCTCCTGTCACAATTAAGCATACTGGAAGACTGCTGTGGGTCCATGTGCTATTTCTGGTAACAATGCAGCGTGTTGAGGCGTCTCATTTCTCATGTACTCTAGACAAGTGTGCATGGTAGCAATACCTATAATCTACTGTTGTAATTCTGCTGTGAAAGTAGTAAAAAACAGGCTACTTTGTGATGTATTTCTTCACTTAAGTCTGCTAGATGGGTTCTAAATTTATTTAAGTGTGGCTTGGTTAAACTGTATTAAAATCTAAACTCCATTAAAATACTATCAACTGACGTGCCTTGCAGGAAGTTTACTTCATGAACAAAACCACGGTTTAGAGACTACTTTTTCCAAAAGAGTGATTTTATCTCATCTTTTCCTTGTCAGTCTCCTGGAATCTAGACTCCAACGAATGCATGAACACATAATTCAGATCTGTGACTGTTTCATTGTTCTCCTCTCTAGCTCTGATATCTCTGTAGCTTTTCTCCCTTTTCTTCATGACTGTGCAGATGTACTTGACAGCTCACTGCCACAGACCTAGGAAACTTCTCTGATTTGGCAATGGTGTATAGAGAGGTGACAAATTTTCGTGACAAAACCAAGGTGCTTAGGATAGCAATGATGGAGCTACCTGTGCAGAACTGAGGGAGAACTTTGTGGGACTATGTACTTGAGGATTAAAATTACAGATGAAATTTAACAAGATAAATACAGACTGATGCACACAGGACATGGCCTTGCTCTCCTTTCCCCCATGAGTTCATAGGGAAATTATAAAATAAATGGTCTGAGTTGACAGTAATGAGACAGGACTTGGACTTGAGTTTATAACAGAAAACTTTGTTACAAAATCTACTTAGTGGTCAAAGCAGCACACTAACTGTTGGGAAGTATTAGGAAAGAATACAGAGAAAAGAATTTTACTATTGTGTAAATCTGTAGTGGGTCTATTTTCTTTGGCTTTCAGAAAGTTGGTCATAGATTTAGAAAATATCCAGAAAAGGACAAGTCAGGACAACCAGAGGAGGTGGATCTTGCACACACTATAGATAATTACATGGTAGAAATTCTTCATCATGGATTCCTGTGAAACCTAACATTTCACACCTAACATTTCATTTTTTAATGAAGATTGAATTAGCTAATGGAAAGTGGATACCTGAAGCCTTCTAAAATGTGAAAAATCACCTCTAACTCAGGAGCCCTACGAGCTGCAAGTTCTGAGAACCTAGAAAAGCTTTAGGGGAAGACCAGCTGTATCCTTGCTTTGCTCTGAAGGCACCTCTCTAGGAGATAACTTTTGGCCCATCTTAGGCCAGAAATTCTGACTGACTCAGACAATTTTTATAATCATATGGTGTACAATACATAAATAAACTTTCTAAAGCCCCTCTGGAGAAGGAGGGCACAAAAGTGACAGAAAGGCTTGGCTTTCTGCTTCTCTGGCTGTAGTAAGGTTTTGTATAGGAACGCACATAAAAACTGAGATTCAAACTGGATGTAAACCACTGAAAATGTCTGAGGTTCTTTAGACAAGAATTGCTCTAAGTGACAAAAGTTGATTGAATATTGCAGTTCTAGTTTGGAATTATGAATCTTGTGTGTAATCTAAGTGCTTGTCTTTGAAAATATTAAGTAGTCCCAGACAATTTAGCTGACAAGAATTTTTCAGGTGCTTGTCTTTAAGTGGGGGGAAAAAGTACACAACAAAGAAAGAATAAACATGTCTAAAGATGGACTTTTGGGCTGGATTTTTGTTTGTTTGTTTTGTGGGTGTTGTTTTTTTTTAACTATTCACAGCTAAAATGAACTCAAGGTTATGTTAATTTCGTTGTCTCGTATTTGCATTTGCAGGAAGTTTTGGTTTTCTGCCAATTTGTTTCCAAGTGCTTTTTGGCCAGGAAGTATTAATAAATAGAGCTCTAGTAATTGCATGTTCTTTTTTTTTTTCTTTAACCATGTATTCATGGGTAAGTTATTTTTAATCTGCTAATAATTATTTATGTAGCTTCTATTTTCCACTGTATATAACATTTTGCTTCAAGCCTGCAAAATTTATAATACTGAGATCCTGAAAATAATAAATAATTTGCATAAAACTAAGAAGGCAGTTTAAGAAGTCTGTCAATGAAGAACATTTTTTCAAGCAACAAAGAATATTTCCCTATATGTGCCTATTTTGACATAGACTCTTTCTTCACTGATTGTCTGGTAATGGACATCCCCCATTTTGAAAGGACAATGGCTACAATTTCACCAAGACATCAGAGGTTACTTTTGCCCTAGAGTTCCTGATACATTTGAGTATGCAGATAAAACATAAATCTAATAGAAACATGTCATATTGTCTACTTTGCTTTTTTAAAATCTTACTTTTAAAAGGTCAAATATCTGAAAAAATCAGTGATTCTATTGCAGTTAATCCTAACTGGAAGATCCACTTATCTGTGTCAAGATGAGAGCACGAACTATCCCAAATAAAGGGCTTTCATGGCTAAAGTAGAGCCAGAGTGGAGCTACTCCATGAAAGCATAAGACTGAGGTCCATACATACTGTCTTTCAATTCTAGCCCTGGCCATATCCTTCTTTGACTTAAAAGCCTTAAAAGAGCTCTGATTCAGAGATCCTTTTGCAGCTCTCAGTGCTAAGCTCTGTGTTTCTGCCTGATATGATGCACGACTCCACCTATGTGCTACCCTCCAAATACATGTGACTCCTGGTTGTCAGGATCAGATTCTCATCTAAATGCTGATGTGGTCAATTTGTTTGTCTCAGGAGAGAAAGGAGCAGCCACCACTCACTGGATAATAAAAGCATTCAGTCAACTTCTGGGAGACTTCAGTTCAGTCCTTCTCACAGCCTGAGAAAGCTTGCATGTAATTTCCCAGTCCTGTGGATGCAAAGCAAGAAAGAATAATGATGATTGTCCTCATTGTCTTCCAGACTTTTAGTCAAGAGAAAGGAGGCTGCAAGTTGCAACAGCAGAGCTCTGTGCTTGGTGAAAGCACAGGGTCCCTGTCTCTGCACAGCACCACGTCACCTCTTTGGTAGCTGAGGCATTCAGCCCTGGAATGACGCTGTTGTGCGGCGGTGAGAAAGTTTCCCCGCTGTTACAAGGAGTAGGAAACAAGAAGTTACAGGGAAGGACAGGATGTCTTCATCCCTCGTTGCCTTCCAATAAAACACAAGTACTGTTCCACCTGCCTACTAAAGCCAGGCTAAGGGCTGGAGCATGGGGAGGGGCCTGCCTGCAGCCCTGACACTGGGTGTCACGGTGATTTCCTAATCACTTGCTCAATTTGCAGGATGTCCAGATTGTCCTCCCAAGGGATTTTGGCTCCCTTGGCAGCATGTATGGGGCAGAAAGCACCAAATTCAAAACTGTGGATGCTGCTCCAGAGGCCTCCATGTTTCATCTAATTTATTACATCTAATGACCTTATTGGGTCATTTGTTACTCTACATATTGTATAAACCTGTGTTTTCTAAAAGCTCTCATATGAAATGCAATTTTATAGCTGAAGTGTCCTGCTCTGCTGTGTAGTCGTTGTTGGATATGCATCTATTATCAAAATTACTTTACACAGAAATTTTAATGAAAAGGAACTAAAAATAGAAAGATACAGCTACTATCCTGTGGTCATCTTGTGTGCCATAGTGCATCAACAGTGTCTATAATCAACCAAACATTTCATTTACACTACAAGTGTTTGGTGAAATTGCACTTTTAAAGGGTACTGGTTATTCAGATCTATGCAGTTGGCTCTTCTTTCGCTAATGTTTGAAAGAATTGAACTCAATTGACATAAACAGATGTAAAAACAGTAAAAGAAGACATAAAATAAAGTTCATATATATCTGCACATGCCAACGAATATATTAGACCTAACACATGGTTCAGATACAAGACTGAATTACCATGTCTATTATGATAGGTGATTTTATGTATGGTTATTTAAAAGGTGAGGTAAAATAATGTTCTCCCTCATGAAAGCTGAAACTTATTATGTTACTGCATTTTACTGCATGGTTCAGAATGTGTGGATTTGTATGTGATGATGAGTCTTCCTCACGTGAATTATACTCGGTTCAGTGTGTTAAGTGAGGGAAACATGGGGTGTGGCCATCAAGGAAGTAACTCACACCAGGTGCTAGGATAGTTTGTGGACAACCTGGGCTCACTTTGCACAAACTTCAGAGCACCTTCTTTTCACTGCCACTTGGATCATGCAAGAATGACGCCCAGTACAGTTATCACCTACACCTCCTTCTGTGCAGCTCTTCTTGCAGAGGAAATACTGAAGATGTGTTAAAGGCTGGGAGAGGTAAATGTAAGGGATGACTGGAAAGCCATTTTCACTTCATATCCTGAGTATCAGAAAGTGTCACAGGTTACAGGCAAAAGGAAACACCAGGCTACCTCTCTGTGCTAGGCTGGGGTTGAGAGGCTGTATTTAGTAATAAGACAGTCTTTGATACACCTAAAGTAAGCTGGAATTAGAGTAGCCTCAAACTCTGCAGTTATGTCATTGTAAATATTAAGTCCCTCTTAATTTCAGGGATATAAAAGATAATGCCCAGTAATTTAACACTCTTCCCAATATTTCTCTCTTTAAACAATAAAAGGCCTGAAGAGGGACCACGCTGATGTAAAAATCAGATATTGGTTTTGGCTGTAGCTGCTTTCATCCTTATGAATGCCCACCAAATAACTTTTTCTGGATGTAATATCTCTGGGAAATCTCCACTGCATTGATTCAGAGCATGTGTGTATCTGTACAATCAGCACAAAGCACTGGTGCATCACTGTTCTGGGAACAGCTTCCCACAGTGTGTCCTGATACTGCTGTGCCTTGCTTTGGCTTTTTTTTTTTGGGGGGTGTGAATCTGTATCCTTCTAGTAGTGTTAAATATATTGGTACAGAAGAATTAGAGGGCATTTTGTGATTTTGAAATCTAATGGAAAAACTGAATATCATGACAGAATGAAATCAGCACTTTGGTGCCTGTGCTTTGACAAAAAGTTGGTTCTAAAAGGCTGGTGACTCTGGCAGAGGAAGGTTCTTCTTTACAGAGGTAGCTGTGTAGAGTCTATTGCTTCTGTTACACTTGAGTGGCACTAGGTCATTTGAGATGGTTGTTAATACAGGAGAAGATAAAATCATATGAGAATCTGTCCTTTAACGCTACTCCCTCTGTGGTGAGCTCCCCTTGACTGGCTTGTCAGCTGCCCACCAACGTGCTGATCTGCTCTATCACTCTCTCCATCTGCAGAACAGGGGGAGAAAATATGCTGAGGGTGGGTTGAGCTAAGGCCAGGGTGGTCACTTACTAACTACTGTCAGGAGCAAAACAGACTCCATTTGGAGAAATTAATGTAATACACCACCAATTAATTATAACAGACTAATATAGTTAGAATTAAGAATAAAACTCAAACCCCTTCTTCTACCCTTCTTCCTAGGCTCAGCTTCTCTCCTGCTTTTTCTACCTCGTCCCTTCTAGCAGTACAGGAGGATGAGGAACAGGGGTTGTGGTGTTCACAGTGCTTCATCTCTGCCACTTCTTCCACACACTATTCCCTTTGTGATCCTGGCCATGGGATACAGTCCTTCACAAATTGCTCCAGAGCTGGTCTTTCCCACAGGGTGTGGTTCTTCAAGAGCGTCTCCAGTGTGGGTTCTTACCCTGGGGTGCAGCCATTCAGGAATGCCTGCTCCAGCATGGGTCCCCTGCAGAGCCACATCTGCCAGAAAACCCCATCCTGAGTGGGCTGCAGCCTCCTTCAGGGCACATCCACCTGCTGCAACACGGGTTTCTTCAGGGGCTGCAGGGGGATCTCTGCCCCACCAGGGACCTACCCGGATTGCAGGGGCAGAGCTGCCTCGCCGTGGGCTGTGCCATACTCTGCTCTGGCACCAGCAGCACCTCCTCCTGCTCCTTCTTCACTGACCTTGACATTGTGACGCTCTCACATTTTCTCACTCTTCTCTCTCAGATGCTGTTGTGCAGCCTTTTTTACCACTCCTTAAATATGTCATTACAGAGGTGCCACCAACACCATGGACAGGCTTAGCTTTGGTCAGCAGCTGGCCCACTCCTTCTGTCCAACATGGGGACACCTTCTAGGGTCTTCTCACAGAAGCCACCCTGTTACAACCCATCCCTGAAGACAAGGGTAACTAGGGTTCTTGTTAATAGATTCCCTGGGGTGGATTAGAGCGAAATTACACTGAATGGCCAATGTTTTTATGCATATATCTATAAAATATATTTATACTCATTTTAGAACAATCTTGTTTGTAATGGAAAGGAGGTATGTAGCCATTTTGGTTATTATCTATAGAAATCTAGCAATAGGAAAGTACAAAAAATAACACTTATGAAAATACATGAGGAAAAGAAACAAAGAGAAAGAAAGGACAAGAGTTGAAAGGTACACAGTCACCACCCGTGGATCCAGTGACAAGACTTGATTGTTTCAATTTCGATATCCATTGGGTGAAGTGATGGTCTCAGTCTTGATCTGTCTCGGGTAGGGGGAAGGCCCTGAAACACAGAATTCAATGTGTAAATTAATATGGTCAGGTGGGAATGCCCAAGTACCTTCCCTAGGGCAGTTTGACACTGTTGCAACCCTGTGTATCTGTTGCAACACATGGATCACAGGCGGACCTCTGGTGAGAGGCCCCAGAAATGAGTCTGGGGGTGCTTAGGGGGTCTTTGATGGTTTATGACTACTCCTAAGACATGGCAGCTGCCTCTCATGTCAGTGTGGTTGAGCCAGTTATGCCCCATCAGAAGGGATGAAAACCCTCATGTGCATGTGAATGTCCCAGTAAATCCCCCAGGAGGTAGCTTTACACCTGAACCAGCTGTGCAAGGGAGGACACTGGCACGATAAAAAGCACTACTCTATCTCCACAGGGTTGGTTTCTTTCCCCCCATCTGGCTCACAACCCATCCTGTTGCTAAGCAAAGACTGGTTTGTCACAGTCATCGTCGGTGGTGGGTGCTCACCCCTTCTGCACCTGGGCTGTCCTTACGCAGATCAGAGGTTTTGCTGCACACCCAAAACTGCTCCTCCTCCCTTTCGGCTGGGGGTTGCAAACCTGGCCTCAGCAAAACACCCACTCTTTGGGTCACTGACCCTTAACATTCCAGCCTCACACATCCCTGTGGTCCACCTGCTACCAAAACCTCACCAGGTAACCCCAACAGACTCTAACATATAAATAAATACACCATGGAGGTGAAAAGGAACTACAACAGCATAAAGCCATGTGTTACCAACGAAGGATGGCCATTTGTTCTATAACAGTGCTGTCATTTTGCATTGGACTGTGGTGGCCCAACCTTGACAGGAACCTCTTCTACACTGAAATTCAGACTTCACATTTTCATCAGAGGACAAAAGAGTATGCCCTACACATTTTACCACTTTGTTTCACACAGAAGGTTATGTTATGGCAGATATTTACAATGAACATTCTAAATCATGACAGAAGAAATGGTCTGTAATTTATTATGCATTCCAGGAGTAATGCTGTCCCTCCACCACAAAGAATTTCCTCACAGACCTCATTCTATGCATATATTCAGCATATAATATATATATATTCCATAATAGATTTTAGGTCTATCTACCAGAGCCTGTGCAAGGCTCATGTTTTCTCTTGCTCCTCTTTAAAACAGTGAATACATTATATATGGGTTCCAAGTCTCAAATCAAGCTCCTACAAGAACTCCAGAAAAACTTGTTTGCTGACTATCGTGTTACTGTCATACTTTCCACCTTCCTAAAGTCACCTAATTGTCATGAATTACCAAGTGAACACGTAATGCAGAAAGCTTAGCAATTTGCTGTTTGCTCGATTAATCTGAACTTTTGGTTCAGATTGGTTCCTGCTCTCCAGTTCCTGAATTTTTAATGCACCATTTCTTACAGGAACAGAAAGGTTTAACATCTCTCACATGGGACTCTTGGTGGCATTTTACCACTTGTGTGTTTCCCTCCCACCCCACACACTTTTCCTGTGTGCAATCTGGGTGACTGTTTTTTCCCTGATGAATGGCACACACCACGGAAGTGGAAAGATTTGAAATATGAGTTCAGTTACAATTTTAACAGCAGTAATGGTACCGTATTACTTCAAGCCTGGTTTCTGCACAGTATTTTCACCATCTTAATTGCATGAAGTGGTGGCATGCTGGTGTATTCTCCTATAGCTAATCTTATAGTAAGGTATAAAGATACTTTATGTACCTTTAGCTTACTGCTATTCTCTTACAGGACCAAGTTCTGTGGGTTTACATACTTTTATATCAAACTGACTGCATCTGTCCTTGAGGGCAATGTTGCACTTTAATGGTATTGTTAAACACAACAACTTTTGTGTGTAGACAAACCCTCAGGGCTCAGACAGATGCTAAGTTCACTGCAGCTCAACGAGTTAGTGCACATCAGCAGAGCCACAGTAACCAATCATATACATGAACTTTGTCTGTCCCAAATGTGAGGTAAAATGTAAGTGCTTACAACTCTCTTGCTGAGTCTTTTTTCTTACTTTAGCCAATACTCGACATGTGATTAACTTCTGTGCAAGCACAAAACAAGTCAGACTGAATCTAACACGTATAGGAGATCACTTCTAAAAAAGCTGAGGAGGACAGAAGTTTCATGGGACAGAACAGATCCATTTAAAAACCAATACTGGAGAAAAATAACTGAAAGTTGCCTTTAAAATTAATTTACTGACTTTTTCCTCCTGTAATTGACTTAAAGACCTGGGTCTGGGATGCAAAATAGTTGCAACACGAGGATGCTGCGACTCCAACCTCTACTTCTGGTGAGGGTGAGGACGTCTGATTTGGTGCTTAGGCTTACATGGAGAGAAAAATCCTTTTCCCCCAATTTGTTCCTCAAATATGTAGGTCATCAAAGCAATTTTAAAATCAATGTGAACTCTGAAAATGAGCCAACACCCAGTCCCTCAAGATTACTGTGATGTGCTGAGGCTGCTCACTCTGAGTTAAGACTGACAGCAGCACTTCGCAGGCTCTAGAGTTTAGTCATCTTAATGCAGGAAGCCATAAAGTAAAGCAGTACGATTGTCTTACAGAACACCACTGGTGTACACCAGCTGTCTGTGAGGGTAGATTTGGCTAAACTCCATCTGTGTTGCTGGGGGCGACGCACCAGACAGACAGGTCAAGTGTAACCTTGCCCACCCTATGCAGACACAAGAGGTAACCTGCCCTCACGTTGAGGAAGGACCTCCTTACAGAGATTTGTGGCAGGGAGCAGGATAAATGAGCAGCAGTTGTAGCACCAATGGCCTCTGAAACTTAGAATGGTCCTAATGGACCAGCAGTTTGGATAAATAAACCCCCTTGCTGGTAGAAACATGCCCTTAGGCTGGTGTCAGGCCAATTCTACTGCTGCAGAACCTGAACATACTTTCTCTAGCTGGCCCGAATGTTATATCAGCCTTTCTTAAAATTATCCATAATTTCATTGTGTACTTTGTTGCATAATTTTGTAACCATAAATGTGCTTAGGACAAGAGACACACAAAACTATTGTTTTTACACTGTCTCACTCTGCCTCATGTTCAGGTTTCTGCTTAAAACCTTCTTCCCTAGCCCTCACTGTCCTGTCCTGTGATTGAGCTTAAAGGAAACAGTGAAGATAATAATTACCACTTGCAGTGAAGCCAGAACCGTGGGCTGCAGGGTTTTTTGGTTTTTTTGTGTCTCTACTTACCAGGCCTGTTCTATGTATTCTAGGAGGATCCTTTGATAGGGTATATTAAGAGCTGCTGACAGTCTCAAACTGAGATTACATGGCTAAAAAGTAATGGCACATTTTCAACATCCTGGGCTTACTGCTACTGTGCATTCCCAGTATACAATGTAGAAATTTCTAGCCAGAGTTTTCAATCAGTTGAGCCTATTTTTAAAGCATTTAAATTTTTCTTCTGTGGTTTTTTTCATATTTATACATTCAGACATTCCGAGTTACTAAAGCTTTGTAATACATATTCATATGACAACTCCAAACATTATGATGGCTTGTTTAGAAATTGAAAAATGCTGTTTTGAGGTTGAATTATCAGTATTACTCAGAAAATTACTTAATGAAGTTATCTGAGGCTGACACATCATAGTTGTTATTCTTGCAGAGATGTAAGTCTGCTTAATAGCGACATTCAGTACTTCCTATTTTTCTTAAATATCAGGGAGCAGTTTTTTTGCAATGTAACTGAGTGGGAATAAAGACAGTAGGGTAAATATGATAAAATGCAAACATGAAAGAGATATCTATTGATTATGTGCAAGCCTGCACAGTTGGAACCAAATATCAAAATAATTTCTAGCCTATCAGGCACATATTTTGTGATGGAGAAAAAAACAAATCTCTCATGAAGTTAGGCCCTTACAGAGACCACTTGATATCTTGACAATTATTTAGTGTCAGCATCAGTGTTGAAGCTCAAATGCATTGATATTAAGTGAATAGAAGGCTCTAGTTTGTACAAGAATAAAACCTGATCATTCTCATATGAGCCAGAATGACTTCAGGCAGGATTGTCACAGATATGGGAATAGGAATGAATTAATATTCAAAATTACACAGGGGCATGTGGGGATTATTTTGCAATAAAAATAATTTCAATTTATTAAAAAATTATAAGCATGAAAAACATTCCAGGCTAATGATGATCATTACCGGGCAAAAAAACGTGGCTGTTGATTTAGAATGAAATAATTTATGTGTAGTATATATTTACTCAGTCTTAATCAACATCACAGTAATATAAATCATTATTAAATATTCAGGTGAAAGCCTGAGGTCACGGAGGGCTCTGCTATATTCTCTTTCAAGAACTCAAGGGACAAACAGGGCAAATTATGGCAGATACAGTCATGAGCCGCTTCTCCCCTCCCCTGCCCTCCCCTCCCCACACGTCAATACATCCCTTGGGGACTCTTCCCCCAGAAAAACAGCATGGCAGGTGCTCTCCACATCACTTCTCCGACTGCTGCGACCTCCAAGGCAGCAAGCACCAGGCAGGCCAGGTGGCAGCGCTGAATCGAGCATCCCCTGCCCCAGTTCAGGTACCCCTTGCTTCTAGGGCTGCTGGAGAAGGACGAGTTTGTCTGAGGTTTAGGAGGAGAAGAAATAAATGGTATTTTTAAAAGAAAAGCTGGAAAGATTTTCCCTGACTTTAAAGGCAGGAGAAACCTTTTTTGCTAGTTTGGTCTTTCAGTGATAATAGAAAGCACAAGCCTGAGGGTGGCAGGAGGAAGAAAACATCCCGCTGTGGAATTACATAGGATAAAAATAAGGGATTGAATCTGAAACCATGGCTCCTTTTGCCTCTTCTCCTACCTCCCACAGAGAAATGGCCAAGTGCAGTAAGCAGAGTGAGTGTATCAGCTATTGCCACCAGAGAGCTGCCAGATGTCTGCTTCGCAATTGGAAAACAAGGGGAAAAAAAAACAACCCAGCCCAGAGACGGGGGCGGGGTGGTGGAATCTGATAGTTAGTATCAGAACCCAGGGAAAATTAGCTAATGTGTATGTCGGAACAAGAAATCCTCCCTTCCTTGCAATTACTCAAAATCTTGGCTTGCCATTGAGAACGCATTTTAGAGCCTGGCATAATTAAATGGAAAGCAGGAGCCAAAAGGGAAAAAGCAAACCGTTGAAAAGAAGAACTAAAAGACTAAAACCATTCCTCATTTACATATTTTCCCATAATTTCAGCAAGTTTAGCCAAATTGCATCAGGCCAAATTGATACTGATATTAAGCAGCAGCAGCTCTACTGTCTTAAGAAGTCATTCTGGACGTGTTCTGTAAAACTGAGCTCAGAATTTGGCCCAGTGTTTGAAGAGTATTTTGATCATATGTAAGTTTCCTGGTATTACAGAAGTGGAAGTTGCTGAAAAGCTTGTGACTGAACCACCTTTCAGACTGCTGTCCTGTAGTAAGGAGTTATTAGTTCAGCAAGCACAGCTGGACTTCACCCCGGTTTTCCTCCTGTCTGGTGGCCGTCAGACCAGCCCCAGGAGTACAGAGAGACCTCACTTCATGTCCACATTGTGCTGACTTTTAATTTTATCTCGCTGACTCCAACTCAGTGCAGGAACTTGGAAGGCGGTGCAGTGCATCTGCATCCAATCCTGACACTTTGGCTGGGAGAGAGAGGAAAGAGGCTGGGCTCCCTCCCCTACCTACCAGCCAAGAGCTCCCCAGGGCTGCAAGAAGCCTTCAGTCTGTTTTGAGTTCTGCATTTAGCAAAGAGAGCTTTGCAGAGAGGAAACTCAGAGAAACTCCAGGTTTTCAGTGGGTCCGACCCCAGTTTTGGTTTCATAAACGTGACGTCAAAGCCAGCCAGCCGGTGGTCACTTTACCAGTGCTTGGCCATGAGATTTAGAGGTTCTTATAAAACTCCAACAAACATTAAAAAAAAATCTCCTGCAAGATAGAAGCCTAACATTTCACATAGCTGTATTTAAAAGTCTCACTGGACTGAATTCAAGCATTACTACGAGAAACAGCATTCTTTACATCCTTGTGCTGAAAAGGTTAAAAAAAAATCTTAACCAAGTTCTTTGCAACGAGAAAGATTTGCTCTTCACCCACTGATGGTTATAGCAGCTGAGAGTTAAAATTAAAGTTTAGTACTGGCATTTTTTCATTGCTGTTTTCAGTGGTAGAATGTGATTTCTTTCTGGTTTAGCAGCCTTTCATATTTGTTTAGAGAACTCAGAAGGGAAGTAACTTTTGAAATATTATAAATGGTTGACTTGTTGCATAACGTATATTTTCCAGGCCCTCTGCTTGTTGTTGAGTGTTGAAGAGATATTACAACTGACAGAACTGTCTTTTCTTCCAGATCTGAAATGAATTAGTAAATGTGAAGCAAAAATGGTCCATTTTGTGGAAATCTTAGAAGGAGAGGGGAAGAGACAGACAAATGGTCTCACCAAGAACTTAGTATAAGCAGAAAGAATAAGATGTATTTTCATATTGCACAATGAAAGGTCTTCAGTCCCACAGAGTATTTATTGTTTGTGTTACTACTGGTTAAATGGACTTCTATTTTTTCCTTCTTCTGGTCTGTATCCACTGAATTCTTATTTTTGTTCAGCTGCAGCCTCAGAGCATTTAGCGATTAAATCTCCCCTAAGGATTTGTTTTTGCAAAGCCTAGAAGTCTAAGTTTTTTTATATATTTGGTGTAATTTGGCTGTTGCTAGGCTAATGGGAGGGTTGCTTTCATATTATTACTGTGCACATTAAAGAACACGTATAGGATCTCTAGTCTGGGGAATTAGTAGGTGAACTATTTTAGTCCAGATACAACTATTATGGAACAATCATCCATGTCAAAAGGAATTGTAGTGGGGGAAAGCTAGGAAAATAAAGAGGTTGGAATGTGGTCCAGCATACTTCAGAGACAGCATCCTTGTATGGAGGGCCTCCATCCAAAAAGCATCATCAGGCCTTCACCCTCATGGCTGGAGGAGAGGGAGACCACGCCTGGAGTTTGAAGGTCCCAAAAGTATTCCCTCATTGCAGGGCCCTCCAGCCAATTACATATAGATACGGGAAGTAAATGGGCAAAGTGGTAAAGCCCCATCTGCATTGTCATTCATAAAAGTAATTTATAAATATTCAGAGGACACAAGTGTTTGCTATTTGTTGTGTGCTCAAGGACCCCTAGAGTCCCTCAGGCTTGCAGGACTGTCACAGCTGAGAAGTCAACCTCCTTCTTGAAAGTTTCTCCTTGTGCAGTCACAAATGTTGCCTGATGGTGGTCAGGACAAGAAGTTCTTGGAAGTAGATCCCTGCACCTTCCTCTCTCATTATTGCACTTACCTCTGAGAAAAGAAGAGAACTCCAGCATCATTCAGATTATTTCAAAAAGCTTCTCTATAATTCTGTTATAATGCATTGTGCAAACATGGAGGTCGAATGATGCTATTTCATTTTAATGTGTAAAGTTTCTCAAGTAATAAGTTGGGATGAAACAGAATCAATTTTAGGTTAATAACTGAAATCAGCATTAACTACAGGACTTTTCATGGTTCCTTTGACAGATGTCTGTAGTACCCAGTACTGTTCGTGGGACAGGATGCCTGAGTACAGAGGAGTATCCCTGTACAGCTTTCTCTGCCATCCTATTTCTCAGGATGGTTGTGCAAATCTGATTTTTACAATCCGATTTTCCACAGAGCATGCAAGAAGAACCTCTTCACTCAGATTACATGGAAATAAAGCATCAAAAAGATGCACCACACAAAATCAGGCCTTTATCAATCATCTAATAAATATTTTGCGGGATCTGCCCCAAACTGCCGGATTCTCATTAGTTTAGGCAAATCAGAGATGATGATCTCCTTGGTTTTTAAACCCAGTTTTTAAACTGAATGTGAGGTACTTCTCATCTTTGAGTTTATTGATCCATTCAGCTTTCTGTGACTCCCATCTAAGCTTTAGAACTAGGTTCCTTTTCTGTAGAAGCACAGCAAGAAGTTTTGGGGTCTGAGACAACATATACATGGGATAATATGGATGTCGCAGTTTTTAAGTTCTACTGGAGCCCACATTTAGACCCAGACTTGTCTTCTCTTGAGTAGGAGGCAGATCTTTTCAAGGAGTGGTCTAATAGTGCTCTGAATTGCCCTTCTGAAAAGTTGTCTCCTTACAGAAAAACTCTAGACTGCTTTGCTGAAGGTCTAAATCAGGTGCTGATTTCCACCTTCAGAGCTGACAAGTGTGCAGACATGTGGAATCAGCTAAGTGAAATTGCAAGGAGCAGAGTAGCTCAGGTCCTCTGCCATACTCAGCAGACAACCATTCACACCTGCCAAAAATTTTGGTATGCTTTTGAGAGGAATGTGGCTGAGCAGGATGGTCAGAAACAGTACGGGTGTGTGCTGGGCCAGGCTGGAAGATGTTTTATTACCTCAGCAATTAGGAAAAGGCGTATCTGCATCAGAAGGAGACATCATTCCACACTAGCTTCTTTTAATTGCTGCCCCAGCTCTCTGGTCAAAAGCAACTGAGCCTGGCTCCAGTGAAACAGTCTGCCACCAGGCTTAGTGCTGGCCATGGGCAGACTGTTCTCATGGGCAGATGTGACATCCCCTGGGAGACAGCTCTGGGGACAGAGACTGCCACACTGAGTAGAGGCAATGGCCTTGGCACAAGGGCTGCTCCCTACAGCTGAACATGCTTCCCTCTCCACCAGCCTTTTTCCCTTTAGGGGGGCATTTAGCTGCTGCTTCTGGAGGGAGCCATGCAACAGGCTGCTGAGCCTTCAAAGCAGGGCCCATGGAGGAGGAAAGAGGTAGTGATGACTTTCCCATCTGCCATCCCTGCTGAGTCCTTCTCAGGTTCACAGCTCAGGGATAGGCAAAGTCGATCCAGTCTGGTAGAGGACTTCTTTCAATTCCCTCAGAGGAACAAGGGCTCCATTAAATCTGGGCAAATTGAGGATCTGTCCAAGGAAGTTATTTGCTTTCCAACTGCATGTCAGCAAAATTTTCTTAGCCTATACTACTGAGGAGACTTGATAAGCTAACTATTCCATGCCTCAGTGAGTGGGCTGGCAGAAATTCATGCTATGGACCAATTCCCCAGCCATTCCTGATGAGTTCTGTACCCATCTGGAGAGATGAAGCACCAAAGGTTACCGTGGCATCTCCTTGAACCTGTAGGTGGAATTGCTTCTGCCCTTTCCCTATCTGTCTTCAGGCCAATAGGCTCAAAGCTGGAAAGTCAGGTAGGCATTGCTGGGAAGCCCTTAACTGTGTCCCAACACCCATTCTATACCACAGACTTTGCTTCTCTGGGGTTTAGTGCGAGCTCTTTGGCTGTGGTGGCTGCTGTTGTGACATCCCAGTGCCCTCAGGTGTGGGGAAAGGGCCGGTGGATCAGCAGGTCTGTGCAGAACAGTGTCTCCTCGGAAGTGGCAGTACTGGCAGCACTTCAAGTGTGGTGTGGAGCTGTAATCAGAGCCATTTGTGGTAATTAAAATCCTCTTGCTGTAGATGTGTGCTGTATTTAGGATATGCTTATGGAATCATTGAGAGTTTTGTGTTCATCTAGGACTGGTCTCATAGGCAGCATGCACTAGTCCATGGAGGGTCTATTCTAAACCCAGTTCACTCCAGTGGTTTTAGATGAGGCTAAAAGAAATTTTCAACCTCTGTAGGCAAGAAGTGAAGAAAAGCATATTGCATTAATTTTACACAACTTGCTCAATATGGAATTTGTCTACAGTAGGACAAAAGCCCTTCCTTTTGTGGAAAAAGCTACAGGACCACCAATGAACTCTATTTTACTACTCACGAAAAAAATTTAGCACTGCTGTGCCAACCATAGTACTTCAGCTGCCCTAGGCAAACAAGCACATCCACGTTTACAACTGGACAACCTTCTCCCACAGGATTTTACACTGCTCTGGCAATTCTGAGAATCAACATCTATCTCACATCCATAGCTCCCATACAAGGAGGAAAAGTCACTGTTCAGTTTATGTCTGTATGCTACATCTCTATGGATACCTCCAAAAGCTGCTGGGAGGTGGAAAAAAAAGAAAAGATCAAGTGTTTATAATAGAAGAAAGCGACAAAAATATTTAGTTTGCTATCTAAGAAGAAAAACAAAAAACCCACACATCCCTTGCACAATTCTAAGTACACCATAAAATAATAACACCAAGAGACTGATGTCTGAGACTGCAAGGTTATTGTTAATGGATTAGATTCCCAAGAGTTTGTGGAATATCAAGGAATAAGATGATGGAAGTTTTACTGCATGAGGTATCTGTTCTCTATGATGTTAACAGTGCCAAGGAGGACCATGCACTGTCACTGTCACAAAAAAGCGCTTGTTCAAAGCCTATGGAAAGGAAAGAAATGAAGCCTTGTATGATCTCTACATGGGCATAAACCATACAGACCATGGGCTCATGGGTGATGTCTGCATGTAGCTGCATTGGTGTAACTGAGATACTGTATGGGCAGACAGGTCTTCTAATACGGATGAAGTTGTGGAATTGGGATCCAAGTGGACAGGAAAGGTCATGAGAAGAAAAATAAAATGAACAGCTGCCTGCATGTTTTATTAGCCTGACTTCCTAAGGAAATAGGACTTGCATAACAGTATTACTTGCCCATTTGCTTTTTCTGTCCTGCCCTCAAATAACTTCTGATTCTGTTGGCTTATTTCAACTCAATTTATCAGAGAGGTATCAGCCTCAGATATATTCCATTCCTCCAGGTCTCATGAAAACTGGCAGCTAGACAGGGATAAGAGCTAAATAAGTACTTCAAATGAGGGGAGGGTTTCAGCATGAATTAAATAATTACCTGCTGTGTTTTGCCTGCCAGCTGGCCAGCCAACATGGCCAAATGACTTCGAGCCCATCAGCAAATCACTGAATCAGGCTTTCTTTTCTTTTAGAAAAGAACTGGAAAGGAGGTAAGAGGTATGGCGCCTGAGGGGAGGTGTAGAAGAAAGAAACAAGAGTTATTAAGGAGGGAATGGGGCAGGGGATACCTGGAGGAAGAGGTAGAAGCACGGGCTGAGGCAGCCCTAGGAACAGAGCAGGGGGAATTGAGGTTACAGTGGTGCGAGAGGGCCATGGTGGAAGGACTGAGAGTTATTGCAGGGCAGGCAAGTGTGAACACAATCTTCCTGAAGTCAGGCCTAATTAGTGCTGCTGTTCACAGGATGGCTTGTATATACAAAGTCTGTCATGAATACATTACTAGCCTACTTTCAGAAGTGATGAGCACCCCTACCTTGTATGGATGTCAGAGGGAGTCGTGGGTGCTCAACATCAGTAACTTTCAGGTGCTGCCACTATAATTTTAGTTAAATTTGCAACAGCTATACCTAACTGCCTTGCAGCATGAGAATTATTAGATCCCTGCACCTTCTTATATCCATCACAGTAAAAGCAGATCTGCGGAGCGTATTAATTTATGTACACTGCTAAAAACAGAGAAAGAAATGTACCATATAAACTGACATCCTGATTACCAGAGGTCCACAGACTATATTGTTCTGCTATATACTCAATTCTTATTCCCTCAATTGCTGTAAAATATATATGTAGTTCAAATCAATTAAAAAGAAATGTTTGGGCAAAATCGATAGTGCGTCATCCACAGAAAGATTTAGCAGCCACAACTGAGCTGAAAACATTGCAGAATCTTAAGAGCTGATTCACACCTTACTCAAGTTTTATGTTGGAGTAACTTCAGTGAAGCATAAACTAGAGCAACAGAAAGATCCCTAGTTTATATATAGTTTTTTTTAAATAAAGCCAGCAGAATGAATGAGTCTGGCAAGAGACCTCCAGAAAAGACTTTATCCTCTGTGCTGTTGCTGAAATCTGTTGTCCTTTGAGACAGTTGATCAGGCATCCATATTGAGGCTTACACACTTAATTTTTGCTGCTTCTTTAGGAGATATGCAATCTTGTAATTAACTTCAGAATTCTAAAACAAAATTGTGCTGGAAAAAAATTGCTCAGGACTTGGAGACACCCACTACAATTTTGCCATCAACTAAGTTTGGACAATCCCTGAGCTACATCTCTCCCTCTCTTAGAGTTCGTCTCTCTCTGGTTACATCTAAAAGGTTCTTGACAGAGAGGACTTCTCCCAGACACTTGGATTATTGCTGTCATGTCATACACATTATCACTTATTTCACAGGTACAATATTTCTGTCTTAGAATATTGACACTCAAACCTGCCTTTACTTTATGTGTAGAATGCTAGGCAGTATAGATTGATGTATTTTAAGGAACAATATGTTGTCATTTTCAGAAAATCCTGCTAGGGCTACATTTTTCAAAGGGCTTTGAGGGATGAAAAACTGAGTTATGAATAGCTCTCGGTACACCTCCTTCTCTAATTATTTTAATTGTACCTTCAATTACACACACAGAGGAGCAATTTTTCTGATTTACTCTTGTATTTTAATCGTGGTTGCAAATTCCTCCCATGGCTGAATTTTGAAAATGATCTGCGGCTGAAATTAGATCTGCCCATATTGCTTGATATGCTTGCATTACTCTCACAAGTAAGAAGCTTCTGCCTTCAGAAATTTTACTCATTTAACAAGCTGTGGTGCCTGCTTTTTCGTTGAGAGAAAGTGTTTTGTTTATTTTTTTTCCACTGACTAAATTTCTCAGTGATATAGCTCAACACATAGTGTATGCAGTCAGCTAAGCATGGGAGTGCATGGGAGCTTTTTTTTAAGTATTCATCAACACATCATTGTGTCAAAGTTTCTTCTGCTAAGACATGTTTGTTACCAGATACCAAATACAGAACTGTAATTTATACTGTAGATTGTTTTGCAGGTAACATAAGGATGCATAGTTTTGTCAACATTTTAAGCAGCTTAATTGAACCACTCTGTGCCACAATGTTTGTCAGCAAGCATGCCACTCTGGTAACTTTTTACTATATAATCTAACATGCTGAAGGAACAGTGGTGATACTGGATTGTTCTTTGTTGGTCCTTATGTGTCTCAGAGAGCTGTAAGTGATGCAGGACTTCTCAAGGGAGATAAATATTAATATATACCCTTAATGTATGAGTAAGCTCTAAAAGGTGAAGTGTCATCCCTCCAATGGCAGACCTGTTGATGGACAAATACGGTAAGAGAACCAGTGACTCAGTCTCCACAATCTTGTGTGATCTGCCTTAGTGTGCTGACTCCATTAAGGGAATGAAAAACAGACCGCAGGAGTGCAGCTCGCTAAAGCTGCACCATCATCGTTTTCACAGTGACTAATGCCCTGGCAGAGCACGGGCCAATCTGGATCTCTATTAAGTTTTCACAGAAGAGATTATGATCTTTATTTATACCCGGTTTAGACTTCTGAAATTCTGAGGTATTCTTAACAGTTCCTGCTTGAGAGTAAGCAAAACCAGAATCAGGTGTGGAGAGTGCAGCTGCACCAATATCTTTTAGGCAATTAGGAGGTTGATCAGGAGGCAGTGAGGTGTATCCTGGTGTGGATGCCCTACTAAGTGCCCTTAAAAAATTTAAATCAATTGTGTCTACCCTGAAGCTATTCTCAGGCCTCCAAGCTGGCTACAGCTGGGCTAAGAGCTAAAACTAAGATCCCTGGGAGTAGCCTTAATTATTAATTTATTACTTTAGTGGGAAGACTGTCACAGAGATACATGTGGATCTGCTTTCTGTGCTGTCCCCTGCCCACCAGCCATTAAAACATGCAATGCACTCCTTATAACACTTTGAGGAAGATGCAAATACAAGTTGACTTGATTTACATAGCTCTAATAATTGAAGTTAGAGATATGGACCAGAATCTCAGCTCTCGCTGACATTGTCTGATTTATAACAGTCAAAGAGCTGGACACAAAGACATGTGCATGTGGATACATGAGCCCCTTACTGGAATGTACCCACACACATAAATCTCAGCAAGTTTCTAATTGCATCTGTAGTTCCAAATGTCTGATTTTACACTCAGATTGCATTTTGAGAATCTTCCTGCTGCTGTTTAGCTATCCAAGTCACCCATTCAGGCAAAAAGAAACAGTATCATATAATTTATCTAACTAAATGACAAATCTTCATATCTGAATATTTGCAGTGAACTGTTTCTGAATGGGCCATAGATTAAAAAAATATTCATAGAACACATCAGCAAAAGTATTTGCCTGCTTTTGAGAACATAACTCATGATAGACAACATCTGAGCAGAAAAGAGGGAATATTATCAAAATAGCTAAAAGTTTTTTAATCATTCATCATTCATGCCAAAAACATGCTTGTAGAAGACTTAAAAGAATGTACTTACTATAGGTCAGAAGTGTTTTAGAACCCCATTTTAAAATTGTTTTAAACTTCTAAAGAACCTGCAGGTAAGAGGCTTCTTCTTGTTTTCAAAAATATCTACTTTTCTGCTTTCAATAGAAGTTGGAGGTTTCTGAGTGTTGAAGAAATCCTGTGATTTTTATATGCTCTTTTTACCAGTCAGTGAATGGGTTACCGAGGCGCTTGTGCTCTCCCAAATGCTCTTGCAGGCATTTTATTATGCTGGTAAGTCTTGATTTGTTAATTCATAGCGACCTGTTTGTGTATTTGAGATCATATTTTGGTTTCTGAAACAATGTCTTCGCCATTTCTGAAAACTTTACCTCATGGTCAGGATTTTCAAAATAGCTCAACATTCACAAATCATTTCCTCATCACATTAAATACTGAGCTCTATTGAAAACACAGACAGAGGTACCATCCAGGAACTGTATTAAGTAGTGAATGCTCTTGAAAAATTCAGCTTTCATTTTGATGTCTGGCTTTTCTGAGAATGTCTGCCTTACTAGGGAAGCTGAGTTCCTTCAAATTTAATCATGTAAAGGCTTGTGTCTTAAAATTAGTGGGAGACGTCATGGCAATCTTCCTTCTGGCTAACAAAAATGTGATCTTTCTAATGTCATGAGGTCATAGTGTTCATGACACAATGATCTGTATGTGTGTGGTTGGCTATGCTAGTCTAAGAGTGGTGGATGTTGGTCTTATCACTTTCTTATTGTTTAATTATTTGTGTAATTGAACCAAAGAACATCTTTTTAATCTGAAGGACTATTGTTGAGGAGTTACTCAGTAGTTTTTACATGGATCTCAATAAGATGACTCACACAGTAAGTTACTCCCAGCTGTTGTGGCATAAGACATGAGAAGAATTGTACCTAGGGGGATTATTTTGTTAATTGTGCTCTGTATCAGATATAAACCCCACCTTCTGCAAACTACAGATTGCATGGAATTTACATAGAATTAAACTAATCCCAGGAAAATTCACAATTAGTTTCATAGGACTTGCAGATATGACAGGTCCTGTTTGCTTAAAGAGTAAAGGCAACTGCATACTGCACTATACTGCATCTCACAGTCTCCTTCAAGTTCAATGATACCCTGTTGGACTTTTTTCCACACTACCTTCTTTTCTTTTTTGAATCTTTTCAGAAAATTTTACAATAAATTTTTACGATCAGCAGATTTCCAGCACATGAGGGAGGGAAGAAGAAAGTCTCAGGCATGGTGAGAGAGATTCCCATGCGCATACCTACACACTAATCTGAATTTTCAGCCAGTTTAAAATGAAAAACAAAAAATTCCTAATACATTAAACTTCTAATTTATGTGGTTACAAAAGGAAATTAGAGTGAAAAAAGTCACATCTAATCAGGACTTAGATAGATAATGGCTGCCAGGTGCGTTTTGTGCTCCTCTTCTCAGCTCCAAGGAGTTAATAGTTATGGGGTGTTTCAGACACCAGAAAGTGAATGATTCATAGGTGCAAAACCAGGGTGCCTAATCAATGTCTCAATCTTCACCCCGCTGACCTGTCCTCAGGTGATGTCCTTGACTCTCCCTGCAGCTGCGTGGGTCTCTGCAGCTCCTGCCCCGTGCCCCGGCTGCAGCAGGGACTCGGGGCTGGGCTGCGGAGGCTGCGCAACACGCAGGGCAGTTTACAATTCCTGAGGGGTGGAATATGTCTCCCTTGCCAAGAAGGCTGTTTTTGTTTGAGGCTGCCAAAGGATACTACTGGCTGAAGAGTGACTCTCTCTGAGCCAGAGGCAAATATTCACTTGAACAATGAAATAAACAAATGACTATAAAACGTATTATCTGTTATATTGGAATATGTTGTAACATTTCACAATCTTTGCATACCAGTAACGTATGGGGTATTATCTCACATTCATGTCATTTCATGAGGTACAGGACTAGAGTGCTACAGAAAGGGAAACTGGGGAGAAAAAAAGGCATGCTTTAAGCTCATGAAATGATGAAATGCCCGTATAGCTTATAGTCTAAACAACACCCCCTTTTTTTCCATTACAGTATATGTCTTAGTACATAATCTGCCTTTACTTTGGTTTTTTCTCAAATGGAAATAAGTATAATTAATACCGGTATTCCAAAAAATAAACTATAGCTTAAATAACACAGAATTACCAGCTCTAGAATGAGCTGGTGACAATCAAGCCAGTCAACCCACTCCACAGCAAAATACTCTGGTGTTTGCTAGGATGTGTCTGAAGAAAGCCCCTGACATCTAAGTACTGTGGATTTTGATTCAAGGCAAACACTTCCAGCAAAACACATTTTTACATTGTCAAACAGATGTCATGCTAACACGATCCCCCGAACACTTTCAAAATCCGGTACTACAGTTTTAGGACGAAACACTAAGAGAAGAGAGAAATGCAGAAATACCAACAGAGCAAGATGAAAACATTTATTCACCAGCTTTGAATTTAGGCCTCTTTAGAATGCAAGCATGTAGAGGGCATGTTGTCTCGTGCATGCCTGCTTGCAGGTTCCAGTGAGAAGCACTATGAACCTCAAGCTATATTAAATTACTCCTAAACTCCACGAAAAGAGGTGTTCCTCATAAGCACTACCTAAACTGTACAGTGCAGTTCCTCCTAACAAGAACTGTCTTTTTGGTACATATTTGTGCAGAGGACAGCACATAATTTATGAGTTGGCCCTCAGACTCAATAATTTGCATGGCAACATCAGTGATAGTCAGAAGTGCTTTCTAGGCCAAAGGACATACAGAAGTGAAACTTCTCTTCTGCTTATGGAAGCTGCTGAACACATTATAGGTTAACAAAAGGAAAAGTAATAAATATGTTTGAAATCAGGAAAGATGCATCAAAATCTTGAGTAGAATTAACAATGCTGGCTAACTAGCTTGAAAATGTCACTAGCAGAGATTCTGATATGCTAGAGCTGCATGAGTGGAAACTAAGTAAAGCAAGGTAAAATATTTTCAGCAACTAAGGTTTTATACTAGATATAAAATAGTAAAATCTCAGTTTCCTGCCTCCACTTCTTAGTTTATAAAATGGAAATAATGGGGCTTGCTCCCACCTCATGGGCAGTGCTTGAAGGTAGTTTTCAAGATGAAAAAGTGGTAATATTATGTTAGTACTGAGGACGATGATGATTACTAGTTTCAGTACATATTATTATCTAGCTTCAAAAAAATTACAAAGGTATTCTTTCTGTGAGCTGTGACTTTCAAAAGCCTGAAATCTTTACTTTAATAAAGCAAAGTTAATGGAATCAATTTGAATGAATAGTATTTAGATATGCAAAATTCTACCTGCATAAAAATCCCTGGTTCCAAAATTAAATCCTTGTGCAAGAATAAGGATTCAGATACAGGTTTTATGAGAAGCAGGGTTTAGCTGCAAAGCCAAATGCTCTTGCCTTTGTATGTTGAAATCTGCTTCCCACCTGAGCCACGCTGCAGTTAAACGAAACAAAAACATATGTTGGATTTTACTTAGGTGCAGCTCATTAAAGACTCTTACCCAGCTCTGCAGCCTGTGGTGCCCAGAAGCCTTTAAAATTCTCCTGATTGCGGGAAAGTCTGGTTTGCTGTGTGCTGAGCATTTTGTAACCCTGAAACAGCTCTGATGCAAAATAATTCGACAAGAGCAACTGGAGCAAGTGGTTTCAACAGTTCAGGTGGGAATAGAATTTCCCCTCCCCCTGCTTCATCTCCTGAAGTTTTGCCACTGGGTCTTTTATTATCCTATGACATCTCACACAGAGATATGAAACTGATGTGAAAGCTTCTAGGTTTGAGCACAAAAACTTAACCAGAAGTAGTAACAGAAGTTAAGTAACTTATTACATGAGAAAAACCCGCAGATTTGTTTGGTTTTATCAGGTCAGGGCTCATTGTTTTTATTTTGTTTCTGTTGTGTGGGTTTTTTTTTTTGTTGGTTTTTTTTTTTTTTTTTTTTTTTGTTTTTTTTTTTTTTTTTTTTTTTTTTCCTCCACAGTGAAGGAGAGAAAACTAGGATTGAATTTATTTATTCAGTGACCCCGGGTGGCCTACGCTTCTCCATGCCTGTTAGCCACTGAATGCTATCAGAACTGCTTAGCTGAAAGCTGCCTTTTGCATGTTGATGGGCATTGCAAATCCTCCTGCAGAGTTGTCTTTCATGTCAAGACAATATCAAGCACAGCAAAACATCACCATATGTCCTTCTCTCCACTTCTCCCTGTGTTTTGCAGGTTGTATTCTCTTTTGTTGCCACTCGACAAATTTGCTTCCCTGGTGATGCGTGTGTGTGTGTGTTTGTGTGCGTTCACAATGTCATATTCCGAGGGGGCGGGGGGTGGAGTGAAGGAGAAGCGCAGTGCCTTTGCTCAAGATCCTCTTTTTTAGCTAAAAAGAATAGCCACATCTGCTGCTTTGTCCACAGACTGCCTACTCTAATTGTCAATTCCGGTTTTGATTTATTAATATTCACATCCTTTGATACAGAAATGCTTCTATCAGAGCAGATGAGTGACTATTTCCCACCCTTTTTCCCTCCTGATTAGCAAGTGTCATAGCATTCTTGTTTCTTGCCAGCAAGAATTAATCATGCCACAGAGTCTGATTCTTTGGGGGAAGGAAGTTCCTGAAAGCTCCGAGGAAAAGATGGAGAGAAACAACCTTGGATTGCTTGAGAATCCTATCATTAACCTGATATAATTTTGGACAAGAAAATTTTCTACAAAGTCTAATTTAGTGTTACTACCAAAATTACAGATTAGAAGGAGGTGAAAAGAAATCCCACTTGGGAGCCTTTAAATTGAGCAAAAAAGCTTCTATTGAAGTTGTGGTAAATTTGTTTCTGTCCATTTGACTGAAAATTTAAATAATTTTGCCTTTTCTGATATTGGTTGCCACATAAGATACAGAATTTGGCATTTTATGGCCTCAATCCATGCTGTCTTTAACAGAAAGATAGTAAAAATAAAATTAAGGAAAAGAGACAAATGCCAAAATCTTATGATGGCATATCTTGTAATTATCACATCTGCTGCAAAGCTCCTGAAAAATAGCTTTGGAATCTTGCCATGCTGCAAACAACTCACACAATGAAGGGGAGCAGCACAGTAAAGGACAATTGATAATGAGATTTTTAAATGGACTTTTAACCTTGTAGTAGGAGGTCTTACCATTCTGTCTTTTGTTGTGGCTCCTTTTTGATTTTTATCTAAAAGAATATTTTCCCCTTTCATGATGCACTCTGATGCCATATTTGGAAATGTGGCATGGCAACAAATTCATCAGTGACAAAAAGAATTGTGGAAAGGAGTGGCGACTAAAGAGAGAATTAATTCTTGAAGTTTCTGCCTTGGGAAAGCATCAGCTACTACTACTGGTGGACTTTGTCTTTTCATTCATCTTCTTGCCAGGGTTATAAACTCATTTTCAAGGTTTATTAGCGTAAGGCACTGTGACTCTAGGAGCAACTTTGCCTTTTCTTATATGATGTTCAAAGTGTGAATTGCTGCTAACAGTACTATTTTGTGACTTAGGAACATGCAATATAGTTATGTGCTGAAAAGTATAGTTGAAACAAGTTGAATGCAACCTTAAAGGAAATTTGTGATCACAGCCCTTGATCCTCAGATTAATTGTCTGTGGGGAAGCATGTATATTTGCAGATAATTGCATGTTCAGAGCATCACTGCAAAGCATCTTTGTTCACAAATGACTCATCAGTGCTTTGGCCTCATGCTTATAATTCCTTTCAAAGGCAAAAGATTGACAAGACAGTAAAAATAATAATTCACTCCAGTAAAAATAATAATTCACTTCCCCAAAATAAACAGTTGTTTTCAGTAAATTTTTCTATACAGGACCTTTACTTTGTCTTTCCTACTGCCACCATTTGGACATCATTAAGCATAGAATCACAGAATAGTTTGTTTTGGAAGGGACTCCAAAGATCATCTAATTCCAGCCCCCAGCCTTGGGTGGGGATGCCTGCTGCAAGGCCAGATTACTCAGAGCTCCATCCAACCTGGCCTTTAATACTTCCAGGGATGGGTATTCCACAGTTTATCAGCAAAACCTTTTCCAGTGCTTCACCACCCTCGCAGTAAAGAATTTCTTGCTTATATCTATCCAAACCTACTGTCTTTCATTTTAAAGCCATTCCCCCTTTTTCTGTCACTGCACAGCAGGGTGAAAGTCCCTCTCCAGCTCTCTTCTAGCCCCTTTGAGTACTGGAAGGCTGTTCTAAGTTCTCCCTGGAGCCTTCTCTTCTCCACGCTGAAGCATCTCTGTTACCTGCTCTTCACAGGAGAGGTGTTCCAACCCTTCCTCCTGTGGACTTGCTCCAGCATATCCATGTCCTTCTTTTGCTGGGCACCCCAGAGTTGGATATGGTACTCCAGATGGGATCTGACAAGAATGGAATAGAGGGGAAGAATCACCTTCCTTGCCTGGCTGTCGCTGTTTTGATGCAGCCCAGGATGCAGGCTTTCTGGACTGTGAGCACACAACTGCGAAGACATGTGGAGCTTCTTGTCACCCAGGCTGTCGTGCAGGACAGTGTGAAATGCTTTGCACAAGTCCAGGTAAATGATGCCAGTTGCTCTTCCCTTATCTACCAATGCTGTAACCCTGTAGTAAAAGGTCACCAGATTTATCAGACATGGTTTGTCATTAGTGAAGCCATGTGGGCTGTTACCAATACCCTGCTTACTTTTCATCTGCCTTAGCATAATTTCTGCTTTGTTATCTTGTCAGGCACTGAGGTCAGACTGACTGGCCTGTAGTTCCCCGTCTTCTTAAAAATGAAGGTAATATTTCTCCTTTTCCAGTCAGTGGGATCTTCACAGGACTGCCAGAACATCTCAAATGTAATTGACAGTGGCTTAACCTGAGGTTGTCTCATCAGATCCCAGGGACTTGTGCACCTTCAGGTTCCTTAGATGTTCTTGTATCTGATCTTCTCCTACAGTGGGCTCAGGGTCTTCATTCTTCCAGTTCCTGCCTTTACCTTCTGCAATTTGGGTGTGACTGGGAGAACTTGCTAGTGGACCTGGAAGCAAAAAAGTCATTGAGTACCTCAGCCTTTTCCATGTTCTGGCTAATCAGGTTTCCTCTTTCCTTCTGGAGAAGGCCCGTGTTTTTCCCAGTCTTCCTTTATCACCAGTGTACCTATAGAAGCTTTTCTTACTGCCCTTGATGTCCCTGGTCAGATTTAATTCTATCTATTAGCTTTTCTAATCTAATCCCTGGCTATTCAGAAAATCTCTCTATATTCCTCCCAGGCTGCTTGTCCTTGCTCCAAGTCTCCATAGGCTTCCTTTAAGTGTTTGAATCTGTCCAGCAGCTCCGTGTTCATGTGTGAAGGCNCCCTTTAATCCTGGCCCATAAGCTCTCAGTGAGCTTCTCATCCATCCCCAGGCAGAGCTCCATGCACCCCAGCCAGTGTCTGACATAGAGGGTGACACCCTCTCCTCATCTCCCCTGCTAGGCCTTCCCCCAGAGCCTGTATCTTTCCATTCCAATATTTCAGTCATAGGAGGCATCACACCACATCTCTGTGAATACTTGAGGAAGTAAAGTACTTCTTTTTCACCAAGATTAGAAAAATTAAGCTGCTGGGAGTGGAAGGGTTGAGAAGGAGAAAAGTTATAGAAGGTATCAGCAGAAGGGCAGCCAAGGTTTATTAGCGATACTATCAATGTCTCCCATTATGAACATTTTTTTTCAGACCCCCTGTGTCACATATTTTTAATTAATTTTCCGTGAACTGGGAAGAGAATGTCTCTGCTGAATCAGAGAAAACTAGTAAACCTTCTAGGACAAATAAACCTTTGTTCTCCTAGGTGGAGAAGAAACAGACCAGGCATGTTCCCCTTTTACTCCCACTGCTTCCAATAAAAGGTTAAGAGTTATCACCTCCTTCTCTTCTGTTAGTGACTATGCTCTGAAAGAAAGGAGTGAATCCTGCTCCTTTCCTCAAAGGAAGAGGAATGGACCACAAGCCCTGGAAGATGTGGAGTCTGTCTGTGGGGAAATATCACATTCTCATATTCACTAGGCCATTCTAAGCCACACAGAGAAGCAGGACTTCCTTTTTCTCCCATTGGTCCAAGTTAGGTACCTCCTTGTTCATGAGGCGATGCTGCATCTTTCTGTGTTTGTTGTTGTGGATTACCTCTTGCAATGCCTACCTCATCCCATGTTATTCAGGGGACCTGGACAACTAGCTCATTATTTGGCAGGGCAGCCACACAATCTTTTGAGGTCAAAACACAAAATCCATTTCTCTTTTGTTCTGGCATGAAATTTTGATTTGTGCCTCAGAAAAGCCCAGAAAGAAGTAAACAACCCTAAGAACAGAGCAAGGCTTTTACCCTGAAAGCACCCAGTAGGGCCTGGGGCAAGCCATGCAGTAAAGGGAAGATAATATGGAAAAGCAGCAGTAAAGGGAAGAGAACATGGAAAAGCTGGTACAGCTGGGTACTAGTCTATCCACGAGCAATACAGGCACCAAGTGGAAAGCTGTGAGAGGATACACCTAACAGATTTATTATAGTGACTACACTGAGAGACTGGCAGCTGTTACTTCTGAATTTTGGGTCCTTGTCTGTTCAACACAGAGTTTGCCATCAACCTAGTCTTGGTGTGATATTGTGTACACAGCAGTTGCATGTATGACCACCCCTCTGCCTTTGAAAATGGGATGGGAAAAAGTAGCATTTAGTGAAATAGAGAAAACCATGTTCCAGTGTACAACATGGGCTACAGTTCTTCATGTGCTTCCCTTGTCCATCCCAGGACACCATTCAACCCAGGAATATCACTGCAAGAACAGTTCCTGTGATTCCCTCTTTGGGATAACTACAAACATAAAAGTTTCATACAAATTCACACAAGCACTGGCATTTTTCTTCAGAAACCTCTGTATGGACCTGTTACATTTCTGACCCAAATCTTTTAATATAGATTTGTTCTGTGGATTTCATCTAAGGCATCTGAAGCTATTACTATTTCATATGCTGCAGTAATCTGCAATCAGTCTGTAGTAGATTTCTGTGAAGGAGATTTGGAAAACAACTGCTTCTATATTGCATTGGTCTCTTTCTATTAATATTTGGGACCATTTTGGCAATATTTTTAAATATGAATAAAATATTAATCGGCAGATTAAATACTAAAACCTACTTTGAACTCAGTTGTGCTACAATAAATCAGGTAGACCAAAGAACTGCTCAGTATCTATGCCATATAATTTAGATGAGAATCTGTCCAGTTCTTATACTCTTCTCTTGGAATTAAAGTTACTCTATTTTCTCTGACAGGATAACAATGATGTTCATGATAAGCTGTCATACACAATTTCAAAGACCTTTTTTTCAAGCCTTTGCTCTTTCAGTGAATAAAATAAAAATACCAGACTTCACTGATTTTACAATGTACATATCCAAGGGGTTCCTGCTTTTTAGTACAAAGAGCAGAATTTGAAGTCAACACAGAAACAAACCCAGAAATACAAGAGAGCCCAGAGACCTTCAAATGCAAGGTTTGTGTTCTTTTCTTGTCCATCATACAGAGGTGGTATGGGAGCCCATGACACTGTCTTGTCTTGCAGGCTTGTATGTAAGTACATGACAGGGTACCATGGGTGCAATGCTGTGAGTGCAGAGGAGATTTAACTGTGAATTAACTGGGTGGATGCAGAGTTAAAGCAGAGTTTCTGTAGTTTCCCCTTATTTAATTATTAGTTACTATTTAGCTATTAGATCGAGCACAGGTGTGACAACATAAGGAGAAAATCTCAAGAGAAGTGGAAAAAGGGGTATTTGATCAAACTCTTAATTGTTAGATTTTTGAGGTCAGATTAGGGGCTGTCTTTATACTCCAGACTTATGCAGGTTTTGCAAAAGAACTTTAGTCACTGACTGGGGCCTCCAGGCAGAACAGTAACATGAATAATAAATGGTAACCGGAGTCAAGCAACACAGGGGTTAATTCATAGCTCCCTCTAATAGAGCCAGAGTTGCAAAATAAAATCAGAAAGTTCCATAGCTGTTGGTGCAGGAGGATTATTTTCTGCTGTGATTGTTGTAGCAGCCTTTATTTTTTCTCTTCTTCAGCTTTTTAATGGAAAATCCTAAAAGCTAATTTTTGAAGCTGGAGGCTTGGCAGAAAGACAGCAGAGAATGTTGCCCCATTCCCATCAAGTGGTTTCTTAGGAAACAGCTACAGGAGTACCTTGAGCTCAAGAAATGACTGAACTTACAACATTAAATTGGAAAGCAAAAATCCTGGAATGAATTAGAGACACCTCTCTTGTTGCTTGTCTGCTGGAAACACCGAACACCTACACGCTAATGATGAAGAATTTATGCTGCTAGACTACAGAGGAGAGGTAAAAACAAGGTCAGCTCATTGATGGGACAGGAGACCCATCCCTCTGCTGGTCAGACAGACATCTTGTCTTAATTCTGAGGGTGAAACTCTAGAAAATTTTCAGAAAATGCTTTCTTGTCTTATTCTTTTTCTTCTTTTCCACAAGAGAGTCTTGTAATCACATGGTCACATAACTGCTCCTAGATAAACTGGCAATGGTGCAGCACTAAAAATATGCTTGAAGTTATTTGCTGATAGGAGTGCTCAGGTGTCCAAATCTCAGCTCTTGTTCCAACATTAATTACTGAAAGGTTCTTTTTAATGGGCCAGATATAATGACAAAGAGATGAGGAGTAAAAGGCTGAGGCTGTGTTCGGTCTTGGAAAACAGTCGTCATCATCATCATCATCAAGAAAAACTCTTCGACATAGTCAGGTGAACCAAAAATTCAAATAAAGTAAGAAGTCTTCCTAACCCACGGAACACAGGTGAAGCTGACAAGTTCTGTAGAGCTGATGTTTTACACTGAATTTTCTTTCCAGTGTGGTTAACCCCTTTTGCCCAGTGAGGATGCAAATCACAGACGCTGGCACCAAAGTATTTCTGAAAATGGTACATTCTGCTAGAGATGTGTCAGCAAAAAACTGCACCTGTGACTGCATCTGTGACCTGCCTGGGCAGTTTGTAATTCCTTCCAACTGCACCCAGAACAATTCAGTTCTGCTGGTCACCCTCTTGCCTCTGCCTTTCCCTTGGTCTCAAAGAGCAGGAAACAGCACAGGCCATGCTGTACAGTGCAAGTACAATCTCACCTTCACCTGTGTTACCACACCTACACTTTCTATGGAGCATTTCTAGAAAGTTAGAGACAGCTAACAGGAATATGGGCAGTTAAGCCAAGTTACCCTGGGCATATGCCACGGAGCAGGAACAGGCCTGCTGTTCTTGCCATCCACCGCAAGAAAAAAGGGCCAGAGATAACACTCCTTCTCTCTGTGCTGTAGCTCATGATGCAAGTTGTTGCTTGGTGATTAAAGTAGTTCTCTGTACCTTTGCACTCCAGTCAGGGTTGGCATTTTCCCCAGCCTCCTGCCCATCCGTGGCAGGTGGGGACACCTGGCTGGGAAGGGGAGCAGATGGGCAGGAGCACCGTGGCTGCCAGGAGAGCCCACAGGGCAGCATCAGCACAGATCAGTCAACGGCAACCAAGTATTGCCGTTCCCCAGCCTTTGTGAAAATGAGGCTGCAGGCTGTATGCAATATCCTAAGGACTAACAGTAGTCTCTGCTCATTGTACCTTTGGGAAGTTCATGGGCATTTCAGGACCTGATTACCCTAAGTAAGTTCATGCTGTGTTCCTTAGTGTGATGGTCTAAACTTTGTCAACAGGATAAAGATCTCATGAGCTCTTCAGGAATTTAGGGGGTAGGATGTCTTCAGGGGCCCAAAGGACGGGTTAAACACTGAAGGCTTAAGGAAACTGTAACCCTTTGTCTGTTTTCTCAACCATAAAACCATTAGATTTTAATGAAACAGTTTTTAGAAAAATTGCATTACTTGCTTACTCAGGGGAAAGCAGGAAAACTAAATTTTGTTGTCCAGCTTGCAGACAGGGTTTTTGCTGTAATTATTTTCATTGAACCCAGTAAATGTGCATCAATTTGTATTTTCTGTGCATCCACACACAATTTACAGCCCTATTTTAAAGGTGTTCTAGATCACTGTCCAAGCTGAAATGCTGTCCCAGTACCAGAACTTGTGGCTTCTTCCTAGGGGACAAAGCTGGCATTAAACTTCTCTGTACTTTAAACCAGGGCATTAGTCTCACCAAGTGAAGAACTTGAATGACTGATCTCCACTTCCTGTGACCTACCATCATACCACATCAGTCACATCTACGTGCACGTGACCATGAAATTCTACTTGTTTAGTCTCAGTTTTAGAAGATTTTATGTGGAGTCAGGAGAATTCAGTGGTTTAATTTTTTTTTTTTTTATGTTTATCAAAACATTTGCCTGACTTTAGTGAAATGCTTAATAGATGGCAGGAAAATAAATCTGACAGTTATTTACATGTTAAAAAAATTCTCATTATGCCATAGCACTTTCTCCTCACCTAAGATTATTAAACCATCTTGCCTGTTAACATCAGTTATGGAAATTCTGATCAACACCTATATTTAAGTGTCAAATACTATTGAAAGATAGGTAGGACACATGAGCCCAATCTTATTTTCTGTGCCCCTACATAAAAACCCCCAAAACATTTTCTCCAGTCTCATGTCTTTGCTCCAATATATGTTACAAGTCTCTAAATCTTGCTTTTTACAGCTTTTGCTGAAACCTTCTGGTCATGTGATGGCAGAGCAGAGGAACCATTGATATGATGTAAAAGTGTTGTATTTTTAACACCCAAGAGTCTCAAAACAGAAGGCAAAAACCAAAGCTGTTTTCCCATTCACAAAGGGTCACCTCCCAGCACAGACATGAGTCACGTTGGCAGGAGATCACGAAAAGTCTCCCTGAGTGGTTCCTAACTCAATTTGTACAAACGACTTTCACAGCTTTACACCACAGCTGAAATTACACCACCGGGAGGGCTCACAAAACTTGTGGTATGAATATGGTACCATGAGTGAATACTCTTGTTGGAGAAGAGACAGACCCCAAAATCCTGGCTCTTTTGAGACATACCCTGAAAAGGAATCCTCTTTGCAACTGAAGTGTTACGCTGCACACTTAGGAGAGATAGTCAACAAAATCCCTGCTGCCCTTGGACTGTTTGGTCCCTTCTGAACTTCTACAGTAGGTGAGTCATGGCACCAGAAGCTCCTCACAAAGCAGCCGCCTTTGAGAGCAGAAGCAGCCAGGACACTGCACCCTCATGCTGCCTCTGCTGCACTGGCATCAAGAGCCTAATGGGCTGGGTGGCTGCAGGGCACACCTCACAGCCACCTGTGCAGTGCTGCAAAGATCAGTAGAATCAGCCAAGGCAGCAAAACTGTCACAGTCAAACCTCATGCTTTCACTACTCAGCACTGTGTCATTTAGCCTCAGAAAATACAAGTAAAGGAGAGAGACAGAGAAGAATGAAATAAATCAGCAAGTGAATAATCCCTTCTATTCTGAGGATAATAAAGCCTTTCCCCTTCACCTGTTTGGGGCAAATCTTTTTTGTGAATCAGAATAAATTTTTCATGATCATTTTATTACATCTCAGCAAAGCAGAAATGTTGCCTTGCTCATTTTTATTTATAGAATGTCTTCTCCAAATTATTTATATCAAAAGATGCATTTCATCTGTACACAACCAGAAATGTCTTATGCCTTTCAAGGTACATATTTCAATATAAAAATTGTTTACATAGCAGGTTAAGTCTGTGATGTGAAATTGCTTGAGCTTGCAGATCCTAATTTTGAGACTCATTCATTAAAAAATCCCTTATCTTACACAATACCTCATTTTCTGAAAAAAACTTCCCTAGCATTGTCCCTTAGTTTAGGGTTGTCAAGCTTGGCTTATTTTTAGACATTGAATATCTCTTCATTAAAGCAAATTATTCAGTAATATAAGGCAGCAAACAACAGATTAAATGAATGAATATATGTATGAATAATCTAAATTAGATGTGGAGAAAGGCTTGAAAAATGACCCTATTCCTTATGCCAGCTTAGTCTGTGTGTGGTCTCTCTGCTCTATTTCTTTCCTCCTGTTGGTGAGGGGCTCTGGCAACCCTTTTAGTGACAAACACCCGCATAAACCAGTGTGTCACCATCATGCATAGGTTCCAAGTCTTTGACCATATTGCTGCACTGTGCTCCCTGAACAGCAATTTCATTCTGTAATTCTGTGCTGTGTCTGACACATAATCCCTTTCTGAGAAAGTTTATCAGCCTTTCCAGGCTGATTCCAGGACTTTAGGCAAGTTTTGACCCTATGCTACCTCTAATGACATGGTGACACTGTACAAAGCCTTTTTGTGGTGTCTTCTGACCAACCACAGCTAATTAACTACAAGCTGGAAAAGCATTACAGCATTGAAATGTCTAATCAAAATGGCATAAACCCAAAACAAACCAAAACTCTTTCTCATAACACCTATCGTTGCTACATTTCTTCAAGTGACTTGTTTGATGATTTGTATTTTATATGTATCTGTTCTGTTTATTTTATCCTAAATATAGAAACTTTTTTTAGGATTTTTTCACTGACTATGTTCATTCCCAAGCATATCTCTATATATACACGTAAGAAAAGATCAGTAGATGTTCTGCTGGTTATATTCTCATTTTCATGTAAATGTAGCTCCTAACTGCCTAAATACATTAATTAAGCTGGAAGCAAACTCAAAAGCCAAAAGCTAGTTAATGAACGTCAGCTTCATTCGATACATGAGAACATCAGAAAAGCACTTACAGACATCATGGACTGTCAAAGCAGTGACAAAATAAAGCTTGGAATCTAGATACAGAGTCTTTCTCATTAGTGAGAGATCTATTAATGGAGTCTATCCCCTGAATTTACACCATCAGGAAAAGACTCTTTTTAAAGCATTTCCTGGTGTCAAATCAATACTTTTTTTTCTCCTTAAGCTTCACATAATTATCTCAGACAGTATTTTCTGCAGGCTTTCAGCTTGCCATGTCTAGCAGCTATGGAAGCTAGAAAGTCCTAACTTTTCTGACATTGCTCCCATGCCTCCTACTGCAAAGTTTTGGATAAAAGAAAGCCTGAACCCTCTCCTTACAGAGAATTGATCGACCACAGCTTTAACAAACAGCAGCATGTGTATGATTCTAGAGAGGATGTGGTGGAATGAGGCTAGCACAACGAACAAGGAAAACTCAATAATGAGCTGCAGGCATACCTGAAGATAATGCCTTTAGGGTGATCTACTGTGACCATTCAGCATCTCTTTCCACAGCCAAAACCACTTTAAATATTGTGAGAAAATATTAAAAAAACAGTTGTATTCCCTTGCAAGTTTACACCGTGGGTAGGTGTTTTGTAACAGCCCTCATCAGTAATTTTCTTTCTCTCACTTTTGTTTAGAACTGACATACAAAGAGTCTTTCCTGAAAACTAGCAAAGAGTGCATATTGCTAGAACATTTTGGTGATGGTAAATTATATATTTCAGTATTTGCAGAGTCAGGTAGCAAGGAACCAATCTCAGACTCATTGTGAGTTTGTAGCTTCTTGTAAAAAAAGTTTGGTCCATGGGCTAGCTGTACAGCTACCTTAAGCCTTATCAGACAAGTGAACTTCCTGTTAAAACAAGACTGAATTTCAATAAAAGAATTACCTGTGCTTTTGTAACCATCTGAAAAGGATCAGCCATAGGCCTGGAAGCTAGGAATTCCTCCATTCTAAACTTGCCACCAATTTCACAGACAAGCCACAAAAGATCATATTTTTAAAAATAGACCATCACTGGTCTGCATATTTTCAAAACCAGCCTGTGTAGCTCTTGATTTGTGGAAACAAGATACACGATGAAGCTGATGATAATTATGGGTTCTCAACAACTTTGATGATGAGGTATTTGTTTATGTACCATAAATCTGATTATGGAAGTCTAAATATAGGTCTTCAGGTCCAGAAACTCTGGACTTTGTTTTCTTCTAAAGAATTGTTTTATAAAATTAAAACAGAAACTTAAAAAAAAAAAAAAAAAAGACTAACACACAAAATCTAGCAGAGATAAAGAAGAAACTATAAAAAAGATGTTTGAATTATAAATAAGTGCATTTCTAATGCTTCAGAGAGCTATAACCTTCCAGCAGGAAGTGAATAGGAGCTAGAGATCACAGTTAAACACACCCTGTACATGAGATTTGTCAGGTAATGATTATACACATAATTGGAAGAATAATAACATCAGTCCAATTCAAAATTCCCTGGCCCAGCAATTTAGTGTCAGACACATTCCAGACATCTCTCAGTGCTGATCACAACTTCATGTATTTGCATATGCAATTACTGAATTTACATTTATATATTACTAAGTACATATGTAATTATATGCAAAACTATGTTTTGTACTTGAATGTGTATTTTAAAGGGGCTCTTGATTGTGTAACTCTTAGTGTGGAACTATGATGGTGGATTTCAAACATTCAGGGAGCGTTGGCCTTTGCAGTCCGTAAGATAACAATGAAAAAGAGATAACGTTGTCACACAGGGTGTGAAGAAGATGGTGAATCCCAGACCAAAGTCCCTGCCGAACCAGAGGGTTCATTTTAGGAACTGCATTCATCTGGTGGCAGTAACTGGTACACTCTCTGCCCTACAGTGTAGATTAATTACATACAAGGCATTGCAAAGACACACTGTCCCCATAAGTGCTCTCTGACTGATGATGATGTACCTTTGCATCCCTGTGGATCAGCTAGACAGTAAATTGGGTGCATACTCTATGATCCTGTCTGTTTAGCTGCTACGGCTGCTCAGGTACCGAGGGACAAACCTATCGCTCTTGTAAATGGACTGGTGACAGCACCAAGATATATCCAGTGCTCGTTTTCTCAAAAAGGCAGGTTTTGCTGGCTGCATGTGGTAGAGAGGCAACGACACTGTGCACAGTGAACACACAGTTCCCTGCTGCAGCTGCGTGGCACATGCACCTCAGGGGCATTGGCACACGCAGGGCTGGCTTCCTGTCCCATGCCACACCCACACAATGCCATGTGTGCTGGGGGTGTGTCTGGGTCATGTGTCTGCTCTTTTACGCCAAACAAAGCAACAACACACTCAGGTCTCTGCTGTCTGATGCAATGATGTGAAAAGCACCGCAGTATATATTATCAAGCCTCTCGTAGCTCTTTGAACCCTTCTACCATATCACTAAATGTACTTATTAGCTTAAATAAAAGCAAACATTTAGCAGATAAAAAAATCTTAGTTAAGTTAATCTTAGTAAAAAATTAGTTGATACTAATGGATTAAAGGTCTTACATCTCCATATAACAGCCTGACTAAATAATTAAACAGAAGCTGATACATATTTACCAGGGAGTCTTTAAAGTTGACTTGTGGAGATTTTATTAAGATAGCCCCATATCAGCTCTATTAGATTACTTCATGAGAATGTGAACAACTTGATAAGGCTGAAACTTGTCCACTTCCCATTTTCTTAAGAAACCAGATTCTCCTGGGGAGCACCAAAAGATTGTCAAGCCAGTCTCTGAGCAAACTCCATATAGCTTCACACAATGCCTACACAAAATCAGGATAGTAATCCTTAGCAAATGCATAGCCCATGATAAATTTGCTTCTCAGGCCAACCATGTAGAGGGGAGTTTTAAAAGAGGCCACAAAATAATTAAGTGGTCATTGTACAACTGTATTATGAAAGTGGTTGTAGATTAGCAGCTCAAGTTTTTGCAACCCTTATGGTAGTTTCTACAGGTCAGGCTTAGTCCCTGTCCCTGCTGAGCTGAGCTCAGTACTCTTGCTGAGACAAAAACTGTGGGAGATTTGAGCTGAATCAACAGAACGGAAATAATTAGGATCACAGATCACAGAATATTCTGGGTTGGAAGGGAGCCACAAGAACCTTGAAGCAGAACTCTTAGGTGAATGGCCCATATGGGGATCGAACCCACAACCCTGTTGTTATTAGCATGATGCTCTGACCAACTGAGAAAATCGCAGGGTTATTAGAAGTAACAATAAAACAGTATTATCAGTTTTAAGAACAAGTTGACTGGAGCTATAATGTAGTCAAGACTGGATGCCTGAGCTCAAAAAGGAGCTACAGGCTTGTTGAGAAATGACTGGACAGCTTATGTCATGGAGACACAGTGATGTCAGGAGAAGCCTGACTAGGTAATAATTTTGGTTCATGTCAGTTTGAGTTTGATTGGTCTCTCAATTTCAATCAAAGTTAATTAAATTAGAAAGGAATTGGAACCTCTTTAAATATCAGAGAAGTGAGGCTAATCCTGTTTCCAGGGCTCCAATTGTGATTCTTAATGTTTTCTTGTAAGTTGTTTGTGAACTGTCCACAAATGTCTCATGAGAAAATCTGTCATGATCTATAAGGCCCTGAATACATACAGAACTATGTTCTGCTATTCACAAAATCATGCCAAATATTCCTTTCTGTTGTGCTCCTAAATAAAACCAAAAAGACAGTATAAACAGGCAGGAAGAGTGGCAAGCTACTGTCCCCTGAGCTAAAGATGCTGGTAAATATCCATGCTACCCTTTTCCTTCCCTGTGCTAAATTACGCTCTGAGGGTTCTGATGTTCGGTGCCAGAGCATACATCAGCAGCATATTTATTCTTCTATACTCTTCTTGGCTATATAAGCTGAAGCAACCACAGAGAAAATGCTTGGATGTTGGCATTTTTGGAACAACCCTGGCAGGCATCCTGCTTAAAAGGTGATTTGTATTTTACTAATTAATTCATCAGTAGTAAATGTGCTTTAATGACAGCATTTTTGGATGAGGTTCAGAGTCTCATTAGCCTTAATCATATTAACCTAATATAGTTATTTATATCAGGCAGAACAAAGTGCAACACTTCACCACAGGATGTTCTTCTTTAAAGATAATACCAGTGTCGGAATTAAAGGAACCTGTAATACCTCTTGCTGGTTGAGCCATATGGAATGATAATGTCAGACTAAGACAAATTCACCATCCCCATCACTTAAGGGTTTCCCTGAACAAAACTGAGCATGTTGGTTAAATGATTTGTCCAGTCTCTTAAAGTCAGAGAACACGGACATTGCCACTTACATACCAACTTGTATGATACTTTAAACATGGTTGAAGACACCAAACAGACGATGCATTGCAAAATGTTAAGTTTCTTTGAGCTTCAATCAGATGATCTCCCAGATGTCTAAGTGATACTGTGATTTTGATTTCCTAGATGCAAAAAGAAGGCTGGATAGGGGATGAGAGGAATAAGAGGAATCTAATTCCAGATGATAAAGAAGCAAAGCTGACAAACTAGGTTAAGGCCTAAGTTTTCTAAAAGATTGTCCCTCCTTAGTTACACTGCAGTTTGCTCATTGACACATATCACAGACATAAACATACCATTTGTTCTGTACCCATACTTTGTTCAGAAGCTGTTTCTTGGTTAAACAAGGCTTACTTAATTGTTAACACTTAAATATCAAAGATAGAGTACAAGTAAGCACTTTAATTAGGATTACCTTTAAGACGTAAATGGAAGCTTCAGTTTGCAGCAATCCAGCACTTATATACTGTGCAGTATTTGCCACCAAACCCATTAAATCTATGAAGTCCCAAAGACCTGTAATACAAGTGTCTTTTAACTGTCCATCATAATGGTCTCAATTTGTTGACTGTTGCCAGTAAGCCAGTAAACTCCTAGTGATTACTCCATTCCCTGAGATGTTTGCAGCTCCTACATTTGAAGTGCTCAAGGTGCGAGAGCTCTCTGAGACCTGCCTTTTCTGTAGCAGCTGCCATCACACCAAAAAGTAAGTGTGCACGTGTGTGTGTGTGTGTGTGTGTAAGTATGATGTACTGGCTATAAGGGCAAAGCATTCATATTGAGAACCTCAGTCACAAATCCATCATTAACCTTCTAAATAAACACCTTAATTGCGAAAAGAAAAATACAAATCAATAAGCTTAGCACTGCATGACCATTATAATGGAATTTAACATAGTATGAGTGTCTCACTTTAAACACTTAGGATAGGTCTTTTAATACCAGGAAGTCTTGAAGTAATCAAATGAGGCATTCAAATTCTTCCTGCAGCTTTGAAAATCTCATCTCTAAGTTTGTAAGCCCCAGACTAATAGTTGTGAGACACCCAGGTGCCCAGAGGACAAACATTGCTTGAAAGCTTTGGAAATCCAAAAATTAACTAATCAGCTAGGAGTAACACAAAGGTGAACTGAATATAACCTTCCTGTAATACAGTCTTCCTTGTTCCTCTTTCCTTGTTACACATGAATAAGTTTTTCATTCTTCCAGTTGGAAAAAACCCCAAGTCTCTGAAGTGTTTCTCAGCCATAATCTATACTGTTCTCTCTATTTTGGAAGAAGGAAGAAGAGGCCAATTTTTCATGAAGAATACTGACTCTCTAGTACAGAAAGTGTTTGATATAGTTTTGAATGTGTTGAGTGACATTTTGTGAAAGTTTTGCCTGTTAAGTTTCCAGCAAAGCCTAATGTTTCACCATTTCATTTTTCACATTTGTTAACTTTTTTACATGTGTTCTGCGTTTTATTTTAGCAGGTCAAGAAACAGAGAGATAAGTGACAAGGTAGAACTGACACAAACCTTCGGGCAACATGATAAAAAAACAGAGCAAAATAATGGGCTAGTAAAACTGCATTCAATATTGGTACAACAGGTCTGTTCTTTGACCTACCACAAGAGTCAGATGTCTCATTATCACCACAGTCTTTGCTCTTGAGCTAGATCTTCAAACAGATTTGCTGGGAGAATATTTCTGAGTCTTGAACAAGGGAAGATTTTGAATAAATTATTTCATCGTTGACTCCTTAAGTAATTTTCCACTCGTCTTGTCCAAAGCTGCACTTATGCTAATGATGAAATATCATGGGAACAAAGTCATGGTGTCTACTGGGCCAGTTGCTAAACTGAAACAATGAAAGATGCATTAATGAGGTATTCTGGAGACTGTGGTCTCTTGCTGCTTCTGTCTTCACCTTCAATGTTCCCCTCACTCTTAAGGGCACCAGCATTCTGTTCGGCCTCTCCATATCTCTAACGTTTTTCACATTTGGAAGGCATCAGCCTGAGTGAAATGGGAGCAAATAGAACTGCCATGTGTCAGGGGGGAAAGCAGGAGAAGGGAGCTTCCCACCCTGCGGTCAGACTTGATATATGGCCCAGAGCTGCAGGCCGGTGTCCTCACTAAAGGCCCGGAGAAAGCTGAAAGCTGAGAGTTCGGTGGCAAGCCTTCAGCAGCCAGTGCACACAGCTTGCTCTCCTCTTCCCAGTGCCCGCAGGGGTCCTCAGCACATATAAATTACCTGTTTCTCCCTGTTCCACTCCTACATTCCTTGCTGGGTTCCAATTCCTCCTGCTCGACTGTTCCTGACTGGGGAGGGTGGCTAAGTGCAGTACCGTCTCTCTCCTGCAGTGTTGCGTGTGCTGCAGCTCTCTGCAACCTGCACAGCTTTGCCAGGCAGGCCTGGGGGGAGCAGCCCTCGATTTTGCAAAGAGAACTATTCAGTGGTTCAAGCAGCAAGCCCCAAAAGTGAGTGGTTTATTTCTTTAGAAATAATAATGCACAGGCAAAGCCCACCCGAACATCAATCTACAGAGTAATACCTTTTATACCCAGCCCTTCATTCCCTTGAGTGCAGGAACTGGACTTCTGTTTTGTGTGTTTGTCGTGAAAGAATTAGAAATGAAACAAATGTACTGTTGGCCTGCACTGAGGCTTAGGAAAACAGCAGGATGCTTAGAGACAATGGCAAGCAGCAGCTAAAGCAAGCTGCTCCAAGAGCCAAGCTCTTCTGCAACAGCATTCAGAGCAATGGCTGTCCAAGTACTCAGAAAGGAGGGTTAGGAGAAGGTAAAGTTCACAGAAATATCTGTTCAGAGTGCTAGTGCTTACCTCTCACAAGCTTTTCCTTGCCTACCATTGTTACTTGTTTTGGTCATAAAGTGAGGGAAAAGCAGTTGCTTCATTTTATGTAACAGTTTCTTGAAATTCTGGCTTACGGGAGAGCACGGCAAGGAAGATACAAGGCAGCTCAGACACAGGCATTCGAGCATGATTTGCTTCCTTTCTATATGAAACTATCTGTGATGTGCCTTGCTATGCTGTGAATGTGGTTTCAACCATCAAGCTGCTGGCAGAGTGAAGTGTAATGAGAATTGGTCCGAGGAGGGAAGCTGTGTTGCTGCCTGCTCGGTGAGCTTGTATCCACCTGGCGACTTCCAGCATCTCCAAGCTAAAACACAGACTGCTGTAACAAGCCTGAGTCCCAGATGACCTGAGTCTGTCTCATGATTCTTTGAATCTGGGCTCTGGTGGACAGTCAGCAACCAGATGATGACAGTGTTTCTAGAAGCAGGCCTACTTTATTCCCTCTCCTGCTGAGCTGGGTGGGCTGGTGACAGGGACAGCAGCTGTAACAGCCCCCTGTGCTTCACTCCACCGTGTCCAACTGCACAAAGCACTCTGATCCAGCTCTGCACCTTCTGCTCCAGGCAGACCTCAGCCACCTCAAACGGACCTGGCAACAGGGACTTCCTAAGGGCAGCAATGCCAGGTTTTAGCTGTCAGTGAATTCCCCAGTCCTGCCCTGCAGGAATCCTGTTGTCCATCAGAGTAGCTGCTATGTCCTTTTTGTAGCGACATCTGTGAAATGTGGCATTAGTCAAGCCACGATTGCAGCCATTCTTTTTTCTTTAGATTAAGTTTCTTTTTAATTTTACAAACATACCACTCAATCTGTGCTTTACCTCTGCACCTTTCTGCTTTATCACTGCACCTTTCCCAATAGAAAGTGGTCAAGGTGCCTCTGACCAAGGAGTCCAGGGACATTTCTGTCCTTTTACCCCAACGCATTTAAAAGGGAAAACCAAAAGCATGTCCTTACTCGACCAAGAAACCTTGACGATGACAGACCTTTCAAAAGCAAAGCAACTTGATATTGACTGCTATATACAGAAACTGTGGTAGATAAGGACTCATGGTTAAAATACCCAGAAGGATTACGAAGCCAGACCTTTATCTTCTCTGGTAGTAAAAACTGAAATTCCCTGCTGGCTCGCTAACAGAGTTATGTGGTGCTGGCTGTCAGTCCCTCTCCTCTGGAGTGTGCCCTACTGCTATCTAATTGCAAGTTGTAACCTTTGTGAATCATTGCCACCAGTCGCACTGAGGCCAGTGGCTTAGTAGGATTCAAAGAGTAATTAAACGTTTATGTAGGTAATTAGGCAATCCACAGCTACATTAGATAGGTCAAGATTGTAATTAGGGATAACTCTTCATGCTTCAAGGTCTTCTAGCCTCGATCCATCTGATGGCAGGTGTTTATGCAAGCAAACAGGTAGGATGGTTGAGAACCTAGTTTAAAAAACAGTCCTTAATGATTATTTCATTCAGGCACTCTCAGCTTGGTTTTCATGAAGTGTTTCACAGCTTCTGGCTCCAAGATTGTTATCAATAGCCCAGATGCTGCCTCGAAGCTTAGAGGGAAAAGTAATGAGTCTTTCAGACAGACCATCCACAACAGACTAGGTTCAGGTCTCAGGCTCACTGATGCAAATTGAAACAACTCATCAGGCTTTAAAATTCAGAATTATTTGGCTTTGGAGCCAGGTAGCTGAGAGCTGACTCTGGCTAAAAGGATACAGTCCTTGGGAGCACTGAGGATCCAGAGCCTGCGACTGAGAGGACCCTGTGCTGCCATGGGACTGCAGAATTCCTCTCCCACAGATGCCAGAAAAAGTTTTTTTTAGACCCACACTCCTTTGCCATCCTAATGGGCACATTCAGGCTGAATGATAAAGAGTTTTTCTTCATGGGAAAACAGCATTCAGTTTGTGAACTTAGAGGGAATTGTTTGCTACATTTACTGTGGAGGTGAACAGTTCACTGGAGCTTTCATGCTCACCCAAATTCACCCACATGGTATTACACGGATTACTAACAGCAATTCTTATTTTTTTAATTGTGTGTGCACAAACCAGACATTAGACATTCTGCTATAAATCCGAGACTGAGAAGAGAGGAGACATTTTTTAAATTCATGGTGGGAAAGGTCAGAAAAAGTTTAGCATTTTACACAGAGAGGATTCAGACTGACTGTAAAACAGAAAAGAAATAAAACTGTTTCCTTTTTCCCTCCCTCATCTCTGTGTGCTATAAACCTAAGGAAATCCTAAGATGGTTTTGTTTTTTTAAATGGCTCTACAGTTCAAGATGTAGGAACCCATTTGGCTCTCAAATATAGGGAAAAAAAAATTTCTAAAATTGTCATCATTCTTTCCTCTTTCTTTTTGTATTTACAACTAAGGTACACTGCCAGTTTTGTGCCCACATTTTTCAGCACTTTATCAAGAAACATAAGTACGCAGATTTCTGTAGAAAGCAAACATGACTTTGGTCACACCTGTGTAAATCCAGTTACAATTCTAGAGAGATCAATAGTGGAACTCCAGCTTTTCACCTCTGTAAATGACACCAGAAACTGTTTTGTGCAAACCTACTTGAGAGGGAAGTGATTTATATAGAAGATTGTTTGATGTCACCTTTCTTTTCCTCCTGCAACTTACATGTGTGCCTGTGGATTTATAAAGCCCTGATGGAAGGAGCAGAAACTGCATGACAGCTTGTGAGGAGAGACCCTCTGCAGAGACACATCCAGCTTGGCCAGTGAAATCTATCTGTGTGGCACCTGTTAGTTACGCACAGTGGGACTGTCCATCATCCCTTGTAGTAGCTCTGCATTTCCATAGCACACTGCTGTGCAGGCAGAGGAGAAATTACTCTCTAACTATGAGACAGTGAATGAGAAATTTCTGTCCCTGTTTATGCTGTCAGACCACCACTCAGGATGCTGTACATCAGCTGGAGAGGGGGAAGGGAAGTTCATTTCACAGTCAGCTGACAAAGCTCTCAAACATTTATCTTTGCTTTCTACCTTGTAAAATCCTGTAAAAATATTGTTACTGAATGTGAAATGTTGAAAGAGAAATGTGGAGTACCTCATGCCATTTAAAACGGAAAATCTCCACATGGTGTAAAGAGAGCTTGTGGTAAAACAAAGAGTGTCTATCCATTTTATGATCTGATGCCTGGATCACAAATGGATAGACAGCAATTTCCACTGCTGAACTGTAGCAAAATGTCCTTGGGAATGCTTGCATTGACTGCTCTTGCGTGAGGAACAGAAGGAAAAAAAGAATATTGAACACATGGAAATATAACAGAAAAAAGCTGTCAGGTTCCTGTGGCTTGGAGAACTTTGGCTTAGTATCATAATAATCACAAGGAAATTTGGAAGTAAGACTACATATGGTTTTATTGTGTTTTTCAGAAAGAGATGGCAGAATTCCTCTTAAAAACCTTCATCATGCCTCACCCTCAAGACCATCCGAACAACCCCAAAATTTTGCCCATCCTGCTGAACCATTTTCTCTTCCATCTTAGGCTGATCATCACTGGCCCCTACAGCTCAGCCCCTCTGTACCATTTCACACCTTTCCCTGATCATAATAGACTGTGACTTCAGCTCCTGGGATGACCAGAGACTCATTGTGCTACTGTGCCATCTCAGTATGAAGAACGGATGACTTTGTGTTTGGTTTTCTGTGGAACTGGAGTCATGGTTTCAAAGTCAGTTACTCCCCTGTAGCTGAGTGATAACTCCATCCAAAATTTAAACCATTAATCCAGCACTTGTAACTAGTAATATCTACTGATATTCACGTGAGCAGTGAACTGTAAAGCTGGACGTCAGTATGGCTGCATGTCCTGAAGGAAGAACCAGAGGTACAATGGGAAGTGGTGGCACTGTTTAGGGGAGAAGGGTGAATCTGTCCCTGAAATTCAGGACAAAGCACCTGTATTTTGAGGGACTGCCTTGTTATCTCTCTTTCATTTTCTCTCATGACTTTGTGAGGTATCAGTGCATTACTATTCTAGTAAATACTAAACTTCTCAGAAAAGCGCAATATTCCCATTTACCACCAGGAACTGAAGCTCAGAAAAAATTATGAAGCTAAGCAAAGTATATGCCCTTCTCTAATCTTTACTTTTGACCCAAGATGAGAGTCAGAAGGTAGTCTAGAATAGAAACCATGGAAGCTGTGGAGAATGTTACCAAGAAGGAAAACGTAATTTCAAAGCAGTCTTTCTATGTTTAGCTCTTAGCTAACCCATATGTCATGAGTCAATGCAAACACACTTTGTTCTGTTATTGGAAGGAAACTGCATCTGTGTCAGTGGGAATATTATCTGCCTTGAAATCTCTGATTTTCTGACAGATAATCAAATAAACAAACAAAATGACTGAAAAGAAAGGGATTACAGAAGTGATCTTGCTACTGCTAACTGGTAATTGTTAATTGAAGTGTAGCAATTCTATTAATATCACACATAAAAGATAGGAAAAAGTAATACAATTTTTGAAATATAAAAAGCTCTTTTGGCAAAATTAAATGCTGTGGTCTTCTAAGCTATTTATTCTGTGACTGCTGAATAAGACTATGTGAAGCTTTCAAGTATGAAAGGAAACATGCAGCAGGAGTGAAAATGCTATAAATATCCACTCAGTGTGATTCTGATGGGAACTATCAGGTTTTAACCAAAATCTTGAGAAAAGCTACTCCAATTTGCCACTATCCTGACATGTTCAAAGCATTGGTGGGGGTGTTTCAGCAACCTGATGCCAAAAATGAAGGAGGCATGTGATAAAACTTGCACAATGTTTTTTCAAAGGTAAACATTTATATCAGCTGATTTTGTTTATTCTTCAAATCTTCTCTGAGCCATATAAATAGCCTATGCCTAGAGTGCATCATTAGAATGTCTGTGTGTCTTTTTTTATTTAGCTGTGAATTTGAGTTAAAACTATACCAGCTTTGTTCTTGTGGCTTATATTGTCACTAATATCCCTTGATCAAAATCCAAATTGCTATAATGCTGTTGTGCGTGTTTTTTTTGAGGAAGTCAAGAACTAAACGAGTCACACTCTCATGAAACTACTTGAATGCTGTGGATTAAAAAGCTTGATTTATGCATTAAAAAGGGATGACTGTTCTAATGGACCTTGTCCAAACCTCTTTTATGCTATATACAGGCTTGGAGGATAGGTTAGAAAACAAAACAATAAACTTGCTTGAATTATAGGAAAAAATATTTGCAAAATTAATGTGAAAAAATACTCTGAGAAGTTAAAAAGTTTTTAGTTCTGAAAATATTTCTTGGTGGACTTTTATTATTATGAATTACTGATTCTTTTAATATATGAACCAGGTACTTTGCTACAGAACAAAGATATGATTTCTCTCTCAATGGACTGCAATCTAAAATCCAAAAAGTATCAGAAAATATGATCACTGAGGGCGGGGGCAGGTGTCAGGCATTTGGGCTGAAGTTGCAGAATTGGGACTAATTTGAACCCTGCCGGATGCAACAGAGGGTAAAATAAAAGAACAAAAATCCTCTCCTCCTCCCTTGTCTCCTCCTTACAGAGATAGCAGGAAGAAGTCTAGGAGCAGCAGAGCATGAATGAAAACAAAAAAACAGATTACTTGGTCACTGAGGAGAGGCTAGTGTCACGCAACAAAAAGAGTGTTGGCAAAAAGGCATCTTATAAACATTACAACGAACAAGCAGCAATTTAGAAGATATTTTGAACACAAAAAGAGAATCAGGGGGAGAATACTTAGTTAAATTGATAAGTAACATTTTTCACTTGCACTGGACCATGAATGAAGAATCAGAACCCACTTACCAGGGAATTTTTTAAAAGCAATTACTCTTTAAAAATTATTAAGGCATTTAGCAGGATTTTCACATGATAAAAACATTTGCCTAGTGAAAATTATCTGTCTTATTTGTGCTTACTCTGCACAAGGGACATATTTTCCTTTACAGTATATTTTCAATAATGAAATTAATGCCTAATTACATATGATTGATTTTATCCTCCCAAGTTACAGAAGGCACTAAGGACAGGCATGGCAGGCTGATCTCTATCAGTCTTCTCTGTGGCTGTGGGCACTCCTGTAATGATGCATGGATAACCAGATGTAGCTCAGTTACAGCTCAATTAGATGTCACCACTAATCTAAACTCAGAAAACAGGTTATCAGCTGTAGCAATTTTTAATGGTGAGAGTTAGAATAAAATCCTTTAATTATATTTTGTTCTGTCATATATACCAATTAGCAACCACATACAGATACACAAGCACTCAGAGAGCACAAAAACCACAAGATGTTTCACAGTATGTCATTCACGCATATGAAAATACTAGGTTTCTGTCTTTGGTTCAAGTGTCACTGTGACTTCTTCTGAAAACAGGGAAATATACCCTCACCAAAGGATAAAAATAACAAATGCCCCCCTACCCCCTCCTTCCTCTTAGTTTTTATATCTGAGCAGATGTCATATGGTATGGAATAGTTCTTTGATGAATTTGGGTCAGCTTTCCTGGTTGTGCCCCATCCCAAGATTTTGCCTATCCCCACCTATGCATGGCAGGGTAGAATGCTGAAGAGCCAGGCTGGTGCTGTGGGAGCATTGCTTAACAGCAGCCAAAACACTGATGTGTTATCAGCACCTTCCCAGCCACCAGTGCACCTCAAAACTCCCTGAGGGCTGCTTGTGGGGAAAGTTATCTCCATCCCAGACCCAACTCCTCTCTTGGATATCCAACTTGCCCTCTGCAAGATGGGCAGTCTTGTAGCCCTTTTTCCTCAGCTATTCTGTTTGCTGATGTGTTTCTTGGGGCTAAGAGAAGCAATGCAACAAGCCAAAGCCTGTATCCACACTCTTCGCAGCTACTGTGATGCTGACCCAGAGAACAAATATTTAACATCTGAACATTACCTAATAACACTTATATTTTGGAGGATGTGCTGACTTGATGATGTGGGGCCTCCTCTCTGTATTACTTCTTTTCACACAGCGTTGCTCTGTGGTACCTTACCAGATTCTCCAATTGCGCTCATAGATACACCACTGAATTTTTAAAATTCCGTTCACACCAGCCACTTAGAGTGTGTTTCCGTGGTACTGCCAAGGAGAGCAGTCTGGAGAAAACTCTGTATGTCACTGAGGTTTGAGAGCCTTTAGCCAGAATTACTGGGAAACAATAAGGCTCTGTTAAAAAAGGGTTGGAGATGTGAATTTCACTGTCACTCTTGTATACTTCAGCTGAAAATAAGCTGAAAAGTCTCTTCCTGAGCCTAATTAAATAAGCATGACATTAAAGAACTCACCACATGCCTACAGTGAATGTAAACACACACAAGCGTATGTGTATGTATATATATACTGTTATATATATTATATATATATAAAAGTATATATATATATATATGCGCTCCATCCTGACAGTCTTACAAAATATTTTTGAAACAGTGAAAAACATATCAAGCCCAACATGCCATTAATGTCTGTTCTGACAAATATTTACTACTAAATTCTGTAGAGAGATGAATTAGTGACGTTTCCTGTCCTATGTCCTGGTAGAGGTCAAATTACATGATGTCGAAGTCCCAGTTGGTCTTAAAATACATGACTTAGCTCAGTAGGATTAGAGTGACTTAGATCACCTCAGGATTTGTCCCTCTGCCTTTGTTAGAACTAATTCACCACAAGGTATTTTTTTAATTTCTGCTCCCTCTGCTCTTCCTTGTATGCTTGTGACAATTCAGAAGTCAGCTTGTTTCGTGCTCTGATTTATTCTGTACTCAGAAATATTCATCCTATGAGCAACTCCTGGGCTGACCCAGCCTTGCTGCATGGTAAGCATTTGCTATTCAGAAGCAGACTGGAGTAGCTGGTCACTTAAATCACGTGGGGAATGTAAGCTACAAGCCATAGGGAGACAATGCATGCTCCAGAGAGACTTGTTTGGGCAGGACAACCATTTCTGACAACAGCAGCTCTGTGCTGTGCGTGCCACAGCCCATGGCTACAGCCTGACACAGCTGAATTTTCTACACCCTTCCTGAGCCTGTCCCTGAGGAGCCAGCGTGGTGTTTTGGAGCTGGAGAAATGTGTCTCCGATGCTATCCCTGCAAATGCCCAGACAATGCTACATCAAGGAGATAAATGCCACATCAGCTGGCAGGATGCTGGAGCAGTCTGGATCAGGCTTTCTTGACATAGAGATTGGAATTAGCTGGATAGTGGATTGGGAGTTAGAAATTAAGGAGCTGTAAGATAGCAGAGCACTGAAATTACAGAGTGCCAGATGCTGGACAAGGAATACCAGTCAGACCTGGCAGAAGAAGGGGTCTGGCAGGAGGAAGAAAAGTTACAACTGTCTGAAGACATTGAGCAAAGGGAGGGACTGGCTGGGTAGGGGCTGGGAGTGTGGGAGGAAGACGGGCAATGGCCTGAGGTGGGAGATGGTCTTAAAGTGATCACTTCTTAAAGCAACTCAAATGTCATTAATGCAAATTTATTATCCTCTATCAAAGGGAGAATGGAAGGTGTGATACTGAACTGAACTAGTATGCAACTCTGGGAAAGGTGATTGTCCATGGCTGTTGTTGCAGAATGAGCAGAAACTAAAGGCAAAGCATCAACATAGGGGACAAAATGAAGACTTTTTGTTAGACTTGTACTCTACACAGGCAGGTATAAATGACCATGTAACTCACAACAGCAAAGAACTTACTCAGAAATGTCATAAATAGATTAGAAGGACATGTCATTTCCTGTTTCAGTGAATTATGTCAATGTGTTTTTCTCACTAGTGTCAGTAAAAGAGTGCATTTTTTTCTAAATTGATATTCTGCCCAAACACTTTTTTTTCTGCTTTCTTGCCCTGACTTTAGTTCAGTGTTTGTATTCCACTTGCTGTTTCAGCTGGAAGTCTGCAGCAGCCTTGATGAAAGAGGTTTGCTCTCTGTGTGCACCCTTATACGCAGCCACAGAGATTGCCACTGCACACACACCCTGGGACACAATAGTTTTACGCACAGGATGCTCTGCCTGAGCAGGGCAGGTCACACAACCCTGGCCTTGGCAGCATCAGCTTCAGGGAACTTTTTAAGGAATAGGTTAGCTGCTATCAGTCAAACTCAAGTATCCTGGAAAAGGAAATCATAGTCCCTACTTTTGCATCAGGAAGGAATCTCCCATCCTGAGGAAGAAAGATTAGCTTAACTGTGTGTGCAATTGCTCAGGAACAACTTCCCAAATTACAATGCATGAAAAGATCCCAATTTAGTACATTATGGGAGTAAGAGGACAGGGCTGCATGCAGATTAAAGCTCACATTCATTATTGTTATTAAGTAGTCTATTTTTAGAAAAAACCCCCTATTTTACATGAATCGAAAGTACAGCAATGTTAAAATACATTAAGCAGAAATTTGAATAATAAAGGTCATATCTGCGTATGTCCCAGAAATAATAACATAATGTAATGACAATACGTGATTAAAAATGAAAGTGTTCTGTGTTGACAGATCTGGCAACTGACTATATTTCCTTAAATCTTAATTGGATAAACACACAAACATAAATGATAACAAACTATGTTCACCGGACCCCAATTTACAGGAAAATTTGTTGACTTTTAATTCTTGCAGTAATGAGTGATGCTGGTAGGTATGAATCAGATACCAAACTTTCCTTAAAAAGTTGGAAAATCTTGGGAAAATGAACATGGAAAATTTTTAAAAAGAACGCAGAAGCAGTGGGTAGTATAGAAGAAAGTTCATTGCATAAGGAAATTGCTGCTCAACAAAAATAGGAACACTGCAGAGTGAAAGAGGACACAGAACTTATTTATCTTTTAGTCCATTCAGTCTTATCTTTGTAAGAACAATAATGAGGCTGTACTTCCCCATCACTAAATCTTTCTCCATTCAAATATGATTATTTATTTGGTTGAACGAAAAATGAACTGACGGAAGAAAGACTAAAAGCATGAAATATACCTCATATACAACCTGTGCAGAAGGACTTTCATATACTTGTGCTCCCTTCCCATCAGGGATAATTCTTCAGAGAAGGGCTGAAAGAGATCAGGCTGATGTGGGTGGGTACACACCATCAGTCAAAGGGTGAGACTATTTCCTCACCAGCTCTCTCTCTCTCTCTCTTTTTTTTTTTTTTTTAACTCAAGCTCTCTTTTCAGCTGAGATCCTGTCTGGATTGCGAGACTCCAGAGCAGCCACTGTAGTTACAGTTCAAACAGACTGGCAGAGGCTGGCACAATCAGGCACAACCATGCACACATGGGACCATGACACCAAAAGTATGTATGGCCCGGCCTGAGGGTAGACAAGCTCTCTTTGAGTGAAGTCTTTCAGGAAAGAGGTCACTAGTCTTAATTAAAAAATTAAAATTAAAAAATTTTAATTTGCCATTAATTCCCAGAAAAGCAAGCAGCATAAACCATGGGTTATTACCCCGCTTACAGTGTGCATTTTCTAAAGAACCAGCATCCTTGTTTCCGTGCTGAGTGTTCAGATTCCTGGCCTTATCCTTCAGAGGAACAGGCACTGGCCACAGAAGCAGAGAACCAGACCACTGGCCTGATATCTTGCTCTGTTCCCAGTGTGTGTTTATTACACTGCAAAATGTCAGCACAGTCCTCCTTGGGTTCCAGTCCCTTGACGGTAAAACATGAGCAATAATCATAAAGTGTCCTTCTTCCCACACTTTTCCTTCACTACCTATCCTGGTAGTAATCTCTGCCAGGTGGTCTGTTGCACATATCTTTAGAGAAATTAGTACAAAAAGTCCCTGATCGTGGCCAGAGCTGTCTTAACATAAGTAAAAATACCAGATTTGTAAAGATGCTCCCTCACATCTATTCAGATAAACACTATGAAAGCAACTTCCAAAGGCATTCAAGGCCAGGAATACACTATCCTTTTGCTGGATAAATGACATTTTTTCAGTGTGAGTTCAAAATGTCTCGTACGGTCTCCCTTTAATTTCAGAAAGTGTATTTTCTTTCTTCTTAATTAGCTAATGTTAGGACAAGAACTTTAAGATGAAAGGTATGTACCTAATGCTTGTAACAGAGCCAATGGCTATTAGGGTTGTCTGATTAAAGAAACCATAGTTCTTGATGATAAATTACTACAAGTCGGAGATAAGGCAAAGGCACCTCCAAAGAAATTTTTCATGTCATGGAAGAGGAAGCAAATTTGAGAGTGGACATTAAGGATTGTTATTCGATGCTCTTTTTAACCAATAGTAAAGGAAATTCATTAATTGTTTTTCATCAGTATGCAGTAAGTTAAATCAGCTGGATCGGATAGCAAATAGATGCATGAGAATTTGGCTCAAAATTGCTAAAATAAAAAAAAAACCCAGGAAAAATTTTTACTACAGATGACGTCACAGTATGGTACCTGCAATGACTGTGTGAAAGCAAAAATTAAAAAATGAATGCAGTGGGTAAACACTGCACTATTATTTCATGTAATGCCATTGAAAATATGCTTTCTGCTACATCGCCTTTGGAAGAAACACATATTTTACATTAAAAAAAATCAAAAACTGTATTAAAACTAGCCTGTAATTTCAGATAGAAAGAGGGAACAGTCTGATGGAGATGATGACGCTGCACGTTGTAAGAAATTAAAAGCCCAGTTTCTATCATAAAACCTTAAAATTCTGAATTTGTGCTGAACTCGATCAGAAATCTCTCAGAGAGATGAATGAAGGGGGTAGAAAAGGGCATATCTCAGAGAGTATTTCTTAAGATTTCATGCTTCATTCAAGAGACATAGGTAGGAAATACAGCCCCTTCTGTGAATAACTATATAGGGAGTTAGCTTTTCCTCTACATTGTATAATCATTTATATGTTGATAAAGTGTGTCCAGGTTTGTGCAGAGGACAAAAATATGCAAGATCTCTGCTCTTGCTAATGGGAGCCTTTTATATGTGCTTTGGAAAGTCCCAAACAAAGCAAGGCAAGGGATAACCAGGCCATGAAAACTTCAAGTAGTGAAAAATCATGTAGACATATTTAATTTCTTCTGTGCAGAATGAAATGCTGCAGAAATATTATTTATCCTGGTGGCCCACTCGTGGTGCCTTCTATCCACTGCTGCCAGTGTTTGGGAGGGAGTGTTACTCATTATTATAATTTTTTAATAACTTGAAATTATTTTTATTGTATGGTAATAAAAATTAGAAGGAACTTTTGGAGGTCTAACTGATCTCTAATATCAGGGTCAACTTAAACAAGGCTGTTCAAAGCCTTGTCTAGATGAGTTCTGAATGTCTTGATACGGTGCATTGGGTGAAACAAAGAAAGAATGAAGCAGTATTTGCAGGTAAAAAAGAAAACAGAATTAGAAAATAAATATTTTTCTTGGTTCATAGTCAGATAGTGTATGTGTGTTAGTGTACACTTTGACCAGTTCCATAGATAATGTTTTCTGGCTGTAAATGAAAACATTTTAGTATGCAGTCCTCTACTGTGTATGCACTAATTGTCTAAACTGATGTGCTATGTACCTCAGTATGTCTACATCTTCTATAACCAACTGGTTTTTTCATTTCTGCTGTGTTTGAGGCTGTTCTTTAGCTAAAAGTTTCAAGAGGAGAGAAAAAAAGGGAATTCCTGTCTGGAGCTAAGAGTTTCAAGAGGAGAGAAAAAAAAGGAATTCCTGTCTGGAGTGTCTCCTTCAAGTAGGTCATTTTAATGAGAGACAGTGGGGCACAAGCCCCAGTCAAGACTTGCACTAGAAAAATGGGGTGCATTATGAAGAATTTTAGTCTTGTCTCCCTAGAAAGCTGCCTAGAGAAAACCAGACAGAATGGGTCCCAAAGAAATGAAAAGTGATTTTTTTTCTGCAAAACTCAGATGATTTATGAATAAATCTGTGAATTTTTAAGGTTTTTGAAGAGAAATTCAATAAGTCAGAATAAAAAAATGTTTCAAATGGGAAATTTTTGGTTCTGATACAGCTTTGTTTTAGATGAGATTAAGCAGCTTAAATTCTAGTCTTTCACTTCAGTTGACACTACATTTTATTAATCAAAACCAATATTCATTATAGTTGTACAATGTCTAAGCGGTAATATTTAAAAACAGTACAATGCTTCTTATGAGAACTCCTATCATAAAATACATTATTGATCTTCTTCAGCATATGTGCTAATACAATGTAGCTTAAAAATAATTTTCTAGGGTTTTTTTCATTTTTGAGCTGATTCTGTTTTGAGAAAATGATCTCCTTTTCTGGGTAGCTGTCTAGTGACTGCTTCTAGGTGTATCTAGCACACCCTGGTAAGGCACATCGCTCATACAACCCTACCCTGCCTGTGACAATCAGAAACAGAACAAAGTAGCAGCAGGAATCCCAACTTCATCAAGCTGTATGAAAATTAATTTCTGCATCTGCAATTTGTTCCTACTTCTAGTGACAAGTGAGCAATGTCCCGTGTGTTCAACCTGTTACCAAGTGTCGCTCAACTAGAATGAAATGCTTGCCTGAGCAGAGAGCACGAGCAATAAAAATCCATCCCTCTTGAGCTGCACTTAACCCTCAACTAAAATTATGTGGGATTTAGGTGGCACATGGGCCTTGTGACCAGTGATGGACTGCAATGCTAAAGGAGCTGAAAAGGCCAGAGTTTTCTGAGGAAAAGTCTCCATGACAACTTTTTTGTTGTTGTTGTTGCTGTTGTAGTTTTTATTTTAATGCTATTTTGTTCCCTGCTGCTTTCACCAGGGAAACAGGACCTATGTAACCACATTGCCTTTCTACTCTCCTGGCATTCTCTCACTACTTACTGACAGCTCTGAACCCATTAGCCAATTTCTATCAAACAGTGAGGCATTTGAGTTACAACATGTAAATTACCACAAGTTTCCAGAAAGTCAGTGACAGAGTTTTCTCAGTTTGTGCTTGGTTGCTCATTCTTCTTTCTTTCCCTTTCTCATTTTCTTGTGCTCTCAATTAGTAAAACAGCCAGACAACATGCTTAATAGCACAAGTCAGCAAATGCAGATACCTGTAAATTAAGTGTGAGCCTTCCTGTCGATTTGGCGAGCGAGCAGGCAGGAGAGCTGTTGCTGGGTGTAATGTGATTTACATCAGGAAAGGGCACAGTAGGGACACTCTGCAGTGAAGAGCAGCTCCACTGGTTCAGAAAGAACAAGCAAAGATTGAATGAGGAAATTTTCACATTAAAGTGCTGCATCTCCTACAGGAATTGATTGCACCATAATATGTATTCAGAAAACAGGTTCTTGTTATTGTGTGGGGATTTGGAGCACTTCTACAGGATCTGCTGTAATAACAGAAGCGATCTGTGACAGCAGAGTTATGGTATTGGCCTCAGGATGGGTCCTACTTTATGTTGCTCTCTGAGCATGATGACCCATGGGTGGCTCCCGAATTGCAGATGGGGCAAAGATTTCCAGAGCCAGCCACTGTATTCATGTATTTAATAACCATGAGACAGTGAGAAGCTGAGAATGAGTCACAGCAGTAGAAGCTTTGTCATTAGTAAACAGTTGAAGGGCATTGTGGTGAAAGTTCAGTATTTGCTCTACATTCTCAGCTGTAAAGAATAAGCAATGAATTCTCCACAACGCTTGCATGTGGGTTGTCACTCCTCAAAGACCTCGTTCAGAAGATCATCCCCCTTTCAACACATTTATTTTCCATCCTTAATGGAGGGTTTGTTCTTATTTTTTGAGAAGAAGCCAGGTGGACTCCAAGCAGAGCCTCCTGCTCCAGGTATGGATTTGTCCATGAAGATGTACTCCTCACACCTGTGAATCAAACACTGCTCCCTTAGGATACCAAAGCACAAGTGGAGCAAAATTAAGCTAAGCTGAGATCTCTTTTCCTCATGAGTCTGGCATATGACTTTGCAGAAAATGTTACATATATGATCAACCTGTTTTTGTGATAAAGGTAAACAATTTTCCTTGTATCAGCTATATCAAAAAAGATGGTCAATCTCCCTGTTTCAGTTGAATGTTCTATTGCTGACCAATAAACCTGTAGTGAACATGAATACCAACCGTATAAACCTCAAAAAAAAGGAATATATTACATAATTTTCCTTGTGGCTTGATTAAAAGGCCTAAAAATAATTCAAAACCTCACCCACACTAAAAATTTATCAGAATTACTACCTTTTTTTTCCTTTCCATCTAGACATTTTTACTGTTCTTTGCACCTTTCAACTCAGTTCCCCACAAATTCAAAATGTAATGTTATATAAATCTTTTTCAGCAGGTGATGTTCACAACTGCACTAAAGGCATAAGCCTTATAACCCTGGAAATATCCACCTGAAGGACCTGAAAGTTGGCAGGTTAGCTACCTGCCCAGAGAGTGGGGCATTATTTATGCCCTGTATACCAGTGTGCTCCCATGTATTTCTTTCATTGCATGAGAACTGTATAAAGAGTAGGATGGACAGTCTACAGTGAGACAAAGAACTCTAGTCCACAAGAACAGGAAAACTGCAGCATGTTTCAAAGACAGGTGGAAATTCTGATCCTACAGTATTCGGTAACTCTAAAAATATCCTCCACTCAGTACAACAGCAGAGCTTCCTTTCTCCTGGGTTAAAGAAGAGGTTTTAAGTTGCAGAGGTAAAAAGAATTATACTGATGCTTTCCTAATCAGAGATAAATATCAGCTACTTCTGATCTGCTACATTGTCAGCTAAGTAATGACTCATTCTCTGCATTGTCCTCAGTATGTGAAGGACAACAGGAGAGCAAACCTTATCCACAGGTTCTGGTTACACTTAGGCATTTCCTGCTATCAGAGGCAGGCATTATGAAACACAGTTAGTGCATTCACAAATTAAAAGCAGAAACACAGTCAGCAATTACAAAGGTTGTTGATACACTTGATTGTCCCATAGCATTTCAAGGCTGGATTGCCTTGCTTGGCTAAGACAGGAAAGAGATGTTACAAGCAGGTCTGCAGGTCAGTTTCGTGCCTGAAAACTAGTTCTCCTTTTAAGGTGGGCTTCTCTTCCCTTTATTTATACACATGATCTGCAACTTTTCCCACGACAGGTGGGATAGGCTTTTTCAGCACACTTTTGTTGTCTCACCTGCTCTGACTGGACTGTCAGCAGTTTCCCAGTGCCAGTGGTACACGTAACCCAGCTCATCCTAATTCAACTCACATAAAAAATAAGTCAGGGTGTCTTTGTCTTGGGACAGGGAGAACTGGAGGGCCTGCTTTCATTTTGCTGCTTGGAAAAGTAAAGAAAAGAGATTTATTGGGCAGCTGCTGTAAGGATAGTTACTTAGGGAGCTGTGCTACCCATAAAATGCCTTTATGCAGCACTTCTGGCACCTGAATATGAAATTAGATTTAGGGTTAAAATATGAGGAAAACCTATCCATTACATATGAATGCAGCAGTAGATATTCCTTGTGGTGATTCTTAAAAAGCTGTCCTTAACTGGTTCCTACCTTTCCTATGAGTGCTCCCTCTAAATGGCACAAGCTAAACCTAGGAGGACTATCTGTTTTTAATGTTAAATGCTAAGAGTTTAACAATATCTTGACATGTGTTGAATGGTCTGGTTCCACTCCTTCTCACCTAGCTCACTGCCTGGCAAACTGGGTCCTCAACCAATACTCTTCCTACATGGGAAGAGAACAGCCCCACAAGCCTACCTGATTCATCCTTCACCTTTTGCTCTTGAAATTAGCATGGATATTATGTTGCCTCCTCAATTGCAATATTTGATTTCAGTTTTCCCGCTGTTTTGCTTCATTTAAATTCTTCACGGAGAACTACATATTACATGGATTTTAGTAATCTGGTATGTGCCCTGTCATTCTTCTGTCCTATTGCATTTTACCCCCTGGTTTTAACGCATACCCTGTATAAAATGACTTGTGACATGGTGTGATTCATTTTAGAAATTCACAGCAAACTAAGCATACTGTTGAATTCTGTGGTGTAAAAGTATGGATGGTTTAGCACTGTAACTGAAAGTTCTTGCCTATGCTGCTAGAAACTCTTTTATTCTGCAAAATTGACCATTTTTACAAGACAATAATTTCTGAGCCACTGAGCAAGTGGTGCTTTATATACCAATTGGAATATGTACTGCTAGCAACAAAATGGGTTATGATAATTTGTATGCAAACATCCATTTATTTTCATTTAGAATAACCAATAGTGAGAGCAAGTAAATTTCCACTCAAATAGCTTTTGTTTTTACTTGAGAAGAAAAAGAAAGAAATTTTGATAATGGATGATGTGTTTACTGAAGTAGTGTCCCTGTTTCTGGCTTTAAATGAGGACTTGCAATTAAATAACTTCAGAGGAAAGTATTAAAAAAAAAAGTAACAAACATAATTTAACACTCATTTACTTTCGAAACACCCAGAATTGTCAAATGGAAAGTAATGGCTTTATCTTGACAGGCTCTGTGTGGTCTTTCTCAGACCTTTGCTGCTTCAGGACTGAGCACTGAGAAAAAACTTGAAGATGACCTTTCCTGACAGAAGCAATAGTCCTGCATAGGTCTAGGTAATCTGTTACTTTCCTTCCTCTGGAAGAGTCAGGTTTGGCTGCTCATCATCCTGGAAGCTGGGTATGCAATTTGGTAGTATGACCAGGACAGAGCTGCTGCGTATTATTCATAAAGGTATAATTCCATTTTACCCGTTCTAGTTATGGAATTCGAACATGTGTTTTTTCCTGTGAGGACAGCTCACTTCATGGAGGGCTAGCACAGGCCTTATGCAATACAGAAAGACATCGTTTGAGCTTAACTTGTGTTGGGAGATGAAATTTCATGCAATGCTACTCTCTTGCTGTGCAGGGCTGCAGGGTTGATCGCTGCCAGCATTCTAATATGTCAGCTTACATTGAAGAAAAGCTGTAAACAACTGTATTTAGAAGAAGAAAAAGAAGCAAAATAAAACCCCACTTCTTTTTTGAAATTTGGTATTTTCTTAATATACAATGAAAGAATATCAATATCATTTCAGGATCAGATCATATAAAATGAAGTATCATATCATAGCAAACCAATGAAAAAAAAGGTTAGTAAAATATTTCCTGAAAACATTTCTTTTTTTTTTCAATGCTTTTCTTATTAAGGTAACAGTTTCCTTGGGAAAAAGGCCAATAATAAAAAAAGGTGTTCATTAAACTTCTGGAAAAAAACATATCTAAACCTGCCTTCCTTCTGACTTTGATGGCATGTATAATTAAGAACAGCAAAGGCTAGGTATTGACAGGAGACTCATTAGAAAAGAAATATGATTAAACCCAAGATTTATTGAAAATGATTCAAAACTTCAGGAAGCTATCTTTAGTGTGTGCAAATTAAGGTCTGCTGTTCTGGTGAATTGACAGGACTGTACCATGCAGCAGAAATACAGAGGCAGAACTCAAAATAGTATCTACCAGTGCTCATTCTTACTCTCATTATAACATGGCCTGAGGCCTAGAGGACAACTTTTATATTTCTTCTATTTTTTTTCTTCTCAGACCATAACGAGCTTTGTAGATTTGTGCCGTAAAGAAAGTGTTTGAAATTGATTTGACTGCTACTCTTACAAAAGTCACAGATCAAAGAATTCAGCATCCACCCAAAATGGGGTTAAAACGCCTTTTTAAAATGGCTTTGAGTAAGAAATATAACCCCCATCAGGCCCATTGATCCCATCACGTTTATTGTGGCTAACTGTAAATCATTCACAAACTACCAGATGGTGCTGGATGAGTTTGACAATCATTATGTTGCGGAGTATTCTGAGTTCTGATTTAATTTCAATCTCATTCCACAATGTTTTTACATTTCCCCTATCACGGTCATGGGCACCCTCCCATGCTAATTTGTAAAATGAATTTTACTGAATGCCATCTAATCTTATTGCCATAGTTACAACCAAGAAATCAAAGATTGCTTCTCTGAGCTGAAAATAGCTGACTTGATACAAGGAAAGGGACAGTTCTTAGTCAAACCTCTGTACTCAAATACAGTCTCTTATTTGAAGAACAACGGAAAGTTTGATCTCTGGAAGCACTGACTTCCACCATATTTTCATTCTCGCAATGATCCGCAAAAAAGATTAAATGAAATGCATAAAAATGATGGGACAAACAGAGCACTGGGTCCAAATCATTGTCATATGTGTTATTTGCTGGTAGGAAAAAGAAAATCAGTAGCAGAAGTACTTATTTTGTTAAAGCCTACAGTTGTTAACAGCTAAGCTCCTGCTGGCTGGAGCAACAGTCACAAAACCTTTCCCTCAAATTTTCTCTGGAAGATACTTTAGGGGAGTAGCAGGAGGGGGTCTGTTTGAAGCCAGGGCTTTTGGCATTTGAGCTGTTGCTGTTTTCTGTTTCATCTCTTTATACTTTCAGATAGCGCAGGCATTTTTTGTGTTATGAATAGAGGATGCAAAATTTTTATCGCTTATTACTCCAAATAACCTTGACTCAAATGGGGAAATTGTTACAGATATATGGAAAAAATGCTCTACATCTCTGGCATTTGTCCTCTGTGCAAGGACTTTTTGAAGAGATTCTCTGTGGTAATCCCAGGGTGCAGAGAAAGGAACTTGTACTTGGGGCAGTAGCTTGTATGAGAGACGCAGCTCCTGAATCCACCATAGACCCTCTCACCCCAGCTCCGTAAGACACAGCAGCCATAAATGAGTCTTATTACTTTCTTGTCTGCTAGCAAAGTAAACATATGATGGGGGAAGAATATATAATGAAAGAAAACAGAGGGAAAAGGAGAGAAGGATTTAAAAAAGGAAAATGCAGAGAGGACAATCAAATCTATCTCAGGGAAAAAAGAGAGAAGAAGGGGGAGAAATCCTAAAGAGATACCAAAGTGATACAGAAAACCAAACAATGACAAACAGCTGAAGGAAATCAGTGTTTTCAGAAAAAGAGGGGGAGTGTGCAATAAACATATAAGACAGAGTAATAATGAAAAAAAACCCCAACACACCCAACAGTGGGAAGAAGGAAAATAGACTTTAGATTATCCCTACAGAGTTAGAATTTAAAATCTTTCAGCATTGCCATATGTAGGATGCTATGCATTTTTTTTCTGGGTGAAAGAAATCTCATTTTATTGAATGGAATAATCTGAAAAGTAAGTGTTATGAGTTCTAATATGCTGCTTTATTCACGACAGGGAAAGAAAATTTTACATTTGGTCCTGAAAATAGGGAAAGCTGGAGGAATACAAGCCTTCCAAAAGGACATTACCTCACAAAAGTCAAGCTCCATCTGTTACAACATCTTTAGTCTTCCACAATATTTCTGGTCTCTCCAATACTCTTTTGTTCCACTCCTTTCTATTTTTTCCCAGACCAACACCAATCCTCTCATTGTCTCACAAATATGGCAGCTGAATAAGAAGAAATATTTAAGCTGTGTATTTTAATGTAGCTTGATGCTACCTATTTTAGCAGTCTGCACAGCTTAAACATTAATTTAAATCACATCTTTGAACATAAAAGTGTTCATACAGCATGTCTCCCATGCAGAACTGTCTAATAAACCTCCTGCTACTGTTTCCTGTAACATGAGATGTTAGACCACTTGCTGTCCTCAGAGAACGAACAGTAATCATGACTGCAGTCATTCAGCATTTAGGTAGTTGCTCTGCATATATTCCCAGTGCAGAAGGATAGAATTCAACTAAATGTTGACCTCAACTACCCAGACCCATCCCCACAAGAGGCAGTTAAGTAAAAATTTTCCGTTTGTTAGAAAACTTGTTGTTTTGTGCATGGGTGGTAATGCTCCTTCTTGTGTAGAAGACTAGAAGTTAAGGGGGCTAATGTGTCTGTCTCAAACACCAATAGCCAGGCAGCCGTGGAGCCACACAAGGATCTTAGTGAGAAAGAACAGGATGTGGCTGGAGAAGGGGCCTTATGGAGGTAGGGCAGCATTTTTCTGGGACCAGTATTCTTGTTCTGGATCCTGGACAAAAGCACAACACAGTACTGTGCAAGTGCAGGAATGAGGTCAAGAAGTGCGAATGGACTGTTGACCACAGGCTGATCCTCTCAGGGGAGATCAAGACCACTAAAGACCCCCAAAGCCCTCTGAACCATTTCCATACAGGTCTAGAAGAATGGACTGCTCATGGTAACTGATTTGCACACAAAGTAAGAAACTTATATTCAGGATGGTGAAAACTTGTCTATAAAAATGTACTCACATGAAGCCAGGCATGTGTACAGCTCAGGACTCTGGACACCCCATCAGCTGGATCAATGTTTCTTCCTTTCTTTCTCTTCCCCCTCTTTAGCTCATTTCTCTCTCTCGCCGTCTCGCTTCCCTTTCACCCTATCCCTTTATCCAAAACCCACTGCCATGTGCTTATACAGGTGGCCAGGCTCTGACTTATACCAATTTCTATGATAAGTGTGTTATTTACTAAGAAAACTTTGTAAGCTTTTGCAGATCCTCTGACATTTGTCACTCCCTTTAACAAGGAGCATCTCTGAATCTTGGGCGCTCACGTCCCCTTAAGGGTGTGATGGAACTCAGAGATAATGATCAGAGTGTTTTGAGCAAACATTAAGAACTGTGAGAGCAAATATCTCCTCAGAAATTTTTCTGGAGCTACTGTTCTCTGGTAAAACTCAAACCTGTGTAGAGAATACCTATATTAGCACAGAGGAGAAGTACAAGTTAAGTCCTTCTCAGTAGTGTGGGTAAAAGTTATACTCTGCTGTCCTGGCAGAGATACAAAATAGATCTCCTGGCCCAGATGTCACTTGGTTCCCCTCTTCACTCTTCAAGTTTACTGGCTTCTCAGCTGACAGTCACGGCTCAAAGCAACAGATATGTGATATCATAGGCCAGCTGGGGTTGGGAGGGGCCTCTGGAGGTCCAGTCCCTCCTCAAAGTAGAACCAACTTCAAAGATACATTAGATTGTGCTTGTGCTTCTGTTGTTTCCATGAAATGTTTGGTACACCCTGTCAGGTAGCGTACGGACTTTGTTTGTTCAAGTGTTTTGTTGAAGTGTTCGTTTGATTGAAAATTCTTTAGAGTTCAGTATTACTGAAGACAATTCTTGCCTGTCTTCTGCTGTTCTGATACTTGTGTTTGCTTAAGGGAAAACCTCTTCAGTGAATGTTAGTTTTTGTGGCTTCCTGTGTAAACCAACTGGATATTTTTGACTGGGAAACCATTAACCTAAGAGGAACACTTGGTCGTCTATGAGTAATAGCTAATACTTTCAATATTAGAGACATTTAAGACCCTCTTGAAATTTTGTGTACATGAGTTGCTGTGTAGGACTTTTTAGCACACTGACAATAAAAACAGTTAAAAAGCATTATGTGCCAAAATCCTCAAGACTACATTATGTGTAATTGCAATTTTATTCAGGGAGTTTCACTCAGCTGAGATGGTTTCGTGGTACAAAGTGAAAAAATGACGACCATTTCACTGTTTCTGTAGCAATACTCGTGCTCCATTCAGTTTATCTTGAACTTTCAACTCCATTATTGCTAAGGCCCAACACAAGTATTTGTGTAAGGGTACAATAATGAGAAGAAGCTTCAGGATGATTCTGGCAGTAGACACCACGTCACACTATTTCTTTTCTTTCTGTTTGTAGCTGAACTGGACAAGAAATTCTGAGTTTGTTTCAAACATCAATCTGCTCTCCCTGGCTAATCTGCTGTGGTGCTAACTTAGTTGATGCACTGGTGAGATAGCTGTCATTTTGTGTAAACAGATTTTATTAGTATAGATAGTAATAGTAATAGATACAGTCGTTGTTCTTACTCATTTCAGGGAAGCACTACAGCAAGTGACATTGGGCTGTAACAATGTTCTATTATTTTGTTTTTTATATAATCAGGTGTCAACTTGTTTTCAGTCCAGAAATTATCAGGAGTTCTAAGTGTATCAGAGATATTTCATCTTACCTAAAAAATGAAGAAGGTTCTTGGCAAATGCCTGAGTTTTGAAATAGGTGTGTTCTTTCCTTGCCTTCTGAAATTGTGGTTACTAAATGAGAAGAAAATATCAGAGGCTACTGAGCTTACAAATTTAAGGTTAATTTCTGGTTAAATTTCAAGATGACATGAAAGTCAAGGAAGACAAGGAAAATATCAGTCATAAGATCTACAAGAACAGTCAAGTATTTTGCCTACAGAAATACTGAGAAAACAATAAGAACTTTTGGGAGATAGTTGTGGCTCCATAAATACTGATGCTTGTTGGTTTCTTTGAAAATGCGGGAGTTCTTTTTTCAGAAGGGAGGATAAAAGCAAGATTCAGGGGACCTTTTCTCTCGTTATGGGACACTTGAGCATACTTGCCTTACTGTCTAGCTCTCATGCATCCCTTCAAAGTACTCAGGCTACTGTGTTCATCAGTCATATCATGAAAATAGTGAACTACTATGAGAATTTTTTCAACTAATCTTATTTTTCTGAGATTTCTTCCTCAGTTGTCCACTGGATTTTTAATAGGAAAAGAAAAAGGCTGCTTCTATTCTGAAAGAAGTGCCTGTGGAAGGTTCTTCTGTTTAGCAGCACATATTTTCGAGGAGTCTCACACACAAAATGTTTTAAAGAGATTATATAACTGGCTTTCAGTTAAAATTTAATATTTTTGTTCATACTACATTTTTCTGCCATCATGGTCTTAATAGATACATAATGCTTACTTTTTAAAGCTATTGATTTAGTCGCCACTAGTCAAACATAGTAATATTTTCCACCTTCTGTCAATCAAAACTTTCCAAATACTTTTCTTGTTGTGACTGAATTGTATACATAAATCTATTTCAAAGATTCAGCTTCTTTGAATCTGCAACAGTCATGCCAATGCAACTGTTGGAATGTCTCCAGATGGTAAATGCTAAAGAACCTTACATTAGGTCGACGTGCCTTTTTTATTTTCTTTTAACAAATGTGAGTATTTGCTGTATAAAATGGTGTGAGTAATCTGAGATTTGCTGAACATCTTCTATACCATCCATTCTGTTTGAACCATGTCAAGTACACCACAGCACTCCTTTACCTACTAATGGCGTAGCACTACAAAAAAGTACATTCAGTTCTCTGTGATACAATAATTAACAGTTTTGAGAAAAGATGAAAAGATGAGTTGGGGACTTACCCAAATGCTTATTGATATAGAAAGAAGAAAAATTGCTTTTGATTTATATAGGTATTGGATAAGACCTTTAATAAATGTGAATGGAACATGAATAGCAGCTAAATTTATTAAGATTTGCTTTGCTTTCTTTATATGATCAAAAGGAGATTTTTCTCTGCCAGCAATAGAAATTCAGGCTTATGTGTAGAGTTAGGCCCAGGCAGCCCAGATAGTGCTATGCTGCCACATGTAGGGACTTCAACAGATGAATATAGCGTTGCCAAAAACATACATCTGCCCAAAGTGAGAAAGCATGTTAAACAGAATACATCCACAGCAGTGAAATGCTGATGAGAATGAATCTGTGTTGAAACAGCAGGACAACAAAAAAGGAGAAGTAATTTCAGGAAGCCACTTCTACTTGCAGTGACATATCCCAGCTCTGCTGCTGTATTAACCTACTTCCTGTAAATACGTGTTTACTGCAGTCCTTCCACAGTGAAAGAGAAAGGTCACAAAAGGCACTGAACCCTTTTTATCCTATTGATGCCTTTTCCTGGTCTTAAAATCAAGAGTCAAACACGGTTAGAAGGGAAAAAGGGGTTTTACCTTGGTATTTATTTTAAGGATCCTTAGGTGCACCATGTCCAGGTCAAATGCACCTCCATGCACACTGCAATGCACCCCACGAAAGATCTGGTATAACGTTACAGGTCTTACTAATTAGCATATCTATCAAAAATTCCCCAGTGAGAGGCTCGAATGAGCCCCCCTCCCCAAGGAACCTTCCCCTGGATGGTTCTATCTTAGTTTACAAAATGTGTTCTGGAGAGGACCTTGGGGTCTGGGGCACACTGATCCCTAACTATGAAACCTCTAAAATGTTTAGTCTCCAAGCTTAACAAAAAAGGCCAAGAATGTAGGCAAAAAGCACTAAGAATACAGAAGTTGTGAAAAGGTATAAAGGGGGATAAAAGAAAAGGCAAAAAATCATCACGGCATCACTATTAGTTCTGTGGAGATGTAGCAGAGTAAAACAGATCAAAGGTACATGAGCATGAGTGCTTGAAGGGCACAAGGTGAACTCAGAAGAGAGCAGGTGTTGGCTGCACCAAGCATGTTAGAAACCTCTTTTTTGTGCATTTGACATCTCCCCAGAATATGAAATATATGTACATTTTTCAGGATTTTTTATTGCTTTACTCAGAAGAGACGATGAATTATTTGAACAGTAGAGTGACTCACTGAACTTCAAAGTGGTGACAAAACTTTGAAAGGGATGTTATTTTGATCCTCAAGATTTTAGTCAGTCTCTATTAAGAGACATCAAGGGACAGTTTAGTCAGCTTTGTCCTAAACTTTCTCTGGTGCACCTAACATTTATCATCACCAACAGGAGACATACACTGTTAGATGGACCTCAGGGCTGATTTGATATGACAAATGGTGTCCTTTTGTGTATCTGTGCTGAATAGGAAACCAGATAGGTGAAAAAAAAGAAAGATACCATGTCTGTAAGAGAGGTAAATGAATACCAAAAATGAAAAAAATCATTCTTTAGTGACTCCATTTAATTTCCAAAGGAACTTAATTCAACCATGTTTATAATTTTGTGTATCTTACACACATACTGAAACATTTGTGAGAAATCTAAGTATATTTACTAAAAAAAAAAAGTCCAGTATCATCTCTGGCTTTTCATACATGAAAAATCAGATACAGTAAGAGTGCTTACAGACCTGTTTCAAATGCTGACAGAGCAAAGTGCATGCACTTTGACCTGCCGGTTAAGTAAGAATTCATTTGTGCAATTCATTTGTGACCAGCTAAAAATCATCAATACCTCCTGTCATCAACAAAAGCATCAAGTTTCTCTGATTCTGTTACTAATTCTAATTTACGTATACTGAATTGAGATGTTCTGCTTTAAAATATGCTTATGAAGTGGATGGAGACAATAAAATCACACTTTTTATTCATCAATCAAACTAATTTCTGACAGAGAAATGAAGATAAGAAGGTATTCACTGGGGTAAATATTGAAATTTATATAGAGATTTACTCATACAATTAAATACAATTAAATTGATAAATGCTGCCATTTACTGTCAGTAAAGGTTCTTTTCAACAATTCTGATAGATGCAGAAGAACTTTCTGCTTGAAAATATACATTCCAGATGGCTGTAATATTTTAAAAAATGTAAGACACTTGAGGTGTTCATACGCATATCCCCTGTTTAGATAAAAGGAAGAGTGTTGATACTGACTTGTCCTATTAGTCTGCTGGAAATATGAAGGTGTAAACTCAGAACTGTTAGCCATGCAGAATCAGTACCCTTTGCCTTTTGGTGTCTGTTTATAGATTTTGAGCACTGTAAAAGCAAGTAATGCAGGTGGTGAAATGCACTCTTTGGAAGATAATGTCACAAAGAGACAGTCACTAATAGATGAAGGTGGGCAAAGTTTTGTATAATACTGGGACAGTAGTTAACCATTTGTTGTTTCTCTGATAATTTGATGGTAATGTTGAAGAAAGGAAAGAAGTCCTGTGCTACTTGGATAAATGTTCTGGCAGGTAATCCACCCAAAGAAAAAACCACTTTGTTGTCAGATGACAGAAATACTTTGACCAGTGGAGGTGCAAGCAGGCTATTGATGATACCACTGAGGTGCTCCTGGTAAAAGTCTGAGAAGCAAATAGTGTTTTTTTTTCTGTTACCATACGATTTGGGAGCTTGTCTATTAGGAGGCAACCGGCTTAAGCTTTATAACAATTGTCTTTCAGAAATCCTGCTGACTGATCTAAGTGTCAGAGGGTATCTTATCCCTCTTAGGCATTACAATACCTTTGTAGAATAGAGATTAAGAAATCCAGTCCTCTCTATTTCTCTAGCATTCTCTATTTCTTAATCCCAGCCTTTTTTTTTTCACTGTGTTTTTTACAATAAAGAATTAGGTGCTCCATGATGTGAAGAATGACTCCTTGCCCCTGTTTAGTTCTTGGGCTGTGATGCTCAAATGTGCTTTCGTATGTTGAGGAGCTCATGGGTTTGATGACTTAAATAAGAAAAAAAAAAGGAATGGGCTGATGAACATGATTACCTAGAAAAATCAAGCGATACAATTTAATTTAAAGGTTCCATCACTACAGATTCTTGGGAAATACTGCTGTTCATAATGAATTTGCTTAGTATTCATGGGATGTGACATACGTTTCCATAGATTATACTCTTGTGAGATATAGCCTCACTTAAACATTGGCTATACCTACTGACTGAATTTAAGTAAACAGTTTTATCAAATGGTGAGTTCCATCTATTGCCAAGTGTTCAGAGTACAGTTGTTATGCTTGATTAACCAGATATTTATCTCCTCTCTGCTACAGAAGTGACTGACCTGCTGCATAAACATGTGTAATTTATCTCCAGATTACAGATAATCAGGAGGCTTCTGCACTCTGCTTCTCCTTTATTTTCTTTCTTCCACAGATATTTTTCTTAGATATTTTGTCTGTATTAAAAATTATGAGGGAACATAGGACAAATGTTTAGGGAGTCTTTGTAAGCATCACTAAAGTGTGTATTTACTAAGGTGTTTTTTCTCTGATTTCCACCCAGTGCTACCAGGAGTCTGCAGTACATTGCTGGTTCATTGGAGAAACATTACTTGAAAAGCTCTTACAACATCTTAGAGCAACTCACTAAGGTAATTCTAACTGTTGCCTGATATCTTGTGCCTTTCCTTTTCCTTTTTCCTTTTCCTTTTCCTTTTCGTTTTCCTTTTTCCTTTTTCCTTTTTCCTTTTTCCTTTTTCCTTTTTCCTTTTTCCTTTTTCCTTTTTCCTTTTTCCTTTTCCATTGTCCTTTTTCCCTTTCCATTTCCCTTTCTCTCTCTCTTTTTCTCTCTTAAAAGTTATATGTTTTTGTAGGTGGCTCGTACACTAAGATTTAGTGCATTCCTTCAGGAGTCAAAAGTCACATCATTTTTCTCCCTTGATATGTTTTTCTTTATCTAAAAGCTGTAAGCTCCCACAATTTCACCAAAAAACATTTCAGTGAGACAGAGGTACAGAAGAAGACTAATAGGAGAAAATGAAGAAAGTGACTATAAATGGTCTAACTGTGCACAGGCCTGCTTTTGCAGTCCAAGGACTGGGGAATATTTGCTTCCAAAAGTAACCCAGTACTTGTTTTGCAGTGTACTTATAGATGGGAAGTTTAAATATATATCTTCATGTCTTCATTCTCTGAGTGTTGTCATTCAGGAATTATTAAAAAAGAGCTCTTATTCTGTGATTTAAGTCCCCTATTTGAACTATAATGGTGACAATGTTGTGTATCAAGAACATACTTACTTGTCTATTTCGTTAAAAATGCAAAGAATCTATGTCTGTGCTCTGTCACCCACTACTGCCGAGTTGCAGAGAGGGTGGGAGTTCAGTTGCTGGCTGTCCTAGTGCTGTCAGCAAGAATGCTGCTATTGCCAAAACATAAGTTAAAACAAGACCACTGTTCCAGCTCCAGTTGGTGACATTGCCAACCTGCCTGAACCCCCACTGTCCCAACAAGTTAGCTAGATTTCAAGTGATTGAGGGGAGAAGACTGAGGTACATAAACACCCTGCCTGTCAGCTATAGCCCAGCTGACACAATGGAGCCATTGCAAAGGCATAGGCTGCTGAAGCCCTGGAACCACATTAATGTCAATTCTGTAGCTCCTTCCTTTATGTTTCAAGACCTGTCCGCCATGCCCTAATTTCTTCATGGTATATGTAAATGAGAAACACTTGCAGCTATCCCTGATGCACTGTAAAGCACAACTATTTTGGCTTTTTTTGGCAGTGCCACTGAGTTCTCTTTCCTTTTTCTACATATCATTGCAGTAGGCCACCATACACACAGAGCATTTCATTAAGTTGGCTCAGTCTGTCAGCAAACATGGATTACTTAGGACAGATGTTCTCCAGAAACATGCCGGAAAAAACCTCATAACAGTGGTTAACATCCTCTCACTCTCTCCTTTGAGGACTTATCAGAGAGAGACATGAAATGTGTTTCACTCAGTGGCCCTCACTTGGACAAAATGAACTCTTTTACCTTTCTCACATTACTGCTGTAGAGGACCCTCTGAAAGTCAAATTTCAGAGAGGCTGCTTGAAATCAGAAGCCACCAGCATACTAAACTTTAACACATATCTGTCTCATTATGGTTGATTGATCTCAGCTGAATAGGGAGTTTCATGAATATGATGTAGGCAAGAAGACACTTGATAGAGTATCTGGTGTTTTTTGCATAAAAAGCATGGTTTTGTAATCAAAACCAGCATTGCCACAGTCATCCGTAGCACTTTAATATTTCCCAGGCAGACTTCATTTTGCAAGGAACATTTTTTTTGTGTGTGTGATTGAGAGGGACATTACAGATAACCATTAAAAGCTGGATATTAAGAAAGCTCATGGCAGTTTTTTAATACTGTAAGTTCACCTTGAACCCCTGCATGACTTCAGTTACTTGTGCCAGGAATCTCACATACAGAGTGCAGAATAATTGAGGTAAATAATTCAGATTCCCAAATTCCCATGCTGATAATGTACATGCCAGTGGGATGTGGGGAAATGACTCAGAATAGAAACATATCAACACAGACTTTGTCAGGAGCAGAAATCCTTATATCTTCAAGACAAAACTTCGAAGAGTGAAATAGCACATTATCCACACAGGAATAAAAGAAAACTCAAAACCCTGCAAAAAAATCACTCACAGAGAAAAAATATATTAATCTACAGAACTCACATAAACAAGCTAGGATGTACATGAATGTATACTCTTTTCTAGGCCTTAAATATTGTCTGACAACCCAGGAATAATTAATATTCAGATGTGAGCTTTAATACCAAACTCTTAAATATTAGTCCCTTGATGGGCTTGCACAGACAGACACAATCAGTCCCATATACTGAAGTCTCTTTATTAGTGCCATCTTTCTGTATATATTTAGGGATTAAGAATTAAAGAAGTATATAACTCATTTTCAGATATGTTCTTTCTGATAAAATAACAGTAGATTATTCACTTCACTTTTTGTTATATTTTGTTTACATATGGAGTTATGAAGTAAGGACTCAGTGCTGTTTGCTTTCAGCATTTACAACTGACTTTTAATTAACTTCCCTCCATAATGTTAATATAGTTCTTTTGTTGAACAATATTTCCATTCCACAACAGCTGAAAGTACTGCCAGTACAGCATGGAGGGAAGAAAATGGCCCTTCATTATCAAACCATTATATTTGCAACAGCTTGCTGCCGAGAGACTTTTCAAAGCAGTCAAACAATAAATTCATTAGAATTCCAAAATAGGCAATGAGGGGCCAAACCTTGATCCCACTGAAATCAGTAGCTCATGTACTGAATAGTGCTAATGTTTGGCCTTTAAAACTACTCAAATATCTTGGGTTCAAGCAAAATAACAGACTATTACTGCAAATCTAACCTTCATTAAATTTTCTATGCACTTAAATCTTTGTATGAATTGGGGAATAGGTTTTGTTTGAACTGAATACTACTTATATTTGATTTTGAAAATGATTTTTAATGTTGTATTCTCTCCAGGTTGCTATTCTCTGGGAACATGAGTGCAGCAAGCAAACTCCCATATACATACATACATACATAAATATATGTATATATAGATAGATATAGATATGTATATCTCCACACATATATATATATATATACACACACCCATGGAGACCAGGTAGCCAAGTGGATAACAGCCCTGCTTCTTATTTCAAAGGTTGTAGGTTCAACATGACTGAGCTCAGTTTTAATTAAACTTTCTATTTGCTTTTCCACAAGCTATGGCATATAAAAGTCAACCATGGTTAAAAAAATGTCTATTTGCACTTACAGTTATGTGGAGTCTATTCCTCTGTGCATAACACAGAATGGAAGATCAGGAGCAGTTAGCATAGATGTGTCTTTATCTAACTGCAAAACCACATAATGTTTAGCAAAACTTGGTAAGCTTCTGGTTCCCAATCTCTATATTTCTTGAAAAAGAAGAATCTCAGAATGTGCTCCATATTTCTGCTTCCCTGTACTGCTATAAAGCATCTATGGGCCAGGAATGCAGACAGGAAAAATTCATTCATATCTGCCTTCAATCCCTGTATTGCTGAACATTGGAATTGCTAAGAACACCATCACTGATAGGCAGAGTAATTGGGAATTTCTAGTGTTACATGCCTTTGAGAGCAGTTTCAAATGACTTGTGTTTCATGGCACATTGGAAAAATCATACTTTTGTTCACGGTGAATACTGAAACTTTGTGCATCCTAGAGTCTTTGAGAAAGGGCTAGGTCTGTGGCAGATTGCAGTAGACAAACAGTGCTATTTGGTCCTGTGTTTAACTTGTCCAAAAGGGATAATAATATTAATAGTAGTGAGTAAGAGGGGTGCCAAACACAGTTTGACCTTCTGATATGTACAGCTTCTATGTATCTCTGCAGGGATACTCAAAACTCGTGTCAACTTTCATGCTTGCTCTTACCTGAAGGAATGATACATAGGAAAAAAGTAGTGCAGCTAAACACTTCCTACCTGTGTGTTATTTTAGGAATGTGTATGAGCAAGGGAAGAAATTATTTGTGGAAATAAAAACTACTGGTGCTCACAGGTTAATTTCTGTGCTCTAAGAGAATAGACTTCCTTTTACAAGTAAGTTTATAGAGAAGAAAATGCTCTGTATCAACAAAGACCAGAAATTACGAGGCGCTCACATGTCTCATTGCAGAGTATTCCTCAACAGACAGATGTTCTCTGTGCTTTGAGACATGCTCTTTGTGGAGAAAGCAGCCTGTCAAAAATGATAAAGATGAAATGTATTTGCAACTGCACAGGAAATTTATGTGTCTCTATGCAGACTGGAGGTGAGGCAAATGAATATTACTCACTTGATTGAGAGAATGAGGTCTGATACAGAGCACAATTAACCTAAGTTAACATTCAGACAGAGTCTTTCTAGTATACCTACCACTTCTCTGATTGAAGGAAAACAATCTGACCCAGAATTTATGTGCAAAGAAGATTGAAATGATCAATTAAGCTGTCCTTCTAATAAGCTGTCTCTAAAAGGGCGACTAGTTAAATGGAGAAATCAAATATGCTAAGTTAAAAATAAGAAACTTAAGCTATTGATTGAACTAAGGCCCACAGAATGCAACTGCAGTTTTGAGGAGCCCTGAATAAGGTTTGCATGGCCAATTCCTGATGTTTCTAAACGTCAAAGTCATTTTGTTGATTTTTTTATAGGGAGTTTTATGAGACTAAAAATTAATTAAACATACCTTTGGGTATGTTAGATTATGATTGCCTTTATTGTAATCTACATGCTACGTAAGCCTGCATGTTTTTAAATTACTTGACTTTTTTTTTGAGTTTTGAAAGTAGTGGTGTTTTAAAATATATCTCATTTAAGAAGCAGCCAAGTATTGCAATTTATATTTACCCTGTTAGTTTTAATATTGTATTTTATTTTGGTGATGTATAAATCTTGCAACTACATGAAAGTTTTTTTCATGTTAGATGTTAAACGCCAATTCCTCTTTCATAAAATTAGGTAAATTTAGGTCCAAAGCTAAAACACTGTAAACAAAAAATATTTTGTGATAGTTTAGAAAGAAATAATAATAGTTTTGTTTCTTTCTAGATCTCTAATCTGATGAAAATTTTCAGAGAGAAGTTCAGATCTGTTTTCTCTGACCTAGCTGGCTAAGTCAATCATTAGGATAGCAGGCACTTTAATAATAAAGAATAACCTGAATTTATAATTTATAGTCCAGAGCCACAGGCACCAAAAATATGCTATAGAAGGTTACAGCTATACATTGTGGAGATCTATCCAGTACTTAGGTCTGAGAACTATAATGATTTAAATAAAGTGTGCCTGCTCATTTTAAGATTACAAAGATTACATGGCTTGCTCCATAAGCTGGGTGCAGAATGAGCCCTAATTTCAGGAAAAGGTGTAGGGAAGAGGAATATAAAATGCTCATGTGCGTGGAGGTGGCACTGGGTGCATCCTGACAATCTGATCAGCATATGAGCCCACTCTGTGTCCCAGTAAAGTGAGAACCAGGTACAAGGGAAAGGCTAGAGGGTCGGGGTATTGCCAACACGCCATACAGTGATCCACATGAAAAGCTCTTCTCTTGTAACCACACACAACATAGTAATTTTTATATCATATGAAGCTAGAAACTTTTATTAGCTCGTTATCTCTATTTCTTGGATCATAAAATTTTACTCTTACAAGAAGTTTAGTTTTGGCTGTCTGTCTGATGCCTATTAAAGTCAAGAGAAGAACATCCCATCTGTTTGAATATTTGCTGGTTTTTAGAGTAGTTTTGGCTGTTAGAGATTACATCCTGAATTCCTACCCATTCTTTGCTTCTTCATTTTTTTTTCCAGAATTAAATTAGGAACAGAAATATGTTGAACTGTTTTGAATCGTGGAGACTCCAGCTGCTTCCAAGCACTCCTCAAATCACCCCATTCCAGGCAGCCATGAAAAGAAGGGCTTTCAAACTGCAGCAAGAAGCAACTTCTACCCCAGATACTGGATTCTGCAAATTTTTTATATTTGTTGCTGCCCGCTTCATTTACTGCATTTTAAGGTGTTGATGCTGTTTATCAAGAAGAAGTGGAGTGCTCCCCTGTTTCCCAAGTCAGAGTCTCATCTTAATAATGTACCAAATGCCTTGGGTACAACTCATGCATGCTGGAAAAGATACCTGCCAGGCCTGCAGTCAGTTCATAGTCTGTCCACTTGTTCCGGACAACCAGAAGTCCCCAGATAATGTGTTAGACTGAGTCATGGTACAACCCATGAGAATAAAAATTGCCAGCTCTGGCTCTGCCAGTCACAGTAATTTAGACTTTATTGCTTCAAAAAGTAGGTGACTTTGAAGGGGCTTTTTTTTACCCCTATATGTGGGTTCTCATGACAATCTAAAACATGTGCAGCAATGTATTTGGAATGATTTTGGCTTCAGACCACTTGACCAAAACCCAAGGATTTATTGTTTGTCTCTTTTTTTAAACAAAAATCTCCTACCTCTTTTTCTAGCAAACCCCAAGCAGCAAGTTTGTTGCTGAACAGTGAGTATATGTGTGCATTCAAGGAATGACGGGAAAAATAATTGCATTTACCTGACAGTGTATAACAGCGTCTGCATTTTCCACAGTGCTTATTGACTCACAGAGTGAGTAATTCTATGTCTAGCTTTGAACATATTTCTCTAAGATATCGGCTTGCTCATATTTTAGAAGCATTAGGGTTTCCCCTGCTCAGCTAAACAATAACCAGTTATGAATGAGGTGTTTATATACATGTGTGAAAGGAAAAAAAAAAAAAGTTTTGCCTAATGTTCAGGTTTGATCCTGGGTTTCACAAAGGTTACACAGTGTTTGCCAGGTTACTGGGTTAGAAAGCAACTCATCAAATGTCTGCTGCTAGAGAGACTGCAGCATCTGCAGGATGATTCACGCAGGGGGCTGAGGGCAGCTGGGCTCTCACATCCTAAACCTCCCCAGAGACCTCCCTCCCATTGCAGCCAAAGGATATTTCTCCTGACACTTCCTTGCCACAGACAGCAGGAGCTGGGTGTCTAACCAGTGGTCTGGAGAGTGCAGAAATATGCTGGTATGATTTGGGACGGGACAAATCTTTATACGTTTGAGACGAAATCATGTTTGCTTTTGTGCTTCAGGGCCAAATGTGTGTGAGAAGCAGGAAGCACTAAAGCACCTCCCTCAAATATCCCTGCTGTCTTTTAACTTAATAAACTGACGTGCCTGACACAATGACAAAACACTTTAAAGTTGCTTTGCAGAATGGACTCCAGCCCTGTAATGGGTCTTAGGCTGGAAATTAGGAGATTCCATTGTTAAGGACAGCCAGTGCTCAGTTGCTTTTTCTGACTGTACTGCAAGTACTTGGGAGACAAATGATGTGCTTTAGATGAGTATAGCCATGGATTATTTTGTTAATTTCCTCAATAGAAGGGAAATTTAAACCATATTTGGCTTAGAAACACAAAACTATTGGTACATCTGGAAGCAAAAATGAAAACCACCTCAAAGAGCTCCAAAAAAAAGTGTGAAGGAAATGAACTTTATCCTATGATGATCAGAAAGGATATCACAGGACACACTGAAGAATTAATGAAACACACTTCAAGAACCAAGGCTGCGTGACAGAAGGCTGGTTATAACCAGGTTTCTCAGTAAAATATTAAAGGCCATTTCTCCCTACCCATTTACTTTGACTTACTACAGAGCACTTTAGAAAGGGTAAGAGACTAATAGGTAGTGAAGAGGTTTTGACTGCAGTGTGCAATGGAAGGCAATAGCATGAAAGTTCTGCAGAGAAAATCTGTTCAGAAAGTGTAAATCAAAAAGGGTTGCCCCAGAAACAGACGTTTCAGTAAAGTTGACATCTTTCAAACAACATTCCATACATCAGCATTTGTTTTAGAAACGGAATTGTTTTAAAAATATCAAAATGGCATATTGCAGTATTTTATTTATTTTTACTTTCAAAGGGCTTTCAATAACGCTAAAACATTGCAATGTTTATTCAAATATTTTGTGGGTTAGAATGTGACCACAGCTTTTTTTACCAGAAGATCTTTCTCTCACAAATGGACCTCATGGATCATTTCTGAATGTCAACTTTTTCTTTCCTCTCTGCATTAAGAATGACAAAGGCGAAAGAAGAGGTTAAGTGGAAATTCATTCTCTCACAATTTCTTCTGTGTGATTCAGTTGCTGGTCTTGTACTCTGCTGTATTTTGCAAATACATCCTGATAATACCCTACTTATTGCTACTTATCATCTACCCAGATACAAACAGAAAAAGCACCCAGAGCAGCAGCAGGGCTTAGTCCTGCTGCTCCAGGTCTTCGGTGACCTTCAAGTGGGGCTGAGTCACCGAAATGCTCAGCTGAATGCACTGGAGCAAACAGTGAGGGCACTGCTTCATTCTTGGACTCGAGCTGGGCATGGGCAGTGTTCTCACTGCTCCGAAGATCAGAGGGGAATTCTGCTTCTCCTTCAGGCATGGCCTTTCCCAAGGCTAACCTGAGATGAGCCAGGTGATCACCATGCCTGCCAAAGGGCTGGGCATTGCCCGTGAAGGCAGAACGCTCAGAAACTAACTAGTCTTGCCTGAATAACTTGTCTCAAAGCTGTCATTATTGTGAATATTAACTGTTAGCCCCATGTTTAATGATCAGTATATAATGTTGAAATAGATGGACGATAGGTCACAGCCTTAAGTGAGGTAAAATCTCATGGAAATGTCAAATAGGTTTTTTAAAAAGTAATAAAAATAATACAGCACAGCACCTAGATTGTTCACTTTTATAGCTCAGAAACAAGAAAATTCTTATAATAATTTTTTTTAACAGACTAGATTAAGTCTGGGAAAGAGGTGGGTGTTTACACACAGGATTGTGGTATGATTTTTTTAAAAGTACTGACTTAAAACTTACTGTTTTGAGAACCATCAAATTAGAGAATAAAACACAAGTCACTGAATTTCTCAGTCATTCAGGCTGACACAAACTCTTATTTTCCATTCCAGTTAGCAGATTTCCAGATTTTTCTAAGTCCTAAGCTGTACTGAAATGTTGGAACATATATTTGGTAATTTTGCTCTGTTAAAGTTTGTTGAGCTATCTGAGGGTTCATTAGGTTACCTTTTAATTGGTGATGGGTGAGCTGTGACAGATTTACAGATCTGAGTGACTCAAAAGAGACCTGCAATGGTTAATATGCCTTCAGAGGAACTTTGTTACCTGCAAGATATGAAATGGAGCACTCAATAGGATGAATTCAAGGTGATGACATTGTTCACAAAAAGCAACCCTGTGGAAGAGCCATAAATGTGAATCCTATGTATTATTGCTTAATTCTGTTATATATTACCACAGTTAGGCTACTTTGCATTAAATTTCAGTAAATATTTGAGATTTTAGTCCTTAGTTGGTAATCTAGTGTTTTAGAGAACTGTAGAAGAGAGGAAAAGACATAGAAGAAAATTCTAGAAATATTCTTGAGTAAAAAAGCTAACAATAAAAGTGATGCGCTTCAAAACCATTTTATGCTCGATCTGAACTAGGAACTAGTCTTCCTAAACTAAGCCTTAGCTGCCCAATAGAATAATTAATGGATGTTTCTAGCTACAATATCTTACATTATATCACAGCATTTTCATAGTTCACTACATCTAGGAACGACTCTGACTGTTCCTAATTTGTCTTGAAGGAGGAAATTGGTCTGGGGTTTTTTTTTTTTTTAGATTGGCACAAGCAGGAATGTTTGGAGCCACCCAGGAGGCGTAGGATTTTAGAAGCAGTCCTTTTATCAACACCAGGGTGAGTGAAGATGAAAATGCTGTGAAACAGGCAGAGTGCATTTTATGAAGCTGACCATGGCGTTCATGAAGCGCTCAGTGCCACAGCACTACACACGCCCAGAGGCCTGGGCTGGGCACAGAAGAACTCCCAGTCCCCCCTCCCACCAGCTGCTTGGGCTCGCAGATCCTGCTCCTGATCTCACAGGCAGCAGTCACCAATCTGCTGAGACACAGCAAAGAGCAGCGAGCAAGGCGTGGGTCTGGGAGCCGACCCTCCCGGCTGCCTTGGTGCTGTGGTACAGGCTCAGGGCGAGGGCACAGCGTCCCCTCTGTCTTCAGTCCCTACATCTACAGCAGCTGGAAACAACTAGCCTGCTGAAACTCCCAGCCTACTCTGAGGCCTTCCTGTTACTGCTTGCTGCTGTTACTGATGTAGTCTCTACACCCCTGATAATCTTTTGGCAGTTTTTGTTGATGACATCTTTAAATAGGAATCCTTTAGAGATGTGCCTTTTTCATGTTTTGCTCCCACTCTCAGCTCCCAGCGTTTCTAATATCAACTTGAAGTTGTTATTTCTTCCCTAAGTCTGCAAGTTACTCGTACACTACTCCCATAGTCTTGCAGTTTCTACGATTGTGCAATGCTCCACAGTTCTGAGCACACAGACCATTTCTTGTGCAGGATGTGAAGCCCACCACAAAAGGCCATGGTCTTAGAAAGGAATTGTTTTCGTTTTAGTACAGACTTTCATGAGTGGGTTAAGAGTCTAATGAGTAAACAGAGGTCCTGGCCCTAGAGATGCTTTTTAAGATCTTTGAGAAGTCTGTTTATCAGAGCTTGAAAGAAATCTCATGGTGGCCTTACAGTAAATCAAATAATCCCTTTCCCTGTGCTCTCATTTGTGGTTTGAATCAGTTACAATGAGCCTGTTTTCAGAGGCGGAAACAGGTGTTTGGGGTGGTGGTGGATAAAATTCAAAGCTCTTTTATGAATGCAGCTTCAGAGAAAATGTGGTAAAAGGACTGTGACTGACCTGCACTTGAAAATAGGATATAAAACCAGCAGGGGCGGTCCAAGCTGCTTGTAACCAGCTTGGTCTCATAGTGAGTAATCTTCATTTGAAAAAGTGCAAAAAGGTACTAAAAGTCACAAATAGTGACCCAGAATATTGACTGTGTTGCAGCAGTTTCATGAAGATGGACCAGTACGTGGGAACAGTAAATCCAGACCTGGAGAGCTCTGTCTGCAGAATCAAATCCTCAGGTGATGCTGGCCTTACACACTCTCACACAAATTTCAGCTCTTGGAAGGCTAAGGAAAGGACAAATTTGGATTACTTCAGTGTGATTTGGACACCTCTGGACACTGACACAAAGCAAAGATGTTGTGCATCTTCTCTGCTCTGCTCCTGGCTGTGAGTGAGCAGTCAGGCAGGGATCCTGCCAAGAGAGAGTGAGCACAGCCTGGACTCTGACCAGAATCAATTCCACAAAGTGATTTTTTCTTCATACAAGGTATTTGCAATCACTCAGTACTATCAACTCAGGAATGTGAGAATACAAACAACCAGCTGTGTCCCAGCTCTACGGGAGAATTACTTTTAAGATACTAGTAGCAATGATAATGCTCTGTGTCTTCTATGACCCAGAAAAAGGAGCACACTCCTTTCAGTGGTTTTCTATATCAGATACTGGTTCAGTAGTTTGCTTCTACAGGCTTGTTTATAGCCTTAAAAATTAATCTTATTCATGAGACCTTCCCAAAACCATACTACAACACTTGTTTTCCAATCTAAGTACTAAGTGCCATGCCTTTAGCAAAGACATTGGAAAATGCAAGCAATATGCCTTTCAGTGGTCTCAGGCTTGAGTTTTAAGTTCGGAGCTGCATAACAAAGGTCGGCACAAATGATCCAGCAAAAATAGTGCAGGATAGGAAAAAAGCTTTCATAATGCATGAAGCATTCTAAGTTCAATGAAGTGTTTATTTGTAAAAGTAGTTCATCCTCTGGAACAAACAGCAAGAAAACATGAAATAACATATAATCCATTAAACAGCACTTTCACATGTGCATGCCATTATAAGAAAAGTCTGCACAAAGCATTCAGCAGAATATTTGCCTTCCCAGACACACATTAAGTTGCTGATAAAGGAATTTAAACTTGAAGGCTGGTTTTGACTTGGTCTAGAGGAGCATGCAAGGGCACAAACCCTGAGGTCTGGGTGTGCAGGACAAGCACGTGATAATGTATCTGCAGACTACCTCCCGGAACAAGCAGATGGCTGCCACAGACAGGGAACAAATGTAAACTCAGTTCAGCTGACCTCCACAAGCAACTGTGGCAAATCGCTTTAATGCTGGTGCTGGTGGTACTGCACATATTTTTCCCAAGCAACCAGCAGGACTTTCATTTTGACTGGTGTGTTATGGCCAGATGTCTCCCTTCAAATATCCCTTGCCAAAGTCTCAGTGTCTCAGTGTCTCAGTCCACCCCTGAAAACTGATGCAAAGAGAGAATGCCTAACTGGGAGAAGTGCTGAATCTGCACCAGAGGGGCTGCTGGGGGTGGACTGGATCCTGGGAGCTGCATGAGCCAAGTGGCACACTGCTATGCAGATCACAAAGTTTGGGACATTACATCTCTGGCCTGTGCGGCAAATGTCATAAAGCCTCCAGTGTTTTGGAACATTTGAAACGGAAGTTCTTAAAAGCTTTGGTTAGTATTTTGCGCTATTTGAAATAAAGTGTTCAGCAGAGCTGAAATTTATTAATTTTGAAAACTAAGCCATCTGGAGCATTAGCTGCTTAATTACAGCAGAAAGAGTCATGACTGAACGCTTTCTATTTTCTAGTGCAGGATTCAGAGTGTGTTTGAACCTTTTTATTCCTTGATTAAAAAAAAAAAAAGGAGAGAGGGAAGCAGTCATGTTATGCTGTTCTTTCAGCTTTTTCTTCTTTTCACAGAGTAAGAAAACCTGGAAAACCAAGGAACAAACCCTTTGACCCAAACCCACAGAACACAAAACCTAACTAGTGATAAAATTCAGTCTCTCTCGTTACGAAGCAGAGATGACAACGATGACCACATATAGATGAATATGGAAGAAAAATAAAGAAAGATGTTTTGCTTCTTGGTCTGTTACTTAATTTAATGTAATTTTTCCCCACAGGGTTGTAAATCACTTTTTGTGCTTTCAGTCATTCTAAGAATTTTTGATCCCAGGGTAAACCCCAACTTGAAACAATGTGGGCTTGATGAGTTTACTCTGCTTGAAACAAGGAAGCCTTTGTCCTATATGCCCTAGGCAACTTAAAACACAATGCCCCTATCCTCCTTTGCCATGAGACCTTCAGTCAACATTCCCCTTGGTTTATGACAACTGAACCAACAATTAGGCCTGAGGCATTCAAACATGGCATTTGAAATAGAGGGTGCATTGACGTGTATGAGCCCTGTAGTGTGCTACTCCTGTCTCCTGCAATACGAAGGCGCAAAGTTAAATTTAGAAGTTGCTGCTACAACCCATCGTTTTTCACAGCTGTGTTTTCACTCTCTCTGTTTTGTGGAAGAGAGTGAGATTTAGAAGATGCACTATTTAGCTTGAGTTTTTCTGCATTTTTGAGAGGGGAATTTTACCAAACTTTTTTACAAATGTCTCCCTCCTCTCACATGATGCCACAGCACTGGTTAAAGCACTCATCCACAGCGTCCCAGGATATGTCTCAGCCCTGAAGCTATTCCCAGTTGCATGCTGATAAAGAACAAATGCTGCCTAACAGGTTTGTCCTGAAGAGAAACTGTCTGATACTGCAGATTCCCACAGCCTGCAGTGCCTGCTCCACGGAAATTCAGGTGCTCCAGGTGCTGGTGTGACTAGTCAGGGGTGCTCATGTTCTGCATTCATGCCAACCCTCAATTCACGTCTGTACCAGCTGGAGGGAAGCCTGAATTCAGGCAGAACCAGCTGTTAAAGAGGAGCCACAAAGCACGATAAAACACTGTTTCTGCACATCAGGATCTCTGGCCATACTTGAAGGTCACTTAACAGACCCCGTGGGCAGGAGGTGGTGGCGCTGCTGCCAGCTTCTCCTTGGTCGTTTCTGCCATAGAGAAGTGAGGGCTGGCAGTGGGCAAAATAGGTCTGTGCTGGGAAGGCCACACCTGGGTGAATGGTTGCATGTAGGTTATCAGCGATATCATTTGAGTGGTTATTTCCAGAAACAATAGTTTTCAGTGTGCCAAAAAGCATATTGTGAGAGTCCAAGACCAGATGGACCACTAACAATCAGTATTAACACAGGATGGGGGGGGGAAATGCCCACTGCAGCCTGCAGTTTTTATCAACTGTCAGACTGACAGGAGGTCAACTTTTTAGGGAAAACTGAGGTAAAAAAACTCAGTAAAAGTTATTTCAGTGTACACAGCAAATCAGTGATAGAGAACTAAATTCTTCATTCCTTATGTTCAAAGTGTTAGGTCACAGTGCCTTGCATCATCAGGTAATAAATGCCTTGGAGATCTCTGCTTCCTGCCCATCTGGTAATAGGCCCTGACTAGTTTTGAAACCTGTATAATGTGACATGTATTATATAGCATTCTTCAAAGGCTCAACCTTACATCATTCCAGCTGAGTGGCTGAAAGTCACTGAATCTTGATAGTTCAAATAGGCTAATTTTCTGTATTTTTCATACTGCAGTAAGCCTAACCATTCAGATACCAATCGTGTGCTATGAAGTTAGTGCAAAATTAAATTTGCACTCGCCCATCTGATTTAAGGGGAGTGTGAAATATATTTGTTGCACCATTTTCACGTGTCATAGTGGCTTGCTCAGAGTGACTTCCCGGAATCGAACCAAGTGGCTGATAACAGGGACTAGCATCCAGGACTCCTACCACAATGGCCAGCAACAAAAAAACCCCCAACAAAACAACCAGAACCCCCCAAACCAGCCCCCTCCCTAGAAACACTGGAAAGAAATAAAACACAAGAAAAATGAGACTATATAGAAGACAAGCATTTCTTTACTCTTCATTAGCTCCTCTTTATCATGTCCCCAGAAGAAAGCAATACGTGAGCCATGGGGAGCTGTATTGCAGAAACATTTGACAGATAAATACTTCAGCAACCAGACACCCCACAGTGATTTGGGTTTTGTCATATTTTTCGATGGGGTATTCCACAAGATTCCAGCAAGATGAGTGACTGCTACAAAATTCAGCATCACAAGGTTTCATTCTTTCTATGCTTCAGTTTACTGTTTTATTTTCTAAAGCTATGTCTCACTAAAATGATATGTCATTTTAGCTAGTGTAAATGGGGTAACTGAGGATGCAATGTCTTGCTAAAATGCACCTCATGCGGCAAAGCATACAGACATATGCTTATCTTTAAGAAGGTGAATTATTCTAGTAAATTAAGCAATGCTGAAACTGAGTGTCTTAAGTCAAGCTCAGGCCTTTTCACTTGGAAGGACCATGTTGCCACTACATATTTTTCCCTTTTTGCTCCCATGTGAGTCTCCTGCTTAAATCACATGCTCTGTTTGTACACCACTGTTGAATAGGTGAAATGTGCAGCTGCTACAGTCACTGACAGCACCTCAGCTCTTCAGGGTACTGAAACAAATTTTGGTCTTCTCAGATCATTGCTACTTCAGGAGATGACAGAGAAAATCAAAACAATCCCCTTGTAATGCTCAAAAACCTAGTCTCTTTGGCTTCTTAGGCTGGCAAACAACTGCTTCTAAGATTTTTTCTCAGCATGTGTCATCTTGCTGGATGCTCCCCAAGTGTGAGTGGAAATAGCATTAACAGCAGTTTATCTGCAACAGGATTGCCAGACTTCTTATGCTAGCTCTTGGAGGTGGATTGCTCCATTGTGCTCCAGTGGAAGATACCTGCTCAAGGGAAGGAAGTCTCCCCTGCAACTTGAGAGTTTTCCTACTGTGTCGCACAGGCTGCTGTCTCTGTTTTCTAACCCACTCTGCCCTCACCTGCTTTTTTTTTGTTATTCTGGCACTGGCATGGGACCTGCTTAATACTCTGGATTGCTGTATTGAAATGCTTCACCCTTCCTCCTTCCCTCCCACAAGTCTGTGGCCACGTACTTACAGTTTCCTTCCTGCAACACCTGGAAAGCAGTTTCTTATGCCCTCCTGTTTTTCTGGTTCCCTATCTTCTTAACCCATTTATTCAAGGGATTTTTACACATGCAAAAATGTCCTCTCTTTCTCCATGGTTAGAGTTTGTAAGAGAAAAGTATGGCAGAGAGAAATTGATATCTTATTAAAAAAGAAGGAATGAAGAAGTGTTTTCAGGAGAGAGAGCACAGAACATCCTGCATTGAGTTGAAGCTGCAAAGCATATGGCTGGTTTTCCTACCTTTGTCCCTAAAACTGGTCCCGTATTAGGGCTACAATGCTTTGCTTAGCTGTCAAAGGCATTAAATGTACAGGAACCCCACTTCCTTAAGACCCCTTCTGTTTGCCAAATTCAGTGAAAGCTGACCAAAAAGAAATGTCATTGTGAATAGTGGGGATGATGAGGAGCAAAGCAGTCATATGGCTCCTCTTTTCCACATCAAACAAACAAACAAACCAACAAACCAACCCACAGAGACACAGACACACGCTTCTCTAAGCTCCAAAATCATTTGACCTCACGGGTTTTTTGGACTTGCTGCATAACACCTTCTTCTGTAAACCAAAATTACAGTCTATGCTGTCTGAGTAGTAGAGATGACATTTTATGTGTAAACACAATTTAACTGTTTGACATCTGGATGAAAAAAAATACAGGCAATATGCTAATATAAAGAAAATAACTGATGTACAAGACATGGCAGTGAGCTTTGACTCAACTAATACCCTTTACAGTGTAATTTTATCTCATAGACAATGGCATTTTGGCATTTTGAATTTAAAATTAAATATTGGAAGGAGAAGGAGGTCAACTGTACTTTAATGTCCCAGCAAAACAAATCACTACAGAATAATAACATGAATTTAGGTAAAGTACAGCAGGAGGTCTGAACCCTGCCTTGTATTTAGCTCTGCTGACCTTTGGCTTAGAACTGCACATTCCCACTCCACTTATTATATTTATTTGTTCCGGTTTTTTTGTTTTTTTTCTAAAGTTACTGATTTTACAAACAATCTCTGGACCAAGGATGTTAGCCTCAAGAGTTTACTCAATTACAGTGCTAATGCAGAAAAGCAATATATTCCTTATCACTGCCTTTTTCACATTTTAATCCCATTGTCAAGGATGTTCTCATTCAATAATACCTTGGGCAAGTGAGTTTGCACCACTCAAAACCACAACTTTTATTGTCCGAAAATTGTGTGTTATTCTGATTGAGTAAGAAACTTCACTTTAATGTGATGTCACATGCCTTAGTTACTTTGATGTTTATCTTAATATACAGCAGTCACCTAGCCTTAGTGTTTCTTCTGCCATTGTATAGGCCAGTAAGGTAAGTCTAGGAGAAATTCACTGCCTCTGTGTTATTTTTTGCTGATTACTCCCTCTGCCTAAGTCACAAATCACTTATTTCATTCAAATTTGCAAATGGCTTGCTCAGACTAATCAGTCCCAAACCACGAATTTAGTCACTGATACTGAGATAAACTCATCGCCCTCATATGCTGAGCCAAAAAATTTTCTGGCTCGCTCAATATAGACGTTTCCTAAAGTGTCTATAAAGTTGAAAATGTAACATTTTCATTTCTTATATTATAAACTAACACAGTATCAAATAGACTTTCTAACTCTTTAACTAATTTACACCTAATTTCAGTGAGGGTATCCTAGAAAAATACGTGGACTCAGGTGGACAGTGCCTTCCTCACACTGTGTACCTTCTGTACAACAGGCTCTAGCCAAATAAAATGTTAGTCAGGATGCAATGGAAAACAGGCACAGAGATTTCTTGTTTTCTTCCCAGCATCTTCCTGCTCCTTTTTTCTGTCTCTGAACAATAAAGTTGAACTGAATGTCTGTGCTGGGCAGAGCATGTGCTCTCAGGGTTCCAGTCCTTTATGGGAGGGAAGAGCTTAGTTACGCTCCCTCTTTTCTGTGCAGCTGTGTCTCCCTGAAGGAAGAGGTTTCATCTTCACATGGAGCCAGACAAAACCCTTTTGCAAAAGGGGTGGTAAAGGTACCCACTGTAGTCAGGTATGAATGCATTCTATGCAAATAGAATGCAAATAAATCAATTTCATCTGCCTATGGTACTGATGAAGGTTGCGATCTCTGGAGGAGCAATCTAGAGGAAACTCATGAAAGAAACCCTTTTGGCATATTCCATCAACAATGTTTTGATCTTCCATATGGAAATTAGTATTACTGAAAGCAGGTTCCAAACAGATAAAGACATTTTGATTGCTTATGTTAAGTCATGGCAGAAAAGTGACAACCAAAGGGCTCAGGTGAAAAAAACCAAACATGCAGTGCTAAGTGAGAAGTGATGGGTTTCACTAATTCATACCTTGAATTTGCCCAGGATACCTCATGTCAAGCTCTTAATTTTCTTTTTTAGCGTTTCTTATGTCTCAAGGCCCACAGATAATATTTGATGACAATGGCACATGAAGATACAACAGTATTAGTGAAGCATTTAGGAGGAAGAAGATTGCCAGGATCTTTTTAAAGTGTTTATAGTAAACTATACTGATTTTTATTGATTCATTAGGACTAACCACATTAGAATTGACCTGTTAAAACCCCATGGCTCTGTTCAAGGAACTTCTAATAGTTTCATACCTAATATTAAAAAAAGAAGTAACATTAAAAGCATGAATGATATCTGCTTTTATAAAGGAAAGGATGTGATAGACTTATATATATTTTTCAAATGGGAAAAAACTAATTCACTTCTATTTGGTAAGAGCTGGCCTCAAATATTATTTTAAAAATTACAGCTGGTTTTGAGTTCTCTGAAGAGAAAGAGAACTTGAAATCATATCATTAACTTTAAATGTTTCAAAAATAGGTCAGACTGACTGAAATTCATTTAATGAAAGAATATTTTACCCATATACTAAAACCTTGGGGTCATTGTCTCCCATATATATTCGTGACACCCTCAGCAGCATTACTTGAACACACATGATGAATCATAGGACCTTTCCAGCTTATGTCTAAATGAAAATGGTGCTTGATAGAATGTACAGAGCTGAACTGACTCACAAGAGGTCAGAAGCCACCCCCTCCTCTCCCCTCCCCTCCCCTTTTCCCAATTCTCATTAATTTTATTTATCATTTCCATCTGAGTATGTTTGGATTTGTCTCACACAGACAGCTTTGCAAGTATAGAAGGGGAACGTGGATACCACCACCCTTCAGTCTTTCCTGTTTTTTTCTTTCCTTTTACTTCATGTACACATTTCTATATGTGTGTATCAAAGGAATTGCACTTTACAGCACTGCTTCAAAGGACAAATGAGGTAAATGGCAGTGTTGGTAGCATGACCCTTGGAAAATGAATTACATTTGACTTCCTGCAATCACTGCTTCTCTTCTGCCTCTACTTCCTTCCCAGGGAAAGTGGTATGTTAATATCTCCTTCTGTATGGGAGGTAGCACAATCTGGTGTACAAAGAATCGTGGGGAAGCTGCTCCCTGCGTATGTTACTTTGAAAGACCCGGATGGGAAGTGCAGCAGGGAAGAGAAAAAGCCCTTCTGAATGTGCCTGTGGAAGATGATGACATGGAAACACTACTGTAACACAAGTTTTTCACCCTAAACATGAAACACAGCCTCCTCCTCTATCCTGAGCTCCATAAATCTACGTCCTCTCCAAACGCTGTGTTGCGTTTGCATGGCAAGGTTTTGGTAGGAGGGGTGGCTCCTGTGAGGAGCTGCTCGAAGCTGCCCCTGTGTCTGACAGAGCCAAGGCCAGCCGGACCCGCTGCTGGCCAAGGGGATCAGCGGCGGTGGCAGAGCCCGTGGGGGGACAGAGTTAGGAAGGGGAAAAACCTGCCCGACAGCAACTGCAGCCAGAGAAGAGAGTGGGAAGGTGTGAGAGGAGCAGCCCTGCAGACACCAAGGTCAGTGAGGAAGGAGGGGCAGGAGGTGCTCAGGAGCTGGAGCAGACATTGCCCTGCAGCCCGCGGTGCAGCCCATGGAGAAGCAGCTGTGCCCCTGCAGCCACAGAGGTAACAGGGATGCAGAGATCCACCTGCAGCCCATGGAGAGGCAGCTGTGCCCCTGAAGCCACAGAGGTAACAGGGATGCAGAGATCCACCTGCAGCCCGTGGAGAACCCCTGCTGGAGCAGCTGGATGTGCCCAGATGAGGCTATGACCCCATGGGAACCCTGCACTGGAGCAGCCTGTTCCTGAGGGCTTGCACCCACGATGGGGCATTTTGGCAAGCACGAGGGTAGGACTCAGGCTGGAGGGCACATGGAGTACTATTTCTGTGGGAGGGGTCCCCCTCTGGAGCAGGGGAGGAGTGTCAGGAGTCCCCCCCTCCAGGAGGAAAGCGGCAGAGACAGTGTGTGATGAACTGACCACAGCCTGCATTCCCTGTGCTGCTGCCTAAGTGCAGAATTTGTGAGGAAAATAAATCCTGAGAGGAAATGTGTGTAGGAAGTTGTTTTAAGATTTAGTTTTTATTTTCTCGTTATTCTACTCTGATTTGATTGGTAATAAATTAAATAAATTTATTTCCCTGGAGTCTGTTTTACCTGTGACAGTAGTTGGTGAGTGATCTCTCCCCGCCCTTACCTCAACCCATGAGCTTTTAGTTGTATTTTTCTATCCCTTGCTCAGCTGAGGAGGTGAGTGATACAGTGTCTTTCATGGGTACCTGGCATCCAGCCAGGGTCAACCCATCACACATACTATTTTCAGTATGTGTGAAACACACCTGACTCCTCATATATATTTTTGGAATATTTTACTCCTATTTAAAACTTTTGCCTGATCCTTCATTCTGACGAAAACTTGCAGCATGACATTTATACCGGAGTTTTAATTAGCTCTATTTTATTTTTGGTACTTATTAAGTGAATCTTTTTATACATCACAGTACTATGAGGCCACTGCAGCTTCTCCTCAGCATGTAATAAAATATGCATTTCTAAAGGCTGTAAATTACTTTTCCTACCTAACATAAAAAAATTGTGGCTTGAAGATTTTCACTGCTGACACTCAGAAAGGAAACTCTCTTGACTTCTGCTGTTAGGAGGAAGAGCTGATGCAGGCACTACACTCTGCCTTGTTTGCTTTCCCTTACTGTTGTTTCAAAACCTCTCTTGTTGTAAGTTACATATAAACAAACATGTAAATATGTGCTTTAATTTCTAAACGATTGCTGAGATTTAAGGATGAATTTTAATAAGCAGAAAGGGCTATTTTTTCCTTCTCCAGTCTTTAGACACAATCTTTCTGTCGTTTTTATTGAGTGGAACACAAAGTGGTTGAATCTATCCCAAATACTCCCAAAATTTCCCAAATAACTTCTGAGTTTATTTGAATTTGCAGTGAGCCTATTTACATGCACACCCTGCCCAGATGTCTCCACCAAAAGACACAGACAAAGGTTTGAAATTTCTCTGTGGAGTAAAGGTTTCTGCACAATTTTTCATGCACAGTGAAAGAGCAGTGCATGGAGCTTCTCTTGACACCACTTTCATCATCTCATTTGGGATCCCCATCTTGACCCCCTGGTTTGAAGCCAGAGCTTCCTACAATCTGAAGAAACTCTTTCTTGCTGACCACAATAGGGTTCAAGAGGATAAAATGTCAATTACTCTGCCTTTACATAGTTTTTTGACAGTAAAATCCTATACAGTCTTCCTCCTGTAACATTTTATATTCTTCAGTTCACAGACTGTACTGCAATCTCAGAATTCATAGTCACCATCCTTGCTTTTTATTATATGTCAGTCAATCCTTGTGCTCAGTGCAGAATCATTATTTTCTTCAATAGATTTTTCTATAATTGTCCTCACTACCTTATCCAAGAGCTTTGTAAGGACTGCGTTTATCCTTACAGTCTCCATCAGATGAAGTGTTATTATTTTCCTAGTCTTAGATGGGGAGAGATAGGTCATGGTGAAATCAAAGTGTTCAGAAGAGTGCATTAATTGTAGGCGTCCATTTTAAATGAGGGAGGAGCTGACTTTCTCAAAAGGATTAGCTTTACTAGAGCATGTTACAAGGTGCACAACACAGATTTCATTGATTTCCTTAGCAGTGGAGAACTGTCGGCATTTCCTTATTTTGTGGTGACAAAAAATACCTGCAAGTACTCACCATCTCTGCAAATTATCCTGTACTTGATGACAGATGGTCACTAGGGTTTTGGTTGCTGAATATCTCTCTAGAGTCTTTGGAGAAGGTGAGATTTAGCCATTTCATGGCAAATATATCTACTAGGAGATAAATGAGGGATTGGTTCCTGCTGATCACATTGACCTAGGAAATGTTAATGGAAATTTCAGTACAGAATTTCTAAAAGTGCCTTTGAAAACTTCCTAGTGTAGTACCACAGGAAGAAGCACAAAAACCAGCAAAATTCTGTAAATAAAAGACATTTCTACTATTCGTTACTGCAGGGACATACATAAATAAGAAAGCACCCAATTCCAGAAACTTCTGCAGGGAATTTCTTGTCTCCAGGAGAGAAAGAATGAGGCTCATTAAAGCCTTCATTTGAGGTTTGCTCCCTGTGCAATATAATAGATATTCTGATATTGTCTTTGAATGGACAACAGGTTCCTGAGGCTAATGCAGTCCTGATGGAGCATAAAGCATAAACAGGGAAATGTGTTCAAACTCACTTGGTTTTCCCATGTGTTGCAAATGTTATCTGAATGTTCCCCCTCCCCCTTCTTTCTTCTTTCAGCTTTTTGGCTGGGCATGACACCATATGGTCTGGAATATCCCTTTGGTCATTTAGGGTCAGCAGTCCCTGCTGTGTCCACTCCCAACTCCTTGTGCACCCCCAGCCCAATCACTGCTTGGATGAGGAGCAGGAAAGATGCTGTGCAAGCACTGCTCAGCAATAACGAAAACAACCCTGCGTTATCAACACCATTTTCGGCACAAGTCTAAAGCAAAACCCCAAACTAGTCACAGTGAAGAAAATTAGCTCTACCCTAGCCAAACCCATCACATCATGTTGACATCTAAACAGTGAAATTGCTAAGTCAGTTTTTCTACAGCAAAATAAGAGCTATGCAGAAAATGTTTTTGTAGCCTGTGCTTGCTAAGGACTGCTGCCTGCTTTTTCGGTGCGGCAGGAGCTTGGTTTAAACTGTCGAATGCTCAAACACTCCACTCATCCCACAGGAGGAATATGTGGGAGCCCTTCCTAAAAAACCCCACCTAAACAAACAAACCCAGAATCCTCCATAAGTTGCTCTACAACTCTGAAGTGCTGAGGTACTTCTAGAAACCAGTATTAACATCCTCAGGTTTCACAGTGGATTAGCATTTGGATTTGTTTTAGCTTGTAGTAGTATTTGTCTAGTGGCTATAGCAATACATTTAATGATAAAAAGGCAGCCCCAAGTAGTTCTCACGATGAATTGCAAAAGATGAATGGAAAATCTGAGAAAGATGGACACTAAAACTGAACTACTGAATCCCAGAAAGAGACAAATATTTGCATAAATTTGTGGCTCTAAAGAAAGTCTGTGGAACCTGAATTTGCATAATCTAAATGATGAGAAAAGTCAAGGAGACTAAAGAGTGTTTAGACATGTTGGTGCCAGGGCTAGCTCTTGAACAAATCACTTTGTGAGAAGAAATCTCATGTGCCCTGATCCTGGAGCCAGAAAAAGCACTAAGACAGATTTCCCAAAAGAAAGGGACAAAAGGCTGTACTCTGCTGGGAAATAGCAGGGAAAAAAGTAGACTTTGGAGGTCTGTGTAACAGTATCTAATGGAGTCACTGGACACTTTCATCTCAAGAAATTGAAATACAAACTTTGGTAGCTTCAATCCTTACTGCATGTTTAGGGACCAATAGGTGAAGATGAATCTGTCATAGTCAGCTCTCATAACTTTATTACTGCTGAAGCGCCCAGGGCCAGCTGAATCCTCAAGCTGGCAGCCAAACTTGGGCAGAGAGATGGAGTTGCACATCTGCCAGAAGCAGGAAGGAGACAAGACCTGCAACCATGGCAATGTGGACTTAGGCACCCTGACACTCCTCCAGCGGCTCTCTGTCCAGTGCCTTCTGCTGCTTGCCAAAAACTGGACTGTAGTTTCTCTAAGTGTCTGGAAACAATAGCTGTGGGACAGGCGGAGGGAAGGAAGGAAGGAAGGAAGGAAGGAAGGAAGGAAGGAAGGAAGGAAGGAAGGAAGGGTCTCTAGAAGGAGAAACAGTGTTTCAGAACTGCAGACATTATCCTTCTCTCCTTGTTCCTCACTCTAACTTCAGGAGTTACCTAGATATAAGCAAGAAAAAAAGACTGCACAGGTGGCACTGGGTATCAGACAGCATCAGAGGCTTAAAAATCCAGAGAATTCTGGGGCCTCTGGTTCTTCTCTATTCCCTTCAAAAACAATTTAATACCATTACAATTCAAATATATGAAGGAGTATATTCTGTCAAGAGCTGTGAAATACCTAAAACACCTTACAAATGAACAGTTTGTCTTTTCAAGGTCTGCTCTGTGTTGAAACATATGAACAGAGAGCATAATTAAGTAAACAACATGCTGAGTTGCTGTTTAAGAGCTAGATCCCACACGAGGAATCCTGATACTATCTTCAAACAGAATCAGCATTTTTGTCAGTATTTCATGTTATGGAGTAATCACAAAAAATACGTAGTGAGGCTCTTTGCCAAGGCTGATAAGTGAAAGGACTCTGCTTGACAAAAGTCTTCTGCCTAAATGTAACATGCTGTTTGCTTCCTATGGTTTGCATTTAATTGCCTAACATAAGTAGTGACAGGAGAGAACTCTGTCTTTCTGAAATAAAACCAACCACTCCCAAGCTGTCTATTAAGCGAGCAATTTACAGAGACAGTGGCATGGTGGGTACCATTCAAAGGTGTGTAACACCTTCATTCTTGTACTCATTCACACTTTGAGCTCCTGTCACCTGAGTGTCCCTCCTTTCTCTGCTCTTGGCAAAGCCAGCAGATCCCCTGTAACAGCTCTTATGGCTGCTCATTTCATGAAGTTTGACGACTTGCTTGACCCCTGCCTGCTCAGTAGTGAGTCCCTGGAAGAAGTCGTGCTCCAGGCATATCGACAGTCTTAATACAAGTAAGGATATGTTATTGTGTCATATGTGAAAAGTGGCATTAATTAATGTTATTAATTATTGACATCATGTTTCTAAGGCAAAATCTTCACTGTGTAAAGGAAAGAAACTTATTTTGCAAACAGGAACTGCTATCCCTACTTCTACAGCTAAGCTTACCCAGAAAATAGGAGTTCCTTCAACCTACACACAAGGGAAGCTTTCTTTAAAAAGCCTTATATGAAAAAGAGTTTTTAATCAAGTGGAACTGGGTTAAAAGAAAGTCTCTTTCTCAGTGGTGATTAGTTTTCCATCACACTAAAGAAGTCTGTATCATTTACAGCAAATCTGAAAGTTAGAAGACACACCTGTCGACATTTAGCCAAAAGAATAAGAGCAGCCCATGCTTTCAGGGACATATTGAGAATGAAAATAGTGGTTATGCTTCATTCCCACAGTTTTAAAAGTTTTATTGAATTTTTTTTTCAGCAGAAAATTATTTTTTTTTTTTTAACAACCCTGGTAATTACAAAATAGACTTAATGGTAAGTCAGTGATTTTTCAGGGTAAGGGACAGGGTTATAAAAACATGGAATTAAATACTTTAAATCAGACTTTTAATAGGGAAAAAATAATGTACTACTTACTAACACAATAAAACTCTTAGTGTTGTTATAATCAAGTCTTTTTCACAAAGAAAATAATAGAATGAGAGAGTAGATTTTGTGTTCAATAAATGTAATTTCCAGCTATAAATGCATTAAGGAAATAGGGTAAAAAGACAGATACTTTAGAGGGATAAAAGGCTACAAGGTCACATCACCTGCCTGTTTAAAAGCAGAGAGAAAAACCAGGGTGAAATAAATTATTTTAGCATATATTAAGAGCAGAATGCTTTGTCTGCTTTACACCCTTAAAATCAGTTAATTGACCAGTGCTAGTAACACATCATTTATTCTGTGCAAGCCAAGCCCACAGGTATGTATAATCTGTAGGCACAATAAACAATTTGTACTTCCACAGTATCTTCAATCAGAGACTTTCCCAGTACCTTACAAGCAACTAAAGTCTTTATTTCCCAGTGTCACTGTGAACAAAGCTACCACTTTTCTTCTTTTGAAAGGTGAAGAAATGAGATGGCTTGGATAAAGCTCACTTTTTTTGCATGGGCCACCACCCTCCACTTGCACCCTTTGTCTGGGCTCCCTGAACAGTAGCCAGCTGCACCCTCCTGCCCCAAGGCTAATCAGCAGCAGGGATTTTGATGTAGTGCTGATATAACCCAGCCCAATGCTTTCATCTCCATCAAACTTTTTAACCAGATGGAAAACTTTACACTCTGGAGAAGTGTTGAATGTGGACTGACTGGTGGATGCACAGAATACGGGGTACAGTATAGCATAGAATAGTCACCCTTACTGGGTAATGAGATAAATGACACAGTTACCAAGTGTCACCCAGGTGAGTATAATTATGTGGTTTAGTTTGGCCCTTGGTTTGAAGAATGTTGCACAATGGAGCACATGGCCCAGTGAGCAATCATACACCAGTACATCTGAACGCTGGGCAGCTTCAAATTTGCTCTTTGGGAACTGAAACCTCTGAGAAAATATTTACTTTGCAAATAAAGTTCATTTACAGTGTCAGACAAGGTGACTCTTCAACATCATGGCAAACACTAGAAATTCCAATATAATCACGGCACCTCATTAAACATGAAAAGTAACCTTCATGCACAGGCATGTTTTGAGCTTGTCAGCAGTAGCAAAGGAAATGTTACGCTATGTGATGGCCTCGGTTAGTATCCCTGGGGATGAAGACATGTAAAATGGCAAGGAACATCAGGCCTTGAGAAGGCTGGTGGAGAAGAAGCCATGAGTCTGGGAATGGGAACAGCATGCAGAAGAGAGAAAAAATTTACTGAGAAGCTCTAATCCAGGGAATTCCTTATGCCACTCCTGAGTGGAAAGAACTGAAGTGCTTGTTTGCAGAACATTACTTTGTTTTGGTGGCTTTACATTGATGATGTCAGCATGGAAATTACTTCCATGAAATGAACAACTTCATGTTATTGAAGTTTACTTAAGAGAAATATTAATATATATAAGTACACAATATAAAAGAGAAATATAATGTTTTTGGATTTCACAAAATCCATAAAGTAGTACAGAAAAAATTAAGACACCGTGAGTAACTTCAATTTGAACAATATAAAGATTATAATTTTTGCATTTCAGAAATACAAAAAAGTGCTGTTTAGGTAGCATTAATGACACAATGTCCTACCAGGTTCAAGATACATCCCTCAATGTCATCCTAAACGGAAATATTCTAATATGACTGTCCATTTCTCAAATATTCACTGGTCTTCCATAGCAGTCTGGTCCCCAGAGGAACAAAATATCAAACCCAAATATTCAGAAACACTGCAGGTTGTGTCAGGATGAATAAGGAAAGAAGACAATTTTGACCAAAAATGGATAGAGAAAGTATTTCAAAATGTATATATAGGTTGCACCCATGAGTTAGTATTCAGAGCCTGTCTGAGCCTGCAAAACATGTCCATCCTCCCCCACAAAAATGTAAACCTATTCTTGTCCACAAAGCAAAGATCCAGCCTACAGGTTTGGAGAAGTAACCAGGAAGATTACATTAAGTTAACTGCAAATGTAACTGGTTTCTGACTAAAAGGCTTCTGTGCATTCCTTTGTACATATTTGTGTATAAGTCATTTATTGGCCTGTTCCTCTGCTCTCCAGCCATCTGTAAGAAAAATGCAGTAACAGAAATAGCCTACTGTGTATTGGTTTACAGTTTCAAGCCCTGTTTTGACAGGACAGTCAGCTAGAAAAGCAAGATTCTCACTTATTTTTCTAGAGCTCTGACATGCAGAGAAAAGCAAAGGGCTTTCTTCTCTGCAACACTAGTGTTCAAGTACTCAAGATAAAGTCTGTCATCGTTAAAGTGTTCATGTATCATTAAATATTAATAGATAAAAACTATTTCCTGGTAAAAAGGAAACAAAGTTAGAGCTGCTATATATAGACTGTAACTATGGATGTTTTCTTGCATGAAAGCTTCTTGGTTAATGTATGTTGTATTTATAGTTAGGCATATTTCAAGCCATGCAACATCATATGACACTTTCTCCTCATAGTTCTTGAGCGGTCTGTCTCTTTCATACTGCTTTGAACTTTGTTTCTGAGGAGGTTATTCAGACACCAGAGCTGTCTATGCTCCATACGTTGATCTCTGTTGTCTGCACAGTTATGAAAATCACTTTCATCAGATGTCATTTAGCTGCCTGTTTACTTTTCAATCTATAAGAAAAATGTTGCATTTAGAAAGAATAAATTAGAAGTATTTTTTTTTCCTAAAAATATAAAAATTATTTCCTGGAAGCCTGTTTTGCATTTCATATTTCTTCCCACATTAGTTTGGTATTTTATTACTAAATACTTTTTTTTGTTTGCTTGTTCTGAAACTTCATTAAACAGGCTGACTAACTTTTTATCTCATAAAAAGAAGCTTTCTTGTTTACCCAAGCTGATAAAGAATGTACCGGAGAGTTTCCCAGGCAGTAAAATTTTAAAAACTTGCGAATATTTGTTGTGGAACCTTAGGTTAGCACAGGCCTACCAAGAAGAAAGGGATTAGGATTTTTAAGAATAAATCCAGCAAATAATCTTAGTCTTCACAGTTGCCTGGGATCCTTATTAGCAATATTGCTCTGTAGGGTCAAATCTAATAAGCACACGCACTCTTTACATCCTCTAAACAGCCTAACAGCAAAAGAAATGAAGAGCACAAAGAAGACACCATAAAAGCAAAGTTTCTAATGGGACTCATTCCAGCTGAGGAAGTGAGGGCATAAATGAAATGTGTGAGAGCATGATTAGCTTCCACTTCTAGAGTAAGCAGGTGTAATACCTTATGCTTGGAGGAATCTACTACAGAAATCACCTCCCAGGTGTTGAAGTAAACAAAAGTTACACATAAAGATCAGAAATCAGGGTCCAACATGTAACTTTATCAGTCATATTAGCAGATGCAAAAGTATTTTACACGCATATGTTTTATTGGTTTGGTTGATTGGTTTTTGTTTTTCTTTTTTTGTTGGGGTGTTATCTGGTATCAATGTCAGGTGCCATCTGATGTAGGTGTAGATGGTTATAGTATTACTGGACATGACCTATGTGTATTTACATTATTTGACCGGAAATGCTTAGAAAGATTATGACACAGTGTTTACTGTATATACTGTGAAACTACAATTTTCTAGAATAATCAGAATGAGCATCTCTGTATTCACCAGTGATCATTCTGATGTGCTTTTGACTCACCTGGGACTGGAATGGAATGTGCTGAAGGAAAAACCCCATTAGAACCATATTGCTTATTTTCATTAAAACTTGAAATTAATCTTACAGCAAACTGCCTGGGGATATCAAGTGAGATGCTAGATGCTTGCCTTTTCCATACAGTCAGTATTTGGAATGACACAGAGTGTTTTCTAGGAAGAGGTGATGGGAGCTGATAGACTGCAAACCTGGTTTGGAGGTACGCAGCACCTTGCTGATTCTTTTGTACATACCAAATTAAAAAAAAAAAACCAAACCAAAAAACCCCAACCTCTCTACATCAAAGTTTTCTGATTTATTACCTCTTTGAAGAGCATAGTAACTAAGCAATTGTGGAGTATATTTATACCTTTGAATGAGAACCTGAGATTATACTAAAGCAGAATTTGGGTCTAGATTTAAACATAATGTACGCAAGTGACACCTGTTCCACAGAAAAGCAGCATTGTTCACATCCTGCTCACCTTATTCATGTTGAAGAGTGACAGCATGAAATGGAGTAAGCAGTTCCTGCCTCAGTGGGTTTACAGGCAAAGTTAAGAAAATAGTGGACCAAATTAAAACCAAGGATTAGGAGCCCTTTTACTGTAGTTGCTCTCTCCCCTTTGGATCTGAGTTAGGGACTTTGTTTAAACAACTCATTTGTCTGCCTCAAAGACTTTAAGACTCTTTCCCTCTTCTTGATTTACAGCAGAAAATATTTTCTAGCACTCATAATAACACTTCTAGAGAGCCTGTTTCTGCAGTAATATCACATCTCTGATTTCAACATTGCTGTTCTCAGTAGAGCACCTAGGGAAAGAGATAATGAAAGCCTAGCTTCTTACTTACAGAGAGCTTTTTGTTTCAGGTTCAGTCAACAGGGATTGAACTTCCTCATCACCTCCAAACTTCACAGTCTAAAACACACACCTCTCTTGCCACTCCATCTAGTCAAGGTTTTAGAGAACAGAGTTTAAACTCTAACAGGTGCCATTTGATGTGTGTGCTTGTGAAATGGTACTGCCTGCTGCCTGATGTTTTGACATGGGGAGTTTCTTCAAATGTGAATACATTTCCCAGTCACGCATCAACTTTGTCAGAGTCTTAGGGGGAAAGAGGAGGAGGAGAAACATTTGCTGAAATATTTGTGATATATCCCCTCATCAGATGGCAACAGCTGCTTGCAATCAAAATGTATCACTCTCTATTGGGTATTCATGTTGTGAATATAGAAATGGATTCTGCTCAAATTAAGTAAGACATTTTCTTCTGAAAGTAAGAGCCCTGGAGAAACCGAACCCTTTGTACCATGAGTGACAGAGAGATGGTCATCATTCCTGTTTACATTGGAAATAGTGAATTTGCTTCTGCTAGGACCATGAACCTATTATTACAGGACGCACTTTAGTCTCTCAGTACAAAGAAGCCTTGTTCCTTCACACCAGCCCTTACATTTCTTGATTTCCCCTCTTCCTCCCTGGCAGAGAATATTGCTGAATTAACTATGGTGTTTTCCATGTAATTCCCCTGTCTACGTCTGGCAATAATGCACAAAAGGAAACTGTTTCAGAAGAAATGCTGATCTTGGATACGGCTCAAAGGCTGGGGTTTGTTCTTACTTTTCTCATGTTCACCTCAGAGTTTTAGGGAAGTGTGCAGCTTCCCCTTGCACCACAAATGCACAAGGCAGGAGCTACCTATGGATGACACTGTTTGCAGTGGGTTGCTAGGGAAATGATTCTCCTCTGCACATAAAAGCCAGTCGTTTAAAGGAGCACTTACAGCAGACTGGTAAGGATAATTTTAGGATTGGTGAGTGAAAAAGAAGTGTACAACAAAGACAATACAGTCTCTGGTTCATAGCTGGTCTAGTTCATTCTTCATCATGGCGGGATTCTTTCTCTGGCCATCTAAAGTTCTGAATGTGAGTCCTAAAGAAAGGTAGTCAACAGCAACACAAGGAAATAGACAAAAAAGAGGGGTTAAAGAAGACACAGGCACATACATATTTTAGGTAAGAATTAGAATCTGTTTTAGAAGTGTTCATATAATTGGCACAATCCAACACAGAACTTGTGCTATTTTGGAATTTGTAGCATTGGAAAAATGTCTTCTGTTTAAATACACAATTATTATGCTGTGTTTCTGTCTTATAAAGATATACCAACCATACAGAATTAGGCACAATGACAAGAACTTCTGAGTCTGCTCAGAAAACCAGAGAAAATCAGGCTGATATATTTTGCTAAGATGCAAGAGAGAAAAGCAAATGAGCAAAGTTAAATGGCAAATTTTTGTGTTTGCACTGACTATTCATAAGTTCATATGGTTCCTTAAGTGCTGAAGAAAATCCGTTTACATCTAAAAATATGAGAAATTTCTTGAGTCAAATAAGGTCTTGGGGAGCAAAGACTAATTTTCAACTGAGCTTAACCTATTCATCAACACTAAGCTTCCATAATTAGTGAGCTTAGTCATGCAGAAAGTTAAAAGAAACACATCTCATTGTTATTATTTCAATTTCCAGGTCCGAAGGAGAAATACAAGACATGCTACCTTTGATGTTTCTGAAATATAACTGAACACTGCTGTAGTCACACTGCAAGTACATTGCAGTTTCACTGCACCAGTTAAAAACAGCCTGGGAAAACAGATTTCGGAACAAGGTCTGATATTCACCCCACTTTTATTTTCATGGTTTTTAACTCCACGGATAGATGGAGGCAGGCTAATGTACAGTAAAGCAGACATCCCCCATTTGCTACAACTTTGAGCATCTCCTTTTCATTACAAAAGAAGGCAAAACTCACATAATTATGTCTTATACCTTATATGACCATAGTACCCAAAATCCCCTTTCCATATTGGAGTTCTGCCAAGGAAAGCCAGAATTACATTTGTCATAGCCAATGCTCCAAAGACCTCAAGGTGAGGCAGGAACTTTTATGAACTGGCCTCGATGTTTTGCATCTGCAGGATAACATGCCATTTGTAGTTTTATGTGCCTTACCATTTTCTGGTTCATTTGCTTAGGATTTCTACACATGACTCGCATTTGAAACACCACGACAATTATTAGTGGAACAAAAGTCCTTCACCTTCTGAAAAAAAAGAATTCTCATTTTACTGAAAATGTATGGATGATTCTTACTGGTAAAGCTCCTGTTTCTGTTATACACCAAAGCTGGTCTAATCCCACAAAGCTACCAAAATAACTACCAAATATATATTAATTAAGTCCCCATTGCATGCACTTCAAAGAAGTGTCCAGATAACTATATGGATATATTGCACATATGTGTGTGTGTTTAAAAAAACCTTATGACCTATATCTTTTAAATGTTGCATTGAAAAATCTAAAATAATTTCTGGAAGATAGAAGTGTGTTGTATCACTTCTGAAGTGAAGATGGATTTACAATCTATAGTGGAAATTGCATTCCAATTTCCTTTTCAAAGAGAAAGATGCTGATTAAAATTTGGGACTCTAAGAATGGAGTGTAAAAATAGGTTAGAAAACAGTACTTAATTGAAGAAGAGACAGTCCAGGAAAGAGAAAAGGGAAAGGTCTGTTGAATATAAACCTTTTGATAAGGTTTCTTTGTACTCCCGTGCTTCCTGCTGTTCACAGATAGCAGCAACCTTCTTGGAACTAGGACTATCAGTTTATTGGATATATACACAGTGCACACCATGGAGAGTTCCTCAGTCCCCAGATGAAGAACTAAGGTGCAGAAATAGCTGCATGGGAAGAACAGCTCTAATAGCAGCTTTATTATCTGGTCTACTACCTCTATCTCTTCAGAAGACTATCTGAATTAAAATCTAGCACTGAAAGTATAAGACAATGTTCTTCCAAAATTAAGCCATGGCACAGAAATTTCACCACCACTATAGATGGTCTTTTAGGCCTCCCCAGATGATAAGACTTTTTATTTCCTCTCAAACTATTCTGTTGATGGATTTTGCTTTAATGCACAATGTATCAAAATAACAATTGTGCAGTATTTGGCAGGTGCAAACCAATTTGTTCAGTTTGGAATCCTTGACTTTTTATGATGGTTGTGACACTACATTTGTTTGACTAGTGCACTGAACATACAGTAAGAAAGATGCCAAAAGGCAAATTCATGATGAAAGAACCGACCTGAAAAGAAAATCATTGAAGAGGGTTGTTTTTATTGGTATTCTTCAAGGATTGAGCAGTTTTAAAGATTGTGTAACAACCACAGGCATGAAAGATATCCAGCCTCTTAAAGACTTGAATAGAAGTTTTGTAATGTACTGTGTATGTCTGCTCCTCTCTCCAAGATTTTTACAAAACTGTAACAAAAAAATTCTTAGCTATTTTAAAAGTATTTTATATACACATAAATAGACATATATATATATATGTATGTATAAACTAGTTGTTTCTCTGACAAGATTTTACACTTTTATAAGATGAACTTCATGCCTTCGTAGGAAACCATCCAGTTATTTACATTTTCAGAGAACTTCCTTACTTCTCAATTCACATACTGCTTAAAAACAGAATTTGTGAGAATAGTATATAAGGTCAAGAAACATTACAATATTGTGGAAAAAGCTTTGAGGATTCTTCTCCAGCAAGAGTAAACAGGTACAAACTTAAATCAGCAACACATGCCAATTTACATATATGAGTCTTTTTGTTTTCGGCTGAAGATTTGTCATTCTATTTCTTGGAGTCGCTTTTCATAAATTTTCCTAATACTGTTTTAAGCTTCCGGAGACATTCATTTGCACATTGTTACAATAGTATTGTAATACTATTTTTCCCAGTTTGATTTTGATATCCTAGCATCGTATTTTCCATTAACATTTAAATCCTGTTTTGATATTCCTCAGTGAAAGATTCTTGTCTCACAGACTCCAAAGGATCTTTCTTTCTTGTAGGCACAAAGAGACAAAGACTAGTTCTTATAATGATTGCTTAAATGCATTCGCTGGCATAGCAGCAGGTCCTGACAACAGATGTGGCAGCAGCTGGAGAAATCTTTTTTCATTTGAAATTGATGCTTGCGTCTATATTCAGCCAAGTATATCTCTGGCATTGCAAACATGTAAATTCTTAAGAATGCCTTTGACTGTATTGAAGATATATTTCTGTTTCTCTATGATGACTATTTTCTCTGAGAATTGATAAACATCAGAGCCTATCCATGTATGACAAAGCACACAGTTTTAAGAAGTTTATAAAAATGTTTACACATCCACATGATGAAATGTCTTCACTTAAGGGTCGGACCCTTAGATTGAATTGGCTAAATAAGACATCCTTTAGTGAAAGTGTAATTATCTATCTTTCCAATGACTTGGAGTAGTTCTCAGGAAAGTTGTGAGCACAGAAATGCACACAAATCTCTGAAAATACAAAGACCTTGCCCTTGTTTGCAGGGTGGCCAGGATGTGGAACTTCAGGACTTCTCTGAAGCACACCTAAACTTTATCAAGGTTGAAATACCTTCAGGGTATGTATCAAAGTGTGAGGATCCAGCATCTAGGAAAGGGAGAGTAATTATATATGATACACTTTTGATTTCTCCTCTTTTCTTTGATAATAAAGGAGATTCTTATAAATTTTCACTGCCTAGATGTTTAATTGAAGTTCAGTCTAAGTAAAAAGTATTTGTAAAAGCCTCACTTAAGACTGTATAAAACTTACACTTAGCTGTTTCTGTTGATGTCATCCTTGTTCCAGCTTTCTTTCAAACATTCTCTCAAACTTCTGCTTAAGTTTAGCAGATGAAATTGTAGTTTCAGCTCCTTGTTGCACACAACTACGTAAAGCTGAAGTCTGTAAAGATCAGCACATTCTGATGAAACATGTTCCCTTGTTATCGTTTTTAATGCCTAGTCTCTATCAGGGCACAGATTACAAATGTGTGCTGCTGGAATGCTACCAGGAATCAAAAAATGTCTGTCTTTTTCTTAAAATTATCTGTTGCTTCAGTTCTGCAATACATATAAAAGGAATACCCCCACAAGGACAGGATGAGAGGACGCAGTTTTAAGCTGTGCCCAGGGAGGTTTGGATATTAAGAGGAATTTCGTCACAGAAAGGGTGATCAGATATTGGAATGGGCTGCTCAGGGCGGTGGTGGAGTCACCATCCCTGGAGATGTTTAAGGAAAGACTGGATGTGGCACTCAGTGCCACGGTCTGGTTGACAGGGTGGTGTTGTGCCATGGGTGAGACTCAATGAACTCAGAGGTCTTTTCCAACCTGATTGATTCTGTTATTCTGTGATGATTCTGTGATTCTGAACAGCAGTCTGACATTCCTGTTATTATCTGTACGGACTAAATTCTGACCAGCCTGCTTTCTGCAGGGTCCTAATTTCCTGCAAAAGCTCTCCTGGTGTGCAAACTTTTGTGATCAAGACTAGGCCCTTCTAAGTATTATCTAGGTACTATTTTGCAGCAGACAGATCCTGCATATGGAAGCTAAAGCAAACTCTGTAGAAGAAAATGAGAATTCCTTTTGACCAGGTAGCCCAAAAATCAGTGAGCTTCTGGCAGCATACAGATTAACCACAGTCAGTAGGACTTTGATGGCTGAAAGTCTGCCTATAAGAAGCTCATGCTGTTTCCCTTCCACCTGCCACTCTCCTTAACTTACCTAACCTCCAGGGAGGCAGGTGCCTGGAATCAATTAGATGACCCCATATTCAGAAAGACCCTCCCAATAACTATTAAACACAAATATGTAATTTCAGGTAGCAGCTGCAGATGTTCTGGTTGAGGAAAACATGAGTTTACTTCTTTGCCTTCTGTTTGCCAAGGTGAAGAAATTCAATGTTTATGAGGTTAACATAAATATGTAGTCTTGTATGTAAGTAAATGGATGACTCTCTACATAATGTATAAGAAACCATTTCACCCAGAAGAGTTGAGAGCATGTCTTGTGCTTTCTTTTCCCTGTCCATTTTGACATCTAAGAGTGAAGAGAGACAGCAATGAGCTAAAGTTGAAGCATAGGCATGCTTGGGTCACTGGGGATTTGAAATAGGCAGGATTTCTCTCAGTGTTTCATTGCAGTTTATAATTTACCATTATATGTTAGGCAATGCTAGTGAAATGCACATGTGAACTCATAATCCAATCAATATAGTTATGAAATAGTTATGATGATTTCTGAGATTAACCAGCTACTTTTGGTTTTTACTTCCTGAGACCCAGGGGCATATGACATATGCTGAAACAGTGCAACAGTTCACCTGGAATTTGAAAGACAGATTTCCACTTTTTTTATGCATGTTTCTTGTGTTTGTGATAAACATAAAGCAGATAAAATGCTGATATTTTAACCTTTTTGTTTCATTCTCAGCTACTCTTCTGCCTTATGAATTCTGAAAAATTTACCAAGCAAGCATGTGTCCAGTTTTTGGGAAATCTTGGATTAATTTCTAATGAGCTTGAAACTCATTTCAGTGTACTGTAGGTACAGAATTATTGGAGTTTTTTTCCTCACAACTTTGAATCCATGCTGAACAAAATACAAGGTCAAACTGATTTTTGGATTGCTGCTTTGATCTGCTGTAAATGTAGGCCCTTCAACACTCTAATGAGGCATATAATAATTCTTATTTTTGACTTTTTCGTTACAGTTCAAGAAACGGAGGGACATACATGCCACAGTGCATTTACAGATCACAAACATGGGCTCCCCATCAGAAATGCTGGAGCTGTAAGCTAAATTTAACATTTTAACTATTTGATCATAGTCCTTTTAGTTTGACTTCTCCTCTGAAATTCATTGTTGAAATAGAGCAAAGTTCATACAAGGTCTGTGACAGCAGAGACTTCATAAGAGGTTTGTATTTCTCAAATAAAGTTTGTTTTCAGGAGTAAGAACTACCTGTTACATTACTCACTATTATCTGAAATAAAACAGAAAGTGTCCTTTGATGAAAAAGTACAGACTTTAAATCCTGGGAGTTATTATAATAGGAAAACTGCCACTAAAATTCTGTTGTATTTAAAAAGTCAAAGACCATATAATTAGACTGAGAGTTGCAATAACTGTAGTAGCCATTGTGTGACACTCTACAGTGAATGGGCAGTAATAGTAATCAATACACTGAATTGGATACTGCAATGTGGAGATTCATTACCACCCTGTCCAAATAGCAGATTTTGTTCCTCAAATTCATGTTTTCAGCTCCACTAAGTAAATTCAGGGAAGGGAAGCATGAAAGTCTATGAAAGGAAATGTGTAAAGTGTGGTAGATAAAAGAAACTCAGCTAACCCTGCCTGTGAAATTCAACAAGACCCCCATTTCAGCTCCCTAAACTTATTTGTTACATAACAATGTGCATTTGCATTCCTAGAGAGTGATTTTCATACGGTCTCACATTATGCTTCAGTGACTAAGCTGCAAAATATTTAATATATTAAAAAAAAAGCCCCCACAGCTCAAAGACTACATAAATTCTCCATGCAGAGAGACAATAACTAACTCTGCAACATTTTTCTCATAGCTGTTACTGTAATAACTCAAAATACTAGAACTGCTATAAGGAAAAGTAAATAAAAGAATCATCCGCAGGCGTGTTTGTGGTATGATCTTAACCACTTATGGAGCAAGTAAAACAAGTTCACACACATAATGCAAATAGCCTGGTTCACATCTCACTGATGTAATTTTTTGGCTTCTCTGGAAGTATGATATCTGGGATAAGACAAAGCACACATCCGAGATTGTCTGTTCACCAAATGCGAAGAGACACTCCAAGGAAAAAGGAAGATTTGCAGTTCAGTTAGTGCTGTGGCCTCTTGATTCAGGGTCTGCTACGAAACCAGCATGAATGAGGGAAGTACAATGGCTGTACTAATGTACGACATCAGCAATCAGCCTTGCTGGGCCCATGCAGCACAGTGGATTGCCAGGAACAGATTTTTTCCAGAAATTGCTTAGGACACAGGAGTCAGAAACTACTACTTTGGTGATTTAGGGTTCCCTAGTGAATACCTCCCACTCATGATTAACTCCTCCTAGCAGCTGCAGCTTCAGAGACAGAGGGCAATGTACAGGTTCGTCGTTCTGTATAAGAACTGAGACCAAACCTCTCAAACTTTTCTTTCTTGGAAGGAATTTCTCCTAGAAAGCCAACTCTCATTGTTGAAAAAATTAAGTCAGACTTACTTTCAAAGCTTAAAGAGCAGTATCTAAAGTTATTTGAGATCTGGGGAATACATACTTTTGGCTCTTTCTCATTTTAATAAAATCTAATTGTTTGGGTTTTTAAAATGTGTATAAATAGTAATTTTCTCTTTTAAAAAACCCTAACTCTTAAAAATGTTTTACCATTTCTAAATGGATGGTCTGATCTGTGTGGTCATTAGTGGACATGAAATGTTGACAACTTGTGGTAAAAGATGGTCTATATCTTAAAAGAGTTTGGAAAGTCCAAATATAAAGTACAGACCCGTACTTCATAAATTGGAACTGCCTTGGGAAGGAGCAGCTATGGAGGTAGGCCTGTGCTACAGTATTTTTAACAATTTCTGGTATTTAGGGTGCTTATAGGAACCTCCAAGGAGTTTGAATGAGGACAGATTGCAGGAGATGTGCTTGACAGAAGCTGCATGAAGCCAATCAATGCACACATAGTTAATGGCAGGTATAGCACTGCTAAGTCCAACTAATGCACAAACTCTTAAACTTTACAAGCACCAAATCTCTCCACATTATTACTCAAAGCATGGCAGTTGACAAGCAAACATACTATTATAGCTTGTATAGGCGTAGGATATTTCCGTGACATATATGCCAAATTAAATATTAATAGTCCCTGACACCAGTACAGTGGGAGCCTCTTAGAGCCATGCAATCTCCAAAGCAACCTTTTTAAATGACAAGCCTTCAGCCTGGAGGGTGGGAGACAACTTGGGATACTCATGGATTCACAGGTAAGTACTGAGCATTATGTGAATTTTCAGATTAAAAAACACGGCAAAGAGAAGTGGACAGGGAAACAGAGGAAGCAAGTGAAGAGAGGGAAAGAATTAAGTGCAAAGTCAAGGAGATGACAAAGTGATGAAACTGGAACCTTTAAAAAATGAAAACAGGATGTCTCAGACCTTTTGGTTTTGTACCGTTTCTGTTAGTTTTGCCACTATTTCCTTCCAGGGCATATCTATATTGAGTATTTAATTCCACTCATGCAGATGTGACACTTTTCAGTCTTCTCTTTTGTCCCCATCAGCTCCATTTTAAGCATCATTTCCTCTCCAAATCATTGTCAGGAAAATCTGTTTCTAGGAGAATACAAACACTTAGTAACAGATTAATTTTTTCTAAAGTGTGAAAACAGTTCTACAGAAGGTCATCTTCATTTAAACACTGAATAAAAGTTTCAAAAAGGTAGTCTGTTTAGGTGGCAACAGCAACATGGCCTTGAGAGTTCTGCTGTGACCCATCCTGAGCAGAAATTTCTTCTTCACAGTTTAGTTGTTACAGAAATCAGGACAACTGTTTTTGTTCAGCTGTCATTGGCATGGAAAATGGGCATAGGAGAAGGAAAGATAGTTTCTGTCAACCTCACAGTTTTCTCCTTTCTGGATTTAGGGATACAGCAGCTTTTATCACTTCCCCATAGCTCCCAAGGGACCATGTGGAGGTGTGTGATCCTTCAGCTGCTGGCACACCTGCCCCTCGGTAACTCCCGTGGGAAGAAGCCAGCACAGCCTTGTCACCCGTGTTTAGGACCAGATTCTGACACCTGCTATGGCAAAGATGCCCACAGGTCACTGCTCTGCAAGCAGCTGTGTGCAATAGCATTTATAACCTGGACAGGGATGGAAGAAGAGGAATGAGAAATCCAGGACCAAACTAAAACTTCCACTAGCTACTCTTTAAACCTCTAAGACTTCATTTTCCCCCCAGTGTTGAGGAAGCACATAAAATGCTGATGGTAATAACAATTAATATATGGGTCAAGCAACAGATGTAATTGCTTTGCATTTTCTCCAACAACTCTACTTTTTTTTCTTTTAAATACAATTTTAATTACAAATGAACAGTCAAAAGCAATAACAACCTTGCTTTTTTAAAAAAACCAATTCTCTGCATGCATTTATATTACCAAAAGTTATCAAGCGGCAGGTAATAGTTCTAGTTACCTCTTCAGTACACAGTGCTTGTCAAATCATGAATAATTTTTTTTTAACCTTTTAATCAGTTCATCAAGAAAACAGGTTGATCAGGGGTGCTTTGACATCATCTCAGTAACTGCTCTAAAATACTTTAGATGACTGGAAGGGTAATTAGAAATATGGTGCCAATAACTTTAGAACTCATGAAAAAATGTATAGGTCATTGTTACTTTTGTAATGCGATTTGCTCAGTGATAAAAGAAATTACTGTTAATTACCAGGTTATTACCATACTTAATTCTGATAATTGTAGGTTATGCAGGCAATATTAAGAATAGAGATCACATTATTTTGTTCCTCCAACGAGGTGGCAGTACTGTTCCTGTATCATTTGTTCTAAGATTGCTGTATTTTTGTTAATGAATTAGATTTACTGCCTTATAGCTGATACACAGAGGTTAAAAATTTACTTTGAAGCATCAGCTGTTCTCTTTCAGTGTGATTTACATGCACACATACGCACATGGTCTCTTGAAAACATTCTAGTGTTGTGACATAATTTTCTTTTCCTTCTTTAGGACAAAACTGGCAAAGTAGGAGGTTGTGCAAAGCAGAAATAGACTTTACTGACTACAAAACCATTGTGTAGCTCAAGAACTCCAGGCACCAAATATCACCCAGACTACAGCTGGGAGGAAAATATAAGAACTGTGACTCTAGGGGAATACTGGGAAATAGACCAAAATTAATTCATTTTCATTATGACTAATTCCAGAAAATGTCTCCTGGAAAGTGTTTAAGCACATGCCCCTTTGATTTCAATTGGAGTTTAGGGAACCTTACAAGAACGGAATTGGCAAATTTTCATCTCATGAGTGTATTTTAATGTTTTGAAAGTATACATGCTGGAAATGTCTAGAAAACACAAGGTTTGATCCTGTTTCTGTTTATGCATGTAATGGTTTCTCACTGTTTTTTAATCATTTTATAGAAACAGAGAAAAAATAAGGTTAGTAAAATATCATGTATCTGCTCTGCACAATCTAAAGGATGATTCTAAAATCTACTGAAGTGAAACCATACTTACTGAAATCCTCAGTTGTTATAGAATCATGGAACATTTCCCTGGAAGAGAACTGGTTTTATCCCTCCAAAAGTCATTGGAATTTTCCTAGAATAAATGTGAACAAGATGTGATCCTCAGCATTTTTTTTTCTGTAAAATCAATAACAAATGCCATTTATGTTTCACAGTGCTAAAGCAGGCATTTCAGCTATTGTCTTCTGCAGTTTTTAGCAACTTTCCTAAACTTTGAATAGAATATTTTTTCTTGTCAGCAGCTTTGGTATTGTCTTGGCAGCTTTCTTCACCAAAAGCTGCTGAAAATCAGAACTCCCCCTGCTCAGCTAAATTTTCTTATGTTCCAGTGCAAAGTAGGAACTCTACAGGAACAGTGTTTCCCTCTGTGTTGTTCTTCTCCTCCTGGTCTTTCTGTGTGTTTGGGCTGAAAAATCCTGCCACAAGTACAGCAAAGAGCAGGCAGGAGGTGACTGTCAGGATCTGTTAGTTTGCAGTGCCAAGTGATACAAATATAGAGGCCTGACTGACTTCCCAGCATCCTGATGTCCTCACTCTTCTTCACTGTGAGTGCTGCTCTCTCACTTACATTCATGAACAATTGCAAAAAGGCTGTGGTACAATCAGGATCAATGTAGATCCCATACTGCATTTCTTGCAGTTCCATGCTTTTACTAACTCAAGCCAATGGTTTTTGTCCTTCCAGTGAATTTAAAATTGGGTCCTAAATGATTCTGCGGCCTCAGGTGGCCGAAATCTTCTTCAGAAAGCTGTCATTGCATTGTGAAAGGAGCTATGGCACTAAGATTATTTTTATGTCACACCATATTGTATATGTCATAGTAAAAGGAAAATAAAATTTGTGTGAAGTAAGGCTTGATATCAGAAAAACGGTCTGTAGCATATAGCTATTCCTTCAGTCTCTCACTGTTACTGTTAACCGCTCTTTTGTTCTACAGGACCGCAGTTTTTGCACTATACACCTCAGTAAGGATTAAAATGAGATACACTGAATTATGCATATCTGATTTAGTGCTAGAATGTAATGACCCTTTGATATCTGTGATTACAAGTCTTAAAAATAACCTGAAACCTAACATCATTACTACACACTACAAACATGTTGAATTTTCCCTCCCAAATTAATACTGTGAACACAGTAAAGTTGAACTTTTCCCTGCATTCCATTTTAGAAAATATTAGACAAAGATCTAGCCTCGAAATGTCTGAAAAATATAATTAAAATGTGCGAATGTCAAAAACAACATCATCAGCAACAATGACCTAGAGAAATAATTGATCCCTTAGAAATTTTGTGGAAGTGTGTTTGGGAACAGCAGAAAAGTTAAAAGCTTAACTAACATGCAGTGTAAATTCAGTAGATCAAAAATTTCATTATTACAGACTAGAGTTCTGGACACTTCTTGCATTTTATCCAAAGATCATGTCAGACATCTGAGCTATATCCTTGGGGCAAAATATTGTGTCTCCTCTTTTCTAGTGATTTTTAAATAGATGTTTAAAATATGGTAATATTATTTTATATGTATATACATAGATATATATCAAGCTTCCTTGCTTATATTCCCTCTCACAGCTAATACCACTGCAGATTAACACAAATTGCACTTAAACAAATGATCCTTACTCTAAGCTGCCGCTTGCTGAATATGTGAATTTGGGCATGTGTCTGCATGCAATTAATTCATAAGCAGGCTAGAAATACCCTCACAGAGCTCTGTTGAGCTGCAAGTGGAAAGCACAAGCTTCATAGACACCATCATAAGGGAGTGTATTTCAGTCATGAATAACTGCACTTAGTCCAGTGCCTCTTAAACACACCAGCTTCGTGTCCATTGCTCAGTGTGCCAAAAGTGCCAGCTCCAGTGCAAAGATGTGTCAGTAACATTTCTGCAGCACGGTCATGGGCTGATTTACTTGGATTGGAAGTTAGTTCCTTCAAGTGTTAGTGCTCTAGTAAACCATGCAGTTACTTTTCATCATTGAGTTGACAGTTTCAATAAGTTGACATTTTGAATGAACTAAATAATCACTCAGTTGCTAGTTTTAACTTTAAATTCAGTCCAAAGGTTTACTTCAAAAGATGGTAAGTTTGGCATAAAATGCAAGCACTGTTGAAGTTGGCTGCAAACACTCCTCATCTTCAGTATGATCAGGAGCGAACGTTATGTCTTGATTAAAAAATAGCCCTTTTCCCCTTGTACCCTATGATCTTTATGGGCCTGACCCAGGAAAGTTGTGCTAATTATTCTGCATCTTACTCATCTAGCATCAGTCATTCTGTCTAAATCTCTGCCATAGCTTGCATGGGGAAGAAAGCCCCAGTTCAGCTTTTTTTTTTTTTTGGTATTGCTCAGGTTGCCAACTGACTGAAAGGCAACCTATTAAAAATATAAAATTTGAAAATCTGGTTAAAAACCAAAATGGTTTTATATTTCTCTTCCTGGAAATGTCTAGAAAAATACAGTCAGTGTTTTATGATTTCATTATCTGACTAACAGACCATTTTATTGCACAGCAAACGGTCAGGGTTTACCTTCCCATACATTCACAGGCTCTCTTTTACAATTTATATCTGATTTATAATCACTCCCATAAGCTTAAATGATGTTAGATTATTTCTCTAGATTTGGTCAATTTTCAAAACTCTGTACTCATGTATAAACAGTTTTGCATTTTGGTGGAGTTTGGTTTTGGCTGAGGTCTTTTTGGATTTGTTTTTGAAGAGGGCAGAGTCTGAGATTAATAGGATTAATAGCTGTAGATGACCATGTGTAATTACCTGCTTATAGCAGCAATGTTTGCTGCTGTAACAGGATTTTTTGAAAAGTGTGTCTTTTGCTCATGAAAATGGTAAAAGTTTGTCTGGGCATAGGAGCCATGATTTGTGTGAAAGGAAGCAGGGCCAGTTCTGAATGGCATTACTCATTCAGAAGCTGAGTAGGCTTTGGGGACTATTTGCATGAGAAAGGACTGCTCCTTACATGGGGAAGGATTGTAGAAAGAAGGCTACACAGACTCAATTCCTGACACGTCTGACATGTTGATTACCGCCTTTATGAGTTGAGAACTTGGTTTCAGCCTGCTATTAACACATTAGGCATTATTAGTTGCTCTGCAGTTCTACAAGCAATGTGTTGGGAAAAGGAGGGGATATGTCCTTTGCTTGGTGTCTTTTCTTTTGCAGAGAAAATGTGAGGAATATGTAAAAAATCTGCAAGCTCCACTTCTAATAAAAAGAGTCCTCCAGTCAAGGCAGCATGTAAAGGTACTGCAAACCCCCTGTCTGCAGGTCCCTTTGGAATGGCATCAGAACAGCTCTGCCTTGTCCACCATGTGGTGCCGGAGACTGGGCAATGCTGCACCAGGTGCAGCAGGAGAGGCTCTCCTTTCAGTGTTATGAAATAATGCTCCATCAGCTGGGACATGGACATGAGAAACATCAAACCAAGGCAGGAATGCTCAAGTCCAAACAAGGATTTCTGTGTCCAAACTAAAGTGGGTTTAATATTTTTTTTCGAGAGGAGTCTCATGATAATCCAAGTGTGGCCCTAGAGATGCAGCACAAACAGAACAGCTCTCACTGAAGGCAGGAAGACAGAGGTAATTTCAACAGATGGTTTGACTTGCTCTGTCCCAACCTCCTCTAACATGAAAAGACATGTAATTGGCAGGCTGCTGTAAATGAGACTGGTCCTTCAGAGCTTTTCACTTGTGCAATAAGCCATGCAGCAGCACAGAAAAGGAAACTGGAAAAGTTACTGGTATCCATTCTTGCTCATCGTCTTTGTTCAGGTTATGGGTTGTATGTTGTGCAGATGACAGCCTCATCCTCCTGAGCAGGTACACGGTAAAACACAGGCTGTTAATTCTGGGGGATAAAGTTAAATAAACTTATCGTACAGCTAGAAAATACACCTTGGCTGTTTCCCCAGAATGTTTCATCCTAATGAGAAATGGGAGCTCTAAGTTTTCAGGAAGGTGCTTAGGGAAGAGGAAACTAGAAAACAAAGGCTGTGTGCTAAAATTCTTCTGCCTCAAGAAGTCCAAGGGAAAGCGGGATATTGTAATGCTCAGAAGCTCTGATACAACTAAGCTGGTGCTTTGGGCAGGGGCCAGAGTGCACTCACTGTCAGATCATAAGACACGGAGAAGTCCTTATCTTAAGGTAAGACGTGCTCAGCAACAACCTAAACATCAATGTGTTACCAACATTATTCTCATACTGAATCCAAAACACAACAGTGTACCAGCTACTAGGAAGAAAATGAACTCTATCCCAGCTAAACCCGGGAAGGTAACAAATGAGGGGATAATCTAAGGGATGATCCAGATCGCAGCAAGATGCCAGCAGAGTAACTGGAGTCATGCCCCATCATTAGCATTCTGACCCACAGTTTCTTTCAATCCTTCACAGTGTTTACAGAGGAATGTCTCTGGTACACATAGTATCAAATAAAATTTTAAATTTTACTCCCATGCAATATGATGAAAAGCAGTGTGCAAGAAAGCAAGCGGTAATGGGCCAAAGGGTGATGATGCAGTGTCTCATTTTGAGAATGTGCTGTCTCTATTCCAGCAATAGAACTAAGCAAACTTCTAGATGGAAAAATAAGGAGGTTTACAGGTTTACATAAAAATATGACAAGATAAGAAATAACAGGGTTTTACCAAGAATATAAAGGTACCAGTTCTGAGCCAGGGAAGACACTGTGAGATGTCATCATAGGTTCTGCTAAACTGGAGCTGGAACTCTGCTTTCATTGAAGTGGGAATGTGAACCCACCCTCTTTGACCAGTGACCTTCATCTGGCTGTGGCCACCCAAATGCACATGTTGATTTGGACTGAGCAGAATTTAAGAGGAATGTTCACTCAGAAATACTTGAATGTTTTCCATTAGGAGGAGAGCATTGTCAAGATGCTTCATATGCTGGAATATTCTTGTTCCAAAAAAAAAAAAAAAAAAATCCAGGCTTGTTCTCAGAAACCTTCCAGATGGAGCAAGAGTGCTGTGTTCAGTCAGCTCTGCAATGTGCATGCACATCCTTTGGCCTGAGAAACCCCTATTCCTTCTTTTATTCACTAAACCCTGTACATTTCTTGTGCTATTTTCCTGCCCTATATGAAAGGGCAAAGGCAGGAGAGTTCTGATCATGCTGCTGACTTGAGCATAAGCCTGCTATCCTCTAAAGCAGCCTCTGGTGCGAGTGGTTCATGAATCTGTGCTCAAGACTGTGCCAGAGACAGAGTTTTCTCCTTAAATGAAGAATGCTCAAGCTCCAAGTCATTCTCAGCACACAAAAGTGTTGATCAGACTGGTTTTATGACCTGCTAGAATATATACAATGACTTTGATGTGCCTTGTCACTCTGAGCCTATCTGTGAGAGGTAGAAAACTCCAATTATACTTCAGCCCAAGCTGTGAAATTATTCATAGCTTTGATAATTGTGGTACCTGTAGTCAAGTGAATGAATCAAACTCTGAGGATGTGATTCTGATCTGCTGCTCGCCACTGCAAACCCAGATAATTTATGGAGTTACCTAGGAATATTACAGTCTGAAGGGAAGTATTTGGATACAAATATTTGTAGATAATGGCTTGGCTTTTGAATTCCAAAGTTACAGTTATCTTTCTTAAAAACTTCTGTCATACTTTCCTATTTTTTTTTTCCTCATTTACTAAGCAAGGAATGTCCCTCAAAAGTGTGATACTGACAATTAGCTTCTCTTTGCTGAATTCATATGATCATCATTAACTGTCATGATGCATTTAATCAAGTACGAATATGGCAGTAGTGACATCTTAACAGGTTCAAGCCTTTCTTACGTTTGAGCAAGAAACTATTTATGCAGATGTGCATACATGCATGTTGCAATTTTACTTTACCTCTGAGTCTTGAAACTATTTTTTAAGTGAATATAAATTTCCAAAGAGATCAGCAGGAGTCTGTGGTTCATTTGAAGCCAGGGGGACAAAGAAGAAGGGGTTACAGCAAAACTAATAGCAAACACCAATACTTCTGAAAGACTTAGCCTCCTGGAATTTCTGATGGAGATTTAATTTTGACATTCCATTGACATGTTTTTCTTTTAAGGTGCTCTACAGCTAAGTACAGCTCATATGAACATCTGTTCGCCACTATAAAAGTTTATAGTGACCTGTGAATTCGAAATTTAAATCAGGTAACATTTCAGGTTATAACTTTTAGATTAAAAAGAGACAGCTCGGCATTGTAAATGAACTAATGTTGGCAGAACGGTTGGAGCATAGCTACCTTATTTTTTTTACCTTAAAACAAAAAGCATATGGGATTGGTGTTAGCCAATGCCATTTTCTCGGGATACAATTATATACATCTGTTATTGCAATAAACTGTTCTTAGCAAGATGCATCTGCTGGCAGAAAATTTTCCAAAATTAATATTAGCATATAAACCTGCTTTTTTATTGATACTAATTTTTTCTATTCCAAATGTCCCTCATATTTTTCAGCTGCCTCCTGCTATTTTGCTCCATTCTGCTTATGGCTTCTCTGATGGAGAGCCATACGGAACCAAATCATGTTCGCTCACACTACTAGCCCCATCTGTCTTACTATGTAGACTTAGGCTATGTTTTCACTGTCAAAAAATCTTTTTTTTTTTTTTTACAGTGAGATGACTGGATGCATTAGATAGCTTTCTATCAAATCCCAGTGGCAATGAAATTTTTGACCATGATGTAGGTAGGTGAGGTTGGGCATTAATGTTAACCTCACCTAGTTACACAGTGGTAGGAAAGAAAATTACTCATACCTTCTCTCTGTTGTGACCTTAAATTGAGACAGCTAATGTATATTAGTTACTTGACTATAAGATAATCGCTAGGTTTTTAGAAATAATTGAAAAAACCCCAAAACATAAATTGCTAAAAATCATCGCAAATTTGTTGGTGTCATACAGTTTGTAGTCTTGTATCACCGAAGTAATGAGATTTAATAAATTGAAAGTGCTTTCCAGCTACTGCTTCCAGCTGTTATTTGAACTGTGTTCCTAATTCATCTTGGCATGGAAGTAATGCACAAGAAAGGAAGTCCAGTTAAATGCTGGTCATTGATACAGACTATAATGTGGGGCATACCAATGGAGAAAATTGCAAAGCATGTTATGATTTTGCATATCTGGTTTTCCTATATTTAACATCTTTCTCATGCATTTCAATTTCAGGAAGCTGAGCTGCAAGATGTTTCTGTTACATGAAAATTACAGTAAAATTTTCCCTGTTTTGATTGCTTTGGAGACATATATTTGAAAATGTTTACACTGATTTTACATGGACTGTTGACTGAATTATGGGAATATTTTCTCCCAAAACTAGATGGCATGAATCCAGAAAATTATTTTATCACCATTTTTTCAATGCATGTTAGTCCTATAAAATTTCTTGGTCCTACTCACCTACGGCTCCCTCTCAGACTCAGACGTTTTCAAGTTTACCAAAGAAAAATTTTATATCTTCAGATGCATTTTTGTTAAATTATATATTATATGAAGAAGCAGCTAAACAATATATAAAATTATTCTCAAAGTACTTCAGGCAACATGATTAGCATGACATTTTATATCGAACTCTCTAAATTATGAAAACTCTCACAAATCTTTTGAAAATATACTCGCTATCTTACAGTGATAGAGCTGAATATTCTGTGTGACTTCTGTCTTTTGAAAATATGTGAGAAAATATGAAAAAAATAGTGTTTGGTTTTTTTTTTTCTTTTTCCAGAAAGGTCATACAATGTAGGGAGGACTTGTGCTGTGAGTTGGTTACTGTTTCTGATCACTGTGTTCTCTGGGAAAGGAAGTGACATGCCCCCCAAATAATGCATATTTGTCACTCTTCCTCACTCTTCCTCACTCTGTGCTTCTCAACCATAACCTGCCCAAATCAAGCTTCCAATGTCACTTTCAGATTTTCTCTATCCCTTTTTCAAGGTCTTTCTTATACCTGTCTTTCATGTCCATACTAGCTCAAGACTACTTGTCACATACTCAAAAGGGAGAAACAAAAAAATGCATGCTTCTTCCAGCTTTCAAACTTTTCCTAAACACAGCAGCCAGAGTTCAGATGAGGAAGAGCAGATTATTGCTGAAGTAGAGAAGTCCAATGAACATGACTGTAAAAACAAACAGGAGGTCTACTGCACCTGTGAATGGAGGCAAAGAAGTGTTTTTCAGTACCCATATGTCCCCCACACACTCTCAGAACACAGTATAAAGAAAAACAGGGCTAAACCAAAAAGATTAATCTGCCATAAATTTTGCAGATGGACTACCTAAAATGATTAGTGATATTGATGGAGCATAAGATAAGTGGATACATTTTTGTGTATTTTTGCATGGTAGAGGAAGTTATATTCAGACTTATTACACACAGCACACTGCATGTTAACCTGAATGACCCAGAATTATTGATGTAGCTGGAATAATACAGAAGCAACTGCCATGATAAAGTGTACAGTAATAGCACCAGTGTAGCACAGCTGAAAACCAGAAGTGAATTCCAAAACTGGATGGTATTCTTTCATCGTCATGAGCTCCATAAAGCTCAGCTTCATGTGATCAACTGCCATATTCTTTAAAGGGATGACATTTGAACTAAAGTACTTTCAAGACTAGTGCTGTGGAAAAAGATGTGCTTGAGTAACAGAACAGTCTATGAAAAACTGGTGCCAGTTGACAACTGTTCTTAGTTCTTTAAATGCTAAAAAGGGAAAAAATGCAAAGGAATCCTGGAAAGCCAGGGCATGGGCAGTGGGCAGGCTGCCTCTGGACTCCAGAAAGCATGAAGACACAAGTTCAGCTTGACAGCTAGGTAGACATCCAAAGACCAGGACTATTGACCAGGGCTGTGTTAGTCATACCCCATATATTACTTTTTATTATGATATGCTACTTATAAAGCCTAAATGGCTGTAAAGACCTTAATTCCCTTGAATATGCATACAGTAGGGTATTAAATTTGTACAATATGTAGTGTACTTGTAGAACAGGATTTCACTTTGTGTGGCCTTTCAAATCAACACTATGCAACATTGTGAAATTAGTCTTGAATGACTGAAATTGCCTTTCAAGAAGTCTAGATTGGGGAAAAAAAGTGGGAAATACACCACAATAACTAATAATTATTTTCCTAGCACTCATTCTGCTATGTTTTCCTCTCCCTGAACAGAGATGAAACTTTATGCCTGCTCAGAGAATTGCACCACAGCTCCCTATATGTCCCAAATACGTAAACAATATTCACCTCTTTTTCTATTTACTAATTCTGTTATACCTTAAGAGGTCTGCAGGCCGTGTATTCCTAATTAGATGTTTCTTAAATCTATGTAGCTTGAAGAAAATTAGAGTAAAGTTTAAAATGGAATAATAAGTGATGCTGGTTTTTGAGAACAAAAGTATTTGATATCAGTTGGGACTGGGTGAGAGGTTTTAAGAAAGACTGGCATTTTCAAATACGGGAGATATAAAATGTTTCAGTATTTATCTTTTCCTAACATCCTTCTATTTCTTATCAGAAGAAAAAAAATCATATCACTTGCATCTGGGAAGAGAGGGGAAGAGGAAAAAGAGGGAGTTGGTGTATGTGATTTGAGAGATCTAATATATAATTACCACTGAAGAACTTTCAAGTCATTTAACCTTGTGGGAAGGTTTATTTTTTGACCTTAGTCTCTGCATTAATTCTGTTTATGTTTACTTCCAGCAATAGGAGCCTAATCCTCCACTTACACTTGCATTCAAAACTGCAAGGCACTAAGTTCTACCTTCACAATATGCTGGAATAAGAAATTCCTACCATGCCACGTCTTTCCATGGAAAAATGTTGAGACTGTTGTCCTAAATCTACTATTAGGGTCTGATAAAAAATAATTGCAATAAAGAAGTACAATGGCTGATAGTAAAATAAACTTTTTTTTTAAACTGTAGTTTTAATGTGCGTGAAGAAGTTTAGTGTGAATTGAAAGGGCATGTGAAATAAAGTACAGTGACAGCCGACCATGCAGGCATATGACTAACCGTTCCCCCTCAACAAAATAGGAAATTTTTGGTTTTGACTACACGAGGTATTTCCTAGCTCAAAATAGGAGGGTAATTTATATTCTTGCAAATATCTGCTAGAAATGTTAATATTTTTGGATGTTTTTGCAAAAGAGTAGACTGGTCTGATAAGAGGAGCAGCCAAAGAACATTCTGTATATAACCAGATTTTCATCAGAGATAAATCAGGCATCCCATCAACATTCTCCAAATTGATGCTAGATGTAAATAGTCTTGGGATTCTTGTGGATCAGTTCTAGTGATCACAAGTGATCCCGTACCAACTCACAAACAGATCCAATATTACTTTCTCCGTATTAGTTTCACACGCCATAGGTATATGTGGATTTGTCACAACTATTTTGTTTCACAGTACCAAACCAAACCATAACCAAATGTTTATGGAAAAAATGAACAGAAATAAATGTTATGGAAGCTCCTGGAATTTAGCAGACTGTAGAAATTCATGACAGTGTGTGTTGGTATTGTCTGGGATAGAGTTAATTTTCTTCACAAGTGCGAGGCAGTGTTTTGGGCTTGTTCTGAAAACAGTGTTGATAACTCAGGGATGTTTTCCTGCAGCTGAGCAGGGCTTGCACAGAGCCAAGGCCTTTTCTGCTCCTCACGCACCCCAGCACTGCACAAGGAGCTGGGAGGGGACACAGCTGGGACAGCTGACCCCATCTGACCAAAGGGATATTGCAGACCATATGGTGTTGTGCTCAGGCTATAAAGCTGGGGGAAGAAGGAGGAAGCAGGAACTATTAGGAGTGATTTTGTTGTTTGTCTTCCTAAGTCACCATTATGTGTGATGAAGCCTGGCTTTCCTAGAGGTGGGTGAACATCTCCCTGCCCATGGAAGTGGTGAATAAATGCCTTGTTTCACTTTGCTTACATGTGCGGCTTTTGCTTTACCTATTAAACTGTCTGTACCTCAAGCTATGAGTTTTCTCACACATTTACCCTCCCATTCTGTCCCCCATCCCACTGGGGATGAGTGAGTGAGCAGCTGCGTGGAGCTGTGTTTCCATCTGGGGTTAAACCATGACACAGTGAAATATAGAGTGAAAAATACATTCACAGCCTCAGAGACAAAACAGTGGTTAAATGCCTTGAAAAGATTGTGTTTGAACCAACAAACACGTGTACATTTCACCTATAAAAGGTCTGTTACTTATGCCCAAGAATAGGAAATGCCTTTTCTTGCTGCTCTTCATGCACCTCCAGCCTGATTTATAGGAAACATGATGCTCCCTTTGGTTGATGCAGTCAATGTCTCTTCTCGGCATTTGCCATGAAAATTTATATTCTTGCTAAAATGTACAACTCTGTAAACTGGACAAAGAAAGGGCTGGTGTATATTAAGGGAGCAGTTCAGCTGCCTACTCATGGTTTCTAGTACTGTTTCCAGTGTACTCTTTTGGACTTGTGCTGCTGCTCCAGACAGATGTGGGGTTTAAGGTGGTCCTGTGTTGTGTCATATGACACTACCAATGTCTTAGATACCTGAAGGCATCTAAATTCACACCAGTGTTGACATTTTGTTGCGGCATGTAAATGACTCTGTAAGAAACTGGGAAGATCTTTTCAAAGAGCTTCTTCCAGCAGGAAATGCAGTGCCCCTAACAAAGAAAACAGACAGCCTCATTCCTGGTATAACTACATCTCTTTCCTGCTTCAGTTTTAAATTCTTTGAAAATGGAAAAAAAATAAGTTAAACAGTGCGAAAGCTATTGCTAAAACAAAATAAAAATTTAAAACTGTATGCAAATAAAGTACAAGAAAAGAGCAACTCTCCTGCTTTAAGTGCTCTTAGTGAGGCCTTAGTGGAGCTCTGTGAAAAGGATATAGACCTGCTTCACCATCTTGAATTATGGAACTGGATTCAGGTGGTATCTTGCATTAAAATATATATCCGAGATTCAGCTGCAATTTACTGCACAGCTGAAGAGGAGTAAAAGCAACAAAATAAAGTGCTTGGAACTGTCATGGAAACACAGAGGAATATACAAACATCTGTTAACTTCAGACCAACACTTGGGGTAAGAAATAAATCTGGACAGTCATGTCTCATGTTAATACTGGGAGAATTAAATGGAAAAAATCATCCACATAATTTTTAACAGCAGGAAGCTACTAGATGAGCGATCCTTCTCACTTATGGGAATCTGTCAAGGAGATGTTGGATGGACATGGGAGGGTGGAGGACACTGCTGCATCCTGGGGAGCTGCTGCATACAGCTGAGAGAATTCATCACCTTTAAAACTCTCCCTAGTGAGGTCTGTTCAGAGCTGTTATATTAAAGGTGTAAAAAGCTAGAAGGTGGAGAAATAAGTTCAACAGAAAAAATTTAGGCAATTGGACTTATCTCTGCCTCATAAAGAGAAGGTTGCTGAGAGACTGATTGGGTGAGGATAAGAGACCAGGGATTTAGTTCAAAGAACGCTTGAACTAAATATTTAAACATGCAGTCACATCATAAAGGTATAGATTTCAGAGGATGTTAAGGGACAGTTCCTTCTAGAGAATGACACAAAAGCTACTGCTACAGATTTCTTACGGAAGAATGTGTCTGTAAGATAAGCTACTTAGACAAAAAGGTTTTGTGACTGTGAACCGATAGACAAAAACATTAAAATGAGTTTTGGACATTCACACAATGAGCTCAACACATGTGAAATATTTTACTCTGAAGCATACTGAACAGCTAGATGATAAAATTATATAGAAAAGCATGGCAATGGACATGCTAACTCAAATGAAATAGAAAAAAAGTAAATAAATTCCTGAGAAGTGCCAAACAAACCAGGAGTAAATTTATGTAAAAAGTAAAGACGCTTAATCTAGAAAATAAAAGTAATGTCTAAAAATGCCAGAAAAGGGAATTCAGAAGAAAATAATGGATTGTCTATTCCTATCCCAAAGGTTGTACAATCAAAACAGCTCTAGAAGTTTTTATTGAAGATGCAGCAAAACACCATGTCGTAGTTACAGAACTGAGAACAAACACATGTAGATCATTATATCTGAAAACACATCCAAAAATATCCATACAGGAAGCTTAAAAAAACTGCTTCAAGATGTGGATGAGAAACTGAAATGGTGCATATCATATAAATAATAGGAGACAGATAAGGACAAGAGTGGGTGCCGTGATAACATGATTTCAGTATGCAGAAATCACTGGCACAGATAACAGTTATCAAGTGATGTGCAAGCAGTACATCAAAAGACAGTTTAACAGAGGAAAATTAAGAAAACTATCACAGGGAAAAAATATATGAAGCTGCTTGCTTTTATGTAACTACTCACTGCCACTGAATGTATGCCCAGGAATGGTTGAAACATAACTACTGATTTCTCTTGAAAAGCTCTGAAACCAAAGACCAAACTCATCATGCTGGGCAAAGAGGAAAGTAGAAAATAATGGGCAGGATAACATTCCCAGCGGCTGGATTCAAGATGGACACATATGGGCAAAGACAGTGTTTGTGAAGAGTAATGAAAAGGAAATTAGAATAATTGATCCAGGGCTGCAAAGAACCTGAGATATTCATGTTCACACTCACCATGCAAGTGAGCATTCAGTGATTTTTCTAAGAATAAAATGATTATTTGCAGTAATGTGCCTGAGTGATAAATTACTTTGCATAAACCACCAAGAAAGAAAAGCTAGATGATAGGAATGAATTTGAGATCTGTTTCCATCATGCTGTGCCTGAGGTGAACACAAATTGCTGTTGTGGAGAGAGACTGCCTGAATTCTTGGTTTGAAGGCAAACCAAAGGCTCTGAATGGGTAGAGAGGACAGTTGGTACAGAGATGAGTGGCTGTGTTTGTAAAACAGGTAAGATAAGGAAGGAGAATTAAGGAGTGGCAGTGAATACTTTTATGGAAGAAGAAGAACAAAATAATGATGAAGACCAGTAAAGGACTCATTGAATTCACATTACAGAAGTATGGAAAGGGCAGCAAGGTGTAAGGCAGGACTGGCAGATACTTGACATGTCAAGGAAAGAGGAAAAAAACATTACCTCTGAGATTTGAGTTGAGAAAAATGGTGAAAAAGAATACAGGTAAGACATAGTAATTCTATGGATGTTAGGGGTTCAGAGACAAGTAGAGAAGGCAAATCAGATAAACTATCCGTGTTTTCTGTACGCTTTAAAGAGGCTTGATATTGTGGCTGTACTTCATTTTATGCTGTGAGTTGAAAGAAAGAGCAAAAAGCTGAAGAGGACACAAAGGGAGAGATGAAACAGTAAAAGTATAGCTGATGAAAGATAATGGAACCAGCAGAAGAGAAGGTGAGATGGTAAAATAGGCAAGGCACAGGTTGAAGCAAAAAAATCTCTAACAGGAAGGTGGTGAAAAGATGAAGAACTATAAAGGCTATGTTATATTACTGTGCATTCCTAAATTATGCAAAACCATATATGCGGAACCAAAAAGGGACAATGAGATTCAGGTCACTCTGTAGACAAGAGGTTAGTCAGAGCTGCCTGCCCAACTGCTACTGCTCCAAACTACAGTCATCCATTATGATAAGCGTAAATGAAAGACCTTGCCCTTGTGTTGAACAGCCGGGTCAGAACTGTTCATGTGATCCGCACAAACAGTGATCTCTTGAAGCCTCTCTTCTATGCTATGTATCATCTACTAATCCTTCCACTTCCCATTCATTATTATATCACCATAAGCACTTGTGTCAGTGAAGATCTGCCATATGGTGCAGCCTTGGCACCAGCTGTTTTTTCAGTTATTAATAGATAATGAACTGAAAAATTTTCTGGTAAGATGCATACAGATGATTTAGTGGCTGCTGAAGAATGGGTAACAAACTCATTCAAAATTCGGCAGAGTGGATGAAGTGTCTTTTAAATTATTTGTTTGTTTGTTTGTTTGTATTGCTTTTAGAGTCACAAAAATGTAAGCAACGTACTTGGTCCGCCCTTCAAAAGTATCTAAGAAAACCCATAATGACTACAACACAAAAGGATGAGAGAGAGACTTCCCATGCATTAGAACATCTTGGTAGCCATGAGCAACAGAGTTAGATGATCCAAAAGGAGTACTGGAGAGAGCATTTTATGGACCGTTGCCCACAACACGTGATAGTTCAGAGCTATACCATTAAACTTTAAATACAGAGTTCAGGCCAATTTGGAACATTACAAAATTCCAGAGTCACTTTTCCCCTCTGTTATTAGTGTTCATGTGCATGTGTGTGTGAGGCAGTCACACAGCAAAACCAAAATGCATTTTGACACTGCAGAAAGTAAGAAATGGAAAGGAAGATGTTAAAAGTTAGAAAAATCCTCAGCTATTTTGGTGCTGCAAGTTGACTTAGATAAAAGCAAACAGTTAAATATAATCCAATTCAATTCAAACAGACAGTTTTGACATTTAAATGAAATTTCCAAAGCATGTACTGTGGTTAAACAAGGAGTGTGGCTAGCTTCCAGATACATATGGTAATTGTGAGGAAGCAGTTTTATTGATGACAATCAAAGCTGGCAAGAGATTTTTGAGCCCATGAGCACACAAAAAAACCAGGGCCTTTTGTATAATCTACGTCATCTTCCCTCTTCATCTAATAACTTTTCCCTGTCCTACTTTCCATCTATGTCTTTCTGTATTACTCCCTAATTTTGCTTCTAAATGCTTCTTGCCTTGATTGCATCCTCTCTTTGATTGATTGTTTCAATCTTCCCTTTTCACATCATTCTCTTTCCATCATGTTTCCACTCTAACCTTCATCATTCTCTGATACAGAGATAAACTAGAAAAAAACTCCCATAATGGTCTTGCAATGACCAGCCAAATCTCCTTGTAACTTGTGTACTTGACAAGAGTTAAAAATACACATTAAACAACTGCCAATGATAACAGAGCTGTCAAAAAGAGGGCCCTGATTTTTATTTACACCTGAAGAATTTTGTCTGGTTTTACGTACTGACTGTTCACAAACCATATGTGATAAACACTTAATGTTCCCTGGTATATGAATGCATTGTGCCTCTACCAATGCCACAAGCAAGTCTCTCCAAATACAGCAAAGCTAAATGAAGTTCTGAAAAGTGTTTTTATCTTCCTGTTACTTTTTTTTTTTTTAATGTCTGTCACCATTTTTATACTACACACAGAAGTAAAGTTCAGTATCTTGTCCCTATAGAGTAGCAGCTCATTTCAAAAATGAAACAAAACAAGACAGTGTCCAAAATAGTTGCTGCCTGCAATCCAAGATGGGGAAAGGCAGAACAAAAATATCAGCCTTTTATCCTACCCTACTGGAGTCAAGACTGGCTCAGATTGATCTCCAGCTGCACTGAGTCCAATGTCCAAGGGCTCTCTCAAAAGAAAGCATCTTGTTCCTGCTAATTCTGCCCACTAAACTGAAAGCCAAATCCTATTTCACTGGAAAAAGAGAGTTATTACCAGAAAGAGCTGTAGGGTTGCAGATCAGAAACACATTAAATCCCAAACTGACTTAACAGCAACTAGAGAGTTGGACACAAGAAAAGAATTCTCTTTGGTCTGCCCTAGCTTTGAAGCCTTAAGAGTTTCTAGGCAACTTTACAGCAGTAATAGATGGAGGGCTTTTTAACTGTCTGATTGGGAGGGTATTAAATCAGAATTCTCACTAGTTAGATCTGGAAGACAGAATAAAATCTTAGACTTACCTGACAATACAGATATACCAAAGGAGTCAAAAGAAATCCTGAATACTTTGAGGTTGTTTTCCTTTTCCACGAAGAAATAAATATGCCCTCATACAAAAGGAAGGTCAATATCCACATAACTTCATCCACTTGCTGGCTAATATAACCACACTCAATTTTAGGCTGAACACAAGGCAGTCAGTTGTGGTCATCCACCCCTCACTGAAATTAAAAATTAATTAAATTTCAGAAAAAAACCCTCTCTTTTTGGAAGTGCTGAATTAGTTTTGATAGAGGGTAAGGTATAAATTCAACTAAATGGAAGGAGATTTACCTGACACAACACATTGTAAAAAAACAGGTAGGAATACTTTTCAGTATTAATATCAGTGATTTTAAGGTATTTTGTATGTCAGACACTGAAGCTGATGCTATAAGTTCTGTTTAAGAGAAATACTTACCTACCATGGTCAACATTTGCAACAAAAAGACACTATAAGGAGCATATTGGTTATACTTAAGATGAACTGAACTTTCTCTCAGTCTTTTCATTATAACCTCCTGATATTTTTGCCATGCTTGTTTCTTACTCACAAAATCAGGGAATGATACCATATTGATGCCGTGTAATGTGCATGTAGCTTCTGATGCAAATCAGAAATCAGTTCTCTAGACTTTCTACTGAAGAACAACCTTTCAAAATTGAAGATGCTGTCTTTTGATTAGAATTAGGCTTTTAAGATTCCAGATCAATCTGCAATTTTATCTGTACTCAACAGCTCTCTCTAGCAACTTATGTTCAGATAGTAATCTCCTTTCTCAATTGCTATTAGAAAATGTTTTCAAATTAAAAGTTTGGTCTTCACACACTGAATCCACAAGCAACTGTAATTTCTAGGTGGGTTGCCAAGGTACAAGTGGCATGGACTTCATTTATGATCAGCCAAATAATAGCACAGAGATTGTTTAAATGTATCATAGGTGTTTCAGCTAAAACCAAATCCTTTAGTTTGTACACCATCACCATCAATTTAATCAAATATTGTTTAAGCAGGTTCTCATTTTCTGCTTGTCAGTGTTAAAACTCAAGTGATCCTTGCATGGCTATCCAGAGGCTTGCATGGCTTGCAAGGCTTCCAGAAGACAGGAAATACCAATTTACTCAAAAAAAATTTAGAGAAAGCTGAATTTTTCCATGAAGTTTTCCCAAGATCAGCTAGGTAGCATTAGGCAACCAACCAACCTACACATCAGTCTGGTTTTTGCAGCTGACAAATTAATGAAAAACAAGGGCAAAATGAACAAAAGAAATCAATCTTCACATGGCCTTTTCCACATGGATTAATTTATTAACTGTCTGAAAAGTGCTGTAGAAAAAGGTGGCTGTATTATGTTTACATCTGGAGGTCTGAGTGTTCACAGTCAAAACAGGGCCCTTCTCTTGTGCAGTATGCAGTAATGTGCACTGCACAGTTTAAAAAAATCCCTGCAATTTTAGGAAATATGGGGCCAAGCAAATTGAACATTCTGAGAAAGAGAATCTATGTAACCAAAATTACTGCCAGGGTTATACCACTGGAACACCATCTTCGAGGAGACAAAAAGAGAAATATATCAGCCCTTAGCAGTACATGGGGGCAATATATATTAAAGCAGCAAAACTCGATGAGCATGAAAGTTTTTCAGGTTATATATGGCAGTTATGTAGATAAAATACAACAATTAGAGACCATGAGAACCAAATATCAGAGAGATTCAAGTCACACATACGAAGACATAAAAATAAAGATTAATTTCTTTAAGCTGAATAACCATGCTGTTCAACTCTTTGCAGTAAGGCTTCGGGTATCTTAGCTCCTGAAAACATTTCTAATCCAGCGTGTAAGTGGATTTGAAGCCTTTCAGTTGGTAGGGAAAGTTTGCATTGGCTATCGTTTTTATGTACATAAATAAAGATATCATGCCTTCTACAGATGTTAAATGTAAATCATGTAAAATATTACACCTTCTCACTTTGGCAGCAATGCTGCAAAATTCAAGACAAGGAGTTTCATCTAGTCTCTTGCTCTTGCTGCAGGAAAATGTGCTATGTAAGAGTACTGCTGGTCAGTGTTTTGCGAAATGATTTTGTCCATCATATTGCCTTCTTTTTTTGACTTTAAGGCTTGTTCTATGGACAAGATTATCCTTAATTTCCAAAACTTCTCATAAAGTTTCCTTGGTAGCATGTTAGAAAAGAATAACAGCTGAAACTTTAAAACAGTTTAATCTGAATCTTTGCAGCCTAATCTGGCAACAACACAGACAACTGAAGCATTAACTTCTTTATCAGAATTTATGTTTAAATAAATAGATAAAATGCACATTTTACAGTTCGTGACTCACATCCTAGGCAACCATAATGATCTTACAATTGCATTCCTTTGGAAATATTCCGAAATTTTTTGAGAAAATAACTTCTCTTCATGCTCTATATTTGAGCATAAGTAAATTATATTCTGCTGTTTATTCTCTCAAATTTTATATCCTCTAAAAAACAACGTATTACCTCTTATTTAAATTTTAATCAATCTGTTATTTCTAGCCCAAGCACAAAACCTGGGAAATTTACAGGCACCTGATTTTTAGGGTGTTCATAAATAATGAATGATGCAACACCATAGAATATAAATAAGCATACTATTTTGTGTATAGAAATTAATGAATTTTGATGCTTGACCAGCTCTAGTAAAAGGGTTACTGCTACTAGCACAAACAAATCTTTAGTTAGCCTTTATGGTTATTATTATATGTATGTTAATTTCATCTGCTCTAAACCAAACCCACAGTTTGGAACATCACTAAATTTGGAAAAGTTTAGATCTGGTGGTAGACTTTTTTACTGTGGACCATTTCTACCATTTTCAGAATGGTAGGACTGTTTGTTAATAATATGACAAACAACATAGAACACAGGACACCAATCCCTTTTCTAGATAGCCTCCTGTGTCCATTGGGTTGAATTCCAGACAGATGGCAGAGGCGACTGGGAAGTTGGCCAGCAAGTACCCTGCAGCTACATTTCCAAATGCTCATGGTTATTTCAGTGGAAAAGGGTGCATGGGAGCTAGGTTTGATGATTAGCTGACAGTCATGTTTTTAAAACAAGGTGTCCAAACATTCTGCTTGTGACATGGAGGCTGAACTGGCAGGGATGGCAGCCCTACCCCTCCTGCTCTCTGTCATTAGCACAGGACAGTTTGCTGCCCACACTTTCTTTAAATCATCTACTGCTCTCCATAAGGAAGAGTTGTTGTCAACCACAGTGTCAGTGGACCTCAAACTCAACAAATTGGAACAGTCTTGGCAAGTTCTCATTTTCTATCAATGATCTAATCCAGTTATTCAGATTTTAAGTCCCTTTTTTGAGGTGAACTTTATTTTCACGGTAATCTGGTTGAACCATTCTTTGGAAATGGCAAAATTGCTCTTTCTAGGAAAGTAAAACAGAATTTTTTCTTTAGACAAAATTATGTCAGCAGTGTCTAGAGATTTTTTTTAAAGAAAAATGTAATATATTACCAAAGACTACATGAAAAAACAAACCCAAAAAAACAGACAAAAATCACCCTCTCCCTTCCTTCCCTCAAAATTCCACAAAAGATCAAAAAAAAATCACACCTGTAATACCTTATAATGTACTTAATCTAACAGACCATGGATAAGTAACATGAAGAGACCCACGTGTGTCTCTGTGAGCAATATAAAGTAATGGTCAAGATATTTGTTGGTCCTGATGTAATATCAGAGCACTGGTATAAATGAAAACATAAAATGAAGCAATTCAGCACAAATAGCACCTGAGATGCCAAGAACAAAACTGTGGAAGGAAATATCTACTAAAATGACTAAATCAGATTTATATCTCTTTGAATTTGAAGTGTGTATACATACTTGTAAATATTTTGTGTTCCCATCCTTGAAAGACCTGGATTTGAGCACAGACAAATTATACAGAGATAGCCCAGAATCAGCCTGTCAGTCAAATATGAGGGTCATAGTACAAACAGGCTTCAGGCTGCCTTCCACTAAGGCACCTAACAGGAACAATTATTAAAATGGAAAATACTTTTCTCTGCTGCAGACTGGAAGGAAAGGTAAGGGGATTGCTCCATACGGTTTAAGCACCTGGACTGATTAGCAATCTCAGGGTTAAAAAGACAAAATTTGACTCTCAAAATAAAAGATTGAACTCTCAGAAACTTCCTGCAGAGTAGAAAAATATACCAGTAAATACATAAAAATATAAGCTACAAACATTTAAAAACCTTAGTACATCTTCTAACAGTAAGGACTCTGGAACATAAAGAAATGAAAAAAAATCCAAACCAAGGTTGTGTTTCATGTCCATAGTCTCTTTTTCAATGCACACGTCAACGGTAAAAATAAATGAATATACCAATAGTACTATAAATCTCATGTCCTAGTCAAGCTCAGCTACTTTCCTGAAACATCTTGGAAATTCCTTAGCCATGCAGAATGATGAGATTGTTTCACCATTTAACTTTTAGACACGATTTAAAATTTAAGTACCAAATCTTGATTCTGTAAGTGGTAAAGGACAGGGGAAAGGGTTTGCACACACCACTTCTCTGGGACACTTACCCCTAAGATATCTATAGGCTAAGTGCTGCTGAGCTAAAACACATCTCCATACACAGCTGGGAATAAAGCCTGTGGTGCTTCCTCAGGTGACTCACTGTTCTTAGCTGTGCTAAAACAGAGGTGCAGACTAACAGAGCCTCTGCTGCAGGGGCAGGGAGAGACCAGCTGCAGGGTGGACCAGTGGGACAGACCTCAGTCTCCTGCTTTTGTGTAGAGGTACTACCACATTACACATTTTTTGAAAGTATTATTCTATTGTGACCAAGGCTTTCTACGTCCAAACCTTACCATGCAGATTAGAAGCAAAATATTAATTGGGTTGGTGAGTAGTGCCTTGCACAGCACTGCACAGTATCTACTGACTGAGCCAAACCTGGCTCCAGCTTCCAGTGCTCGTGGAGGCTGGGTGCCTCATGTCATGTGCCAGGATGCCATCTCTGATGGGCAGTTTTACAGTAGAGAATTCTGCCCTATAGATTCTTGCTAAAAATGAAACAAAATTTCACCAAGGTCACCAGCTAGCTATTTTTTCAGCTTCAAAATGTGAGTTTAAGTTGGCACTGATCTTAGACTGGGTTAAGTGAAATGACTTGGATGGAAGACATTTTGAAATAATTTTTAATTTTTTCCTGAAACAAGGAACAAACCTAACAGTTTGAGAAACACCACCTTACATGCAGAGCTAAATTTGTTTCCTTTTTTTCAGAGCACACAGAGGATGTATGGCCTACTTGTGTGGATTTTTAAAAACAATTACTTTATCTTACACCACAGAGTTTATCACCACAAGATCATGCAGAGGAAAACGTAAAGTTACAGAAAAGGTTTCACCTTTTATTTTTTTCTTTCTCTTTTCTGTCATAAAGAGAGCACTTAAACAAAAGAAGATGGAAAAGCCACCTTTAAAAAAGTCATCATAAGACAATATCTCTTTCCTTCTGGTACCAGTTTCTCCTTGTGGAAAGAAAGTGTTAAACCATGTATTTAATTTTTGGAGGAAATTAATGTGAAGGACCCAGAGTGCATTTCTATACAACCTTCAGAATTTTTAGACAGATTATATTAAATTTCACCTAGAAAAGCAAACTAAAAAGGAAAATTGAATGTCCTTAACATGGAAACAGAATACAGATATTAATGTAACCCATGTTAGCCTTCAATTCACTATTAAAAAATTGCAACATTAAATAGCATTGGAATACTGGAGTGACTGTGTCAATGCAATGCAACATACAACTTTGCCCTCTTAAGAAGTCATCTAGGCTCACTGTATTCACTGTGTTTTACTGTCAAGTTTTATCCTAAATGCAGTATCTCTCAGTCTGTTTTGTGAAAAATTAGAGAGAAATATTGCTTTCGTGATTTAAATAAAGGTATTTTGTAGTTTATATGCGATTATATTTTCATGATGAAACAGAGAAACAAATAATTAGTGTTTCAGTGCAGAACTACTGCACCTTGGTCTTTTTCAGGATGGATGTAAGACTAATAGCTTTCAGATAGAGAACAAGGGGAAAAAAAGAAATGAACTTAAGCTTTGGTTGTAGGGCTTTTTTGTTTGTTTGGTAGTTTTTTGTTGGGTTTTTTTTCCTGAAAATATTTCCAAGGGGAGATTACCAAATTTATATGAATTTTCAATTGCCCCAGCTTTTAGAAATACAGATATCATACAACCAATGCACATTTCCAATAATAATGGATCTAATTCCACAGAATATGTATACAATTTTAATATTTCACCAGTAAACCTAACTCTTCTATAGCTCTTAAGGAACAAGGAACATCTGTTCCCAGCTATAAATCTCATGTCACCAGTAAATCCCACCAAGAAGACATTACTAGCACATTACTACAAAAGTCACAGTGGCATGCATAAAACCATTGTGTCCTACAGAACAGCTGCAGTGTTACCTCAAACTTTTCTAAAACAGGGCAGTGTGTCAAAATACAGGCCATGTCCTTACACAGGTGTGTGTTCAAGACAGCAAATCCTCTATGGAAGGATTTATCTTCAGACATCATGGAACACTGTAAGAAGGTGACCTTGGCTGCCAGTACAAAAGGCTGTGCTTGGTCACTAGCCACTCCAGCATTCCAGTGCTGTTTGATATTACATTATTGTAATACTGTCTTTTGGTGTAACACAAGTTTCAATAATACCTACATTTGACTTCCATGTTGAGGACACTCAGTTTTCCTTTTTAGCTTGTTCCCTAAGTGAATTTAAGTAGCATTTATCCATAACTTCTGAAGGTTGTATTAAAATGGGCTTCAATTTCTTTACATTCTTTTCTTCCAATAATTAAATAAAAGGGAACAAAAATCAGATATTCATATTTGAGGTAGTTCCTCAAATTATATTTCCTCAAGAAAAAGGGAATGAAGTAATTTTTGTCTGGTGGGAAGAAAAAACCACAGATAATATATTACAAAGCCTTATTTCCTGAATTATCTTCTTGTCACACGAAAAAATATACCTGAATCACTTTTTTCTCAATCACTGATTAACTCGGGGAATGCACTGGAAAAATGTTTCTTTCTGTGATACTTGCATCATGTGAAGTTTTAAAGTCGTTTAAGTTTGAAGCTATATTTAGAGTGGTGTTATTATTTCCTAGAGTGGTGGGTCTAGGACAAGTGGTAATCAGCTTAATTGATAGCAAAGAAGATTGTGGCTAGGTATTAGATTTATAAATAAGAGTAATTAATGCCACAAAAAATTATCTAATGCAGCTGTGTAAAAACACACATTTAATGTTTTCAGAAACAGATTAGGCAAGAACCTGCACATGTGTATCTAATCCTATCTCGGAGCACAGATGCAAGCTATATGACCTCTTGAAGTTCTCTTCTGTCTTACATTTCTGTGTCTTACAGATGCTGAAAAAAAAAAATATTCGTAGGCCAGCAGAGGCCTTGTTGTTTGCAATACCTTCTGTACACTTGCTTTCCCTTGGATCTATGTTTCTACATAACAGGGAATGAATTAAAATATTTCCCTTTCCTGCATTCTCCTTTGTAGAAATTGTGACTGAAATTCGGGAAAACCACATGTGTCTTGCCCTGCTGAAAAGAGTTTATCTCTACTAATTCTAACAGTGATTTCAGTGCATGACTGCTAAATTACCAGAAGATTATGGAAATATGTTCTAGGGTCCACGATCTGGATACATCTGTGTCGCATTTTAAATTACATTTATTTCCAGCTATGGCAATTAGATTTGTGCCTGGTTGACTACTTCTGAAGATGTTTCTGATGTAGCAGTCATAGAAGTCTGCAATTTTGGAATGGGCTGTCTCTGGAAACTATTTATCCTAGAAGCGTTATTCATAGTTGAGAATTCATCTTCTGTGTTCCACATGAAACAATAAAGAAATACACAATAACTCGAGACTGCAAATACAGTCTTTATCCAGAATAAATATGTTGCAAAATGCTACAAATGCAATATTTTAAACTCACAAACCTACTGTATTTTGATAAATAAGACAATGGTGAAGCTGCTTCTTTCATCCCATTTCTCTTTCCTTGGTTCCGTGCATTTGTGAAGGACCCCTATATATTTTGAAGCCACTTAGAGGAAAAGAAGCGGCAGTATTCAAATTTCTCAGAGAAACAGCAAGGTAACAGGTTGATAAATTCAAGGTATCTGAAGCTTGTTGGAACTCATGCATGTGCAATAACTCAACTAATTTCATGTGGACTGGCCATCTATTTAGCACTGGCAAAGTACTTGCGACCTGCCCCTTCTGTGAACTTCTCCATGATTGTGCTAGGTGACAGATGTGCCTCTATTTCTAATCAAACCAGAATGACAGCTAAAAGCACATGCTCCTGCAACATGGAGGTTACAGGGTGGCACCCGTTAATTGTTCAATGTATTGTAAATAATTTGTTAAATATGAATAAAACAGTGGTAGATCCCTGAATTTATTTTTCCTTTTTCGTATTCATATTCTTTTTCATAAACTCACAAAAGGGTCATGTCTTAAATATAGAAGTCTTTAGCTTCTAGGGCTTTCACACCCATTCCAAAGCACGTTTTGCATTTTGATGCCTACAGTTCCTTAACAATGTGTAGGTAGTGCTGTACACCCAAGAAGAGAGGTTGCCACTAGCCACTAGGGATTGAGATCAGGAGGGCTGGTCCTTAGATATTGCTTCCATTGGTGGTTTGTATCTTAAATTGAAAGACAAGGGAGAAGTTCCTCTGCTCATGAGGCATAGTTCTCTACCTTTTTTTAATACTTTCTTTTATAACCTAAGGAATATTTCTCAGAGACAGCTATAGGTAGATAGAGGTGAAGCTGCCCCTCTGATCCTTTGCTTACACACAATCCCTTTGCTAATTTCACCTATCATTCCCATACAAGCCCTGCTCCTGTAAAAGGCATTTAGTCAGAAGGTCTGTATCTGGTTCTCTCTTCAACAGCAATGGTTTCAGAATCTTTTCTGTAGAAGTCCTAGCCAGCCTGGGCTGCCAGTCTTCTTTCCCTGGGTGAATTGATAAGCTTTAATTGTGTGGTGAGTATGACCTTAGAGTGGTGGGGTTGCCACTGGAAGGAGCTGGAAAGAGACTGGTACTCCAGCCTTCCTGCTGGGACATTTCTGTCAATTGCTTAAGATATACTTTGCCTGTGTTCTACTTTTTTTTCCCCCTCAATGGGAGAGGAACACAGCCCTGTGATGGATCAACTACAGCATGTCATGACACTGAACAACTGAAGGGAAGACAACAAGCCTCAACAAGTAGGTTGTTATGAATTCTAGTCAGCTGTCAATACATATCACGATCACAAATCAATTAGACTTGGACAGAGCTTCAAGTTAATAGCCAACAACTCATTGTGAGCATTTTTTTTTACTTCAAAGGATTGGCATAACACACACAACAATTTCAAATTAAATAGGTCACAGCCAGACAATCTGGTATGATCAATGTTAGCACAGTCCTTGTAACCACCAAGTGTTCCCTCCTGGAGCCACTACACATGCCAAAGCAGTAAGTGCCTAACACTGTTGAGAGGGAGATAGTAGTGTCCCTGATTTAATTAGTAATTTCTTTCTTCATCAACTGCCTCAACTCCGCTCGTCTTTCCAGCTTAATTTTGTTTTTTAAGTTTGGCTTCTCAAAAAAAAGATATTTTTCAAAATGCAAAATCTACTGTTTGGCAATGTATGAAGCATGGGCCTCTGCATCTGCCTAAACAAAGGATTTGCAGAGTGGAAAAATAACAATCACACCCTTGTGTCTAGATCATTGACTGACATCAGGAAGAAAACTTGTTCTCTATGCTAAGTATAGGAAAAATTTAACTGCTGCAGTTTTCTTCATAGAATGGTTTGGTTTGGAAGAGACCTTAAAGAATATCTGGTTCCAACCTCTGCACCATGGGCAGTCACCTTCTACTAGATCAGGTTGCTCAGAGCCCCATCCAACCTGAACACCTCCAGGGATGGGGCACACACAGCTTCTCTGGGCAGCCTATGCCAGTGCTTCATCATCTGCACAGGGAACAACGTTTTCCTAGTATCTAATGTAAACCTCCCCTATTTCTGTTTTAAGCCATTACCTATTTTTCTATAAATTTAGCTGTATTAAAATACATAAAAATATAAAAATACCAAAAATAACTATATATGTGATAAGCAGTGAGGTTGTGGTAAGTCCCACATAAGTCTCCTAAACTCAGTCATAACAGAAATCCTTTTAAGATCTCCATTTTCCTCTCTCTCTCTATTCCTCTCTCTCTGCTCAGTGTAACACCTTACTGGGTCAGCCTTAAAAATATAAGCTAGCTAGAGGTTTGACTTAGGAGCCACAGAAAAGACTGGCAGCATCCCTCTGCTTTCAGCAGATGGAGAAAAAAGTATCACTGTTCATCTGCCATTTTTATGCCTGAGTCTGAGTTTTATCAGAGAGATATCCATTGCTGTGATGATCCTACATGATAATCACTGCCATGGTGAGCTTCCATAAGTTTAGAAAAATCAATGAAGGTATCAATGAGACTAATTCAAACAAAGAAGAAAGTGTAAAAAAAGTAAACAGAAAATTAGAAAGACAGAAGCATTACCCTGTGAGGAAAAGTTAACAAAATTAAAATGGCTACCTTGCTTAATGATTAGCTAGCAAGACTCTAATACCTGTGTACAAATATTTGAAAATTATTACATGCATAGGAAAAGTAGAGATTTGGGAGAAGAGAGGAAATAAATAGAAGTTATCAGATAAATATGAAGAACATATTTGAGCAGGATATTAGCTTTTTTCACTGAAGCTCAGTCTTTTTATGTGTTTTTGTCAGTATCATGTACAGATCCAGTAGAGGACAGATAAAAGGATGGTTACAAATCTCTGGAGTGAGGCATATAAAATCCATAAGTGGACTGAAACTTTGGAATAAATCGGCCATGTTGGGAGTGTTGGGGGTAGCAGAGAGAGCTCACATCATAGTCTCTGCAATATGAACCCCTACAAAAGCATGTTTTTACCAGACTTATGTGAACAGCTGGTCACTCTGCTTTCTGCAAACAGCAGTTGAAAAAGTGTTCTGGGTTAAACTGAACACTTCACTATGTCGTAAGTATTTATTTTTTAAACTTCTGTTTCAAATTTATTTTAAAATCTGAATTGTAAAAAGAAGCTTTCTTTTTCAACGGAATTGACACTATTTTTTTTTTTTTTTGGGCAGAGATTGAAATGAAGCATGGAGGGTTTTTCTAGGCTTCCTTCCCTTGATGGCATACCTTGGGAAAATCAACAACAATTTCATGTTTCTTTGAACTTGAATCTGCATTCTTTGGTAAAGGTGGTTTTAGCAAAAAATGTGAGGACTGACATCTTGCACTGAACTTCCTCTCTATTAGTACCTGGCAGTTTTCTGTCTGCTCCTACACTGCAGACCTTGCTGCTTACTTCCAGTTCTGGCCTGCAGTTCCACAAAGCCCATGGGCTTTTTATGCACGCTGTCCTTCATGTATCAGCATGATGTACCACGAGGTGGTGGCTGTGTCACTGCCAAGCAAACTCAACTCTCTCATATACTGCAGGAAACAATCCTGTTCTGGCAAAATGGAAAGAAGAGAACGACCTAACAGGTTTTTCTATCTCTAATTTCTGTTGCTTGCCTCCTACAAGAAGATGGACGTAAATTGTACTGGAAGTAGTGAAGATCAAAGAATCCAATAGTGAAGGGGTGTCCACAAGAAGCAGCATTTCCTAAAATGCAGCATACATGAAGATTCCCCCCGTAAAGCCAGGTCAAATTAATGTATCCAAACCAACAGGAAAAGATCAAAAGTATGTTGAATTGCACCACAGCAGTTGTTGTTTCTACATAAATGTGACATCATTTCTCAACAAAACCCATGAGGTTAAGATTTTACAAGTTTCATATATTGCAGTGACCTTAATTTCTTAAACACCAAAACTGTTTCCCTGTTACAGTTTTCCTTTTTTTGATGTACAATTAAAAACTTTCAAAGTAACACTCAATTAAAGAAGTACTGCAAATATTTCAGTAAATTTAGTTAGCATTTAGTTAGTCAGCTGATGGTCATCCATTTTTAAAGCACATGCATGCATCTCGCTGCACTGCATGCATCTTGTTAATGGGAACAAGAAAGTGTCTTACACAAGAAATTGACCTGTACAGGACAAAAGTGGAGAATAAACTGTTGTTTATGACTGACGAGGTCATATGAACCAAGACCAGTGCTAGAAAACTCATTAGTGTAATTAACAGAGCGTTTGTTCAGGACAGAAATAGTGAATGTGTGAGATATTAGGTCTTCAGTGTTACACATATTATCAGTAGAAGCAGAAGTAATATTTGCTTACAGAAATTGTTAAGTAATTATTTAATGAACTTAGATAGTGTAAATTGCAAACTACAGAACTGGATTTCTAAACAAAACCTTAGTGACTGAGCAGATGTTTTTTAAACATTTTTACGTGCAATACCCAAGAAGAGGATGGTTAAAATTACTCTTTTGGGCAGATCTCAAAATGTTAAAAACATTACAGCATGAAGATGAAATGAGGTAAAATAAATGGATCAGTTCTCCTTTACTCCTAATTGCTTTTACATAGTTCGTAGTTTCTATTGTCTTCATTTAATAGTGCTATAATGTTTAACTTGAGGTGGAGTTTCTGGCTATTGGAAAGGGAGAATAAAAATAAATACATGGAAACTCAAGTTTCAACCAAAAATTAAACACATTTGGAAAGACCAAGCGTCTTTCTTCACCTGTAATACCTTGTCCCCAGTGAAAAGGCAAACATACACCAGTGATCATTCAGAACAACACTTGATTCACAGATATGTCCCTTCCCTGCAGTAGCAATTAGAAGGAGAGGGGAGAAAGGATTGATGAAAATTTGGTGTTAATTAAGGGATTCTCAGAAGAACATGTCCCCAAGCCAAAGAAATTTTAGGCCAACTCTGTGGTTGTGGCAACTCAATATAGATCTATAGAAGTTAGAAACACAATATTAATTGATCCCAGTTGACGAGTTGCCTTATGAAGTTAAAGAAAATATCCCTAGCAATCATAACCATAAAATCTCTGAGTCCAAAATAAGCCTTACAGCAGTGGATGCGTGAGGGTAAATTTCAAGTGTGGAGCAATTACCCCAGAAGTGAGTCATAGGGAGAACATCTGCACCTAGCTCTGCCAGTGTTAAGGACTGAAATGAGCAAACCAGGGAACAAATGCAAGTACCTCATCACCCCCAGAGGGAAACTAGCAGCAGTAGTGCAGAATTTTCTGTCTTTCAGATCTTCACTGTGACAGCAGGGAAAGGTTCAGTAAAGTGGATGAGGAAGATGGGATGACGGAATTTCCACACACGTGAGAATATCTGCTTGATAAAGTCATCTGATTGTTCCAAAAGGAAAAGCAAACAAAAATTAAAAAAAACCAAAACAAAGCAAACCAAAAACCAGACTAAAAAAATAACTTAACGAGAATGTTTACCTGAGAAAATAACTTGTACTGAACTTATCCTCCTAAGTGAAGTAGATGGAGGGCAATGAGGGATGCAAATAAGAATAAAATGCATCAGGAGTGAAAAACATTTTATGCATCTTTATATTCATTCCAGCCAATTTCAGTTTTCCATCAAAAATTGTTTAAAGTCTGCAAAACCCAGCAGCACAGTTCCTTTCAGAGGTCTGAGTGCATTCAGGGTACTCTTTTATGGAAGAAGAAATGTCACTCAGCTCTCCCTGTGAGTTAAATAGTATAAGGCAATGATAACACTTTTAGGTATAATGTATAATGAAAACCTTTCAGGTGTAAGGGAAGGAATTTTGGATTGTACCCTTCACAACATTCAGCTTTAAGATGGCAGAAATGACCTTTTTTCCACATATAAGATCTACTGATAATGAAACCGACATTACATAAGTAACAAGAAAACACAGCTATATCTGTTGTAACAGCCTTCTCTTAGTGAAACACTGGATCATGGAAGAAATCGGAGCTGGCAAGGAAATAACAATATGATTGCAGAGGCAGCCTAGAATTCAAGGTCAGGCTGGATAGGACTCCGAGCAATCAGATCTACTTGAAGATATCTCTGCTTATTGCAGGGGTGGACAGGGGTTGGACTAGATGGCCTTTAAAGGTCCCTTCCAACCTAAACTACTCTACGACTCTGTCACTCAGAGAAATGTCAGGCTGTGGGAAGCCACTTGCCTGCACTCTGCCTCCCAGTTAAGCTCAGCCAGAACTGACTGCCACTTCAGTGTATGACACATGGTTGTGTCGTTCTGTTTAATGAATAATTTCAGAGTGTATCTGTACCTCTCCTTCACTATCTCAGAAAAAATCTGTGAAAATACGTGGAATATTTATGATTGATACGTGTGTGTGTATATACATATATAAAACACCACAGGGAGTATCTGTTGAATTTTGCAAAAGGTTTTAACAAGTGCTGTTAAGAGGGTGAATTTGATTACCAGACATCCTTTAGCAATTAGGAATAACATGGGTCTAAACATTGATTTTTAGTTATTTTATCAAAATATACCAATGTGTTCTTAGCCTTTCTCAGTCGCAATGAAATGCAACAGAGCTTAAAACCTTCTCCACTGAAATTAAGATGAAACTATACTGCCTTCCAATTTAGATAGCTAAGAATAGCAAAAAATCACAATGATTTAGCTAATAATTAATACTCCACAATGTCCTGGTAATATTACCACATCTTTAACTTTGCTTTGTTTTTTTCCTTTTATCTTTGGAATTATATGTTGTTTTGAAACAAAGTAGGAATTTTGCAGTAAAAAAATCTAAATATTTTAAACAAAACACTTCAGACTCAATCTTTCTATGTTTTAAATAAACTCAGCACAAATTTGATTAAAAACTTTTTAAAGTTGTCAAATTTTCATGTCTATATTACTTTAAAAGTCACATTTAAATCCAGGTTCCTATTTGAGACAATCTGAGAGTTTTGGATGCCTCACTTTAGAGAAAAGACCAGGTGTCTACTGCTTATAGACATTCCAGTGTCCAATTCTCAGGCATATGCGCTCTGAGTGGACTCTTCAGAAAATTTCAGTACCACTTCTTTCTTTCTCCCCATATCTTTCCCTTCCTCACAATTCTGGGATTTCATGCATTCACACACTCCAATAATTTATTGTTTGTCATCCAAGTCTTCAAAAAGACATCTGTGATGGTTTCTGCTGGCTTGTATCTTCATGTCATTGCCATGTCCTTCGATTCTAAGGGAGGATATGCTTTCCTCAACTAGACCATCACTTTTCCCAAGAGAAGCATCTAATGATATGTCTTAAATTTATTCCTAAATTTGTTCCTGTCTTCACCAGAGGATTCTACTAAGACTGTCTTAGGCCACATTGGTATTTGCACAGGGATTGACTATGACCTATGACCCATCAAGCTGAGAGGTTTCTCTCAAAAATTTAGGGAATAAATGAGACACATTCCTGAAGAATACCTGCTTGATTTCCTTTACAGGTTTCCTAGAAGTCTGTTATTGTGACACATCTTCTATGAAGGACTTCTCTCTCTGAAATTTGTTATACAGAAGTAAAATCTTATTTAAGTTACAAATCTTTAAATAAACTGATCAAGGCTATATGCAACACTTTTTTTCTTTTAAATGCATTTAGTATTTCATAAAATGGCATGAGTAGATGTAACACTTTCCAAAGGTTGGCTCTTCTCTGCAATAATTTATGTTGATTCTCTATTTTCAATGTTACCTGCTAAATCTGATTATATATGCATTAATTAGTTTCCAAGTCAGTCATTGTCTCTATTAACATTCAATCCTCTTTACCAATGCAGTATCACGATGCTGTTCCTCTCATATTCTTTAAAATGCAGAGTAAATGCCCATTATTTTTTCACCAAATATTCATTGTTATGTACGTCTTTTAACTCTTAAAGCCATGGCATGCTCTCCTTTACTGAAAAAGATATTTCTTCTGTCGCCAGTTTCAGGATCTTCTTTTGTGTATCTGTCACATTTGGCCTTCCTTTGAACTTGGTAAAATTCAGTTTGCCTTTTTGGCCCCATAATACTCCAGCTGATGACCTTATTTTTGCTGATTTCTCTTCAATGTTTTCTATGCCTTTCATCAATTTAAGTATGTTTTCTAAGTATCTGTAAATCATCATTACTATTTAACTGTTTTTCCCATAGTGGTACCCAGAGGTTAATCAGACTTGGCATCACTTATGACCGGCAGAATATTAAACTAACAAGAGCTGCAATTATGCAACATCTTCAGTAGCTGGTGTCTATATTGATTGCAACACAAGATCTTTTTGCGTTTATGTTAATTATATGCATACTCAAGTCACTTTGTATTAAACTGATCAATGTAAATGTGTCTGTTTTATGTATGTACTCATATGCCAATTTCATGACATCTCTGCATTTAATTATTAATACTATGTATTTCATGATAATCTGAATGACATTTCCATATGGCATTTGCAATTTCCTAGCTCGACACTACAGCTGACTTCATCTTAAACATTTCTCAGCTGGAAGAATGGTTCCTCAACAAAATAACCAGAAATTCTGAGCAGCTGGATAGAGTGCAGAAATCCTCTATTAAAAGCTACCTTGGAAACCTGAAAAATATGCAGTTTTACTCCTGCGGCTAATACACAGCTATAGTGGGTGTCAGTGCTAATCTCAGTCCCAAATCTGCAAATAGTTTTACAGGAAATCTTTCTGTCCCATGTAGCACTTTTCAGTCATGGTCAGAAATACATTAAATATTCCCTTCGTTATCTTAATCCTTTCAGAAACAGAATATTTAATGAAGAAAAGGTCTGAGGCAGATATGCAGTACCTATTTGACAAAGGCTAGACATCCAGAACTGGTTTATTTCTTCATATATTTTCAGACTTGCTAGTTTAGATACGATAAGCAATGACTAAGCATGCACCGGGATCATGGATCAGAACTGTCCTATGATACGGGGAGCTGGTTTTTGGTTCTGTTCATGGAATCATAGAATCATAGGATAGTTTGGCTGAGAATGGGCCTTAAAGATAATCTAGTTCCAAGCCCTGTACCATGGGCACAGGCACCTTCCACTCAACCTTCAAAGCCTCATCCAGTCTGGTCTTGAATACTTACAGGGATGGGGAATCCGCAGCCTCTCTGGGCAGCCAGTTCCAGAGATCATTTCCCTCACAGTAAAGGATTTCTTTCTAACATCTAATCTAAAGCTATGCTCTTTCAGTTTTTGTTAATGTAAAGAAAAAAGCTCAGGCTCTTCTGTCTATGAATAGAGCAAAGCCATTAATAACTTAGATTTACAGACTTTTAAAGTGTTCTAGAAATTGCTACTAAATTCCAATGGAGACAATAAAGAGAAAATTATTCTTCAAACTATTAGAAAAGTCAATAAGTTTTTATCATAGTCTCAAAGTCATGAATAATTTGAAATAGTTTATACTCCTAATATGTTTACATGGTAAAGCATAATTTTTAACCTTATCAGGATAATGCACATGTGCTCACGTACTACAAGTCTTGGATTAATCAGAATAACCCTATTTCCTAATGCCCCAAGGCAGTATCTAGGAACTACAATGGGCAAGATTAACATTCATATATTCTGTATATCAATATTAAATATTCATATTTTAATAGTTTACAGTGTCTTAGCAAGTTTCTGTGTCATTGTATTAACTTAGCACAATGCTGTGTGAAACAGGACTCTTCCCATCAATACTTTCATTATACTTCTGCACTAGTCAGATACAGGAGTAAGCTTATTATACAGTATGGAGTCATATCCAGCTAATATTTTGATAGTAAGTTAGTCAAGCTGTACAGGAATATGATTCACTGTGTTGAAAACAAATGGTAACACAGTAAATGGTTCACTTGAACAGAACCACCCACTGTACTAAAGGCAGTGTAGGAGTTGCTCCTGGAAGGGTTGTTGGAAGAAGTATGGAGGAGGTGTGGCTTTTCTATTTTGAAGCAGGAGACAAATTTTCCCTTTTACAGTTACCACTGATTGAAATTACCACTGCCTGGAGAGTACACAGATACTATACATTTGATCTAGGTAAACTAATTTGGGAGGTCCAACCTTTGCTGTCATCATGCTTTTTCACATCCCAGCAACACCTTCCATTTTTCAGCAATGGGAAGACTTTGGTAGGTTTCTAGGCTAGTACAAACACTGAGATTGAGTGAAGAACGACTTAGTATTCCATAAATTGTTCTCTGCCAAGTCACTGATACTGATAAGTTGATTTTGGACATAGTACCAGATCATACCTACAATCATTTCAATTCCACTGAAAGAACAAAGTGGATCTAGGGAAAAATAAGTATCTACTGCAACACTTTATAAAAATACCTACGTATAAGAATTACTATGCAGCTAATCTAGTAATTAAATATGTTCTTTCTTTTTCCTGGCCATACTGTGTTGACAAATCATTAAAAGTATATTCTTAATTTCACAGTTCAATTTTACAAAAACAGATGTTTGGACTTCTTCAACAATACTCTTCTTTCCTCTCCCCTGATTTTTTCAAGGTGAAATTTTCAAGATGAATCTAAGTGCTTGACTTACTTATAACTAGAACTAGTGAGCTTTACCCGGCTGCCTCTTCTAATGCTGCATGCACCAAATGAGTATAAATAGATAAAAAGACTCCTACACTCTTTCCACAGTAATACCATTGCAGCAGATGAGCTTTTTCTGTATCTGAGGAGGAAGTAGAAGGATATGCTTCACAGGAAACAGAGCCAGAAAACATCCCTTTGGTCATACTAGATTTTCCACAACACTGCTACCAGCAGATCTCAACCGATATCTTTTTCCATAGAATTTCTAGTTCCCTATCACCTCTGCCAATCCTCTTTGTTCCTCGGTTGTTTTACTTGAATACTTGAAGTCCAAACTTGCATTGCTTCCTTGTTAGGTCTAAGAAATTTTCTTATTTTATTTGTAGTACTACCTTGAATATATTTTACAAAGTATCACCTAAATAGGTGTGACTTTCCCAAACCCTCCTCTCCCTGTACATGACACATCATTTTTTTAATGTTCTCTCATCTTACTGCCTTATTCAAGAACTATAAAACCTTTGTTGTCCTTCTGTACAGTTTTCCTGTTGATCCTATAAACACAGAGGAGAGAGAGGATTTTTTTCTAGTGTTTATTCCAGTCAATATTTAGGTGGGAGGCATACAGAAAATAGTATGGATACTCTGTACCTCTACTTCAATAGTACAGGGAATCATGCCAACTGTTCCCTGGGGGCTGTGCGGTACAACGCTACTCCGGAGACAAAGCGTGTTTTTAAAACAGTTTGCTGATACACATAAACTGACAGAGCTACATTAATAAAAAAATTTATTGGAGAAGCAGTGCTTACTGTATCTGATCCATTTATGCACTTCACAGCTTTAGCTTATTCCATTAAGCAAACTGATTTAAAGTATATTTACAAAGGGCTTTTGGTGGATGGTACATATGCCCACGTATGAATTACTTTAAGCACTACAACAGTTGGTGGCTGTAGTTTTCATAGCTATGTCACCAAAATGTTTTTAATAGCTGTGTCATCAAAGACCTCCAAACCAACAGGATAAACTGTCTGTCATTGTACTAATGACCCTTTAAAATTTTAGGAATGGTGTTCTGGAGATTCTGCCTTTCTCACTACTAGGACATTTCAGTGAACATGGGCTTTCTGTTTCTACTACTTTTGCTTCAAATAACTTGACGTATTTCCATCTCCATAAACTAATACCTGCTTCTATGTGACTTTCTAAGACATCCGTGCAAAACCTTGTAGATTTTCAGCTAGAAAGGCAGAAGAAAGAAACATGACGAATCAGAGAATCATTAAATCATAGAATCATTATGGTTGGAAAAGACCTCCAAGATCATTGAGTCCAACTTTTGACTGAACACTACCGTGCAAACTACCAAGCACTCGAGGTGTGGCCTCACCAGTGCTGAGTACAAGGGGAGGGTCACTGCCCCCGTCCTGCTGTTCTCGCTGTTGCTGATCCAAGCCAAGATGCCACTGGCATTTGTGACCACCTGGGCACACTGCAGGCATGTGTTCAGCCACTGTTGACAAGCACCCTCAGGTCCGTCTCCACTGGGCAGCTTTCCAACCACTCCTCCTCCAGCCTGGAGCACTCCATGGGGTTGTTGCGACCCAAACACAGGTCCAGGCACTTGGCCTTGTTGAAGCTGAAGCTTTTTCAGAAGGCTTTAGCAGACGGTATCAAAGTCTTTACTAAAGTCCAAGTAGGCATATTCACAGAGTCCCACTCATCCACCAGGTGGGTCACCCAGACATAAAAGGACACCAGGCTGGTCAGGCAGGATCTGCCTTTTCTATGCATGGGTATGCTGGCTGGGCCTGGTCCCTTGTTTGTGATGTACATGCCATGTGATAGCACTCATGATAATCTGTTCTATAACTTTCCCTGGCACTGAGGTCAGGATGACAGGCCTCTAGTTCCGGAGATCCTCATCCCTCTTGTAGATGGGTGTGATATTGTGTAACCTCCCAGCTGGTTAACCAAGAGAAATAATAAATGATGGAGAGTGGCTTGGTGAGCTCTTTTGATAGTTCCCTCAGTATTCTCAAGCAGATCCCATCTGGGCCCATGGACTTGTGAGTGTATAAGTGGCACATCAGGTCACTAACTACTTCCTCTTGGATTGCAGGGGTTTTATTCTGCTCCCCCACCCTGTCTACCAGCCCAGGGGATTGGTTGCACTAAGGATATCAGATTTTCTGTTAAAGACTAAGGTTAAGGAAGGCATTGAAGTGCCTCAGCCTTTTCCTCATCTTTGATGACAATGCTCTCTGCAACATTCAATAAAGAATGGATATTTTCTTTGGCCCTCATTGAGTTGTTAATTTATAAAACACCTTTTATTATCTTTTACAGCAGTGACTGGCCAGGTTGAGTTCTAGCTGAGCTTTTGCCATTCTAGTTTTCTCTCTATGTGACCTAACGACATCCTTGTACTCTTCCTGAGTTGTCTGCCCCTTCTTCCGAAGGTCACAAGCTCTCTTTTTCCCTGAATTCCAGCAAAAGGTCTCTTTATCCAGGTTGGTCTTCTTTCCTGCCAGCTCATCTTTTGACACATAGGGACAGCCTGCTCCTACACCTTTAAGATTTCCTTCCCAAAGGGTGTCAAACATTCCTGGACTCTTTTGTTATAAAGGGTTTTTTCCCAAGGAACTCCCTTGATGAGTGTCCTGAGCAGGCCAAAGTCTGCCCTCTGGAAGACCAAGGTAGAAGTTTTGTTGACCCTCTTCCTTACTTCACCAAGAATTGAAAACTTTATCATTTCATGGTCACTACACCCAAAATGGCCTCCAAACACCACATCTCCTCACCAGCCCTTCTCTGTTCACAAACAAGTCCAGCAGGGCACTGTCCCAGTAGGCTCATTTACCATCTGTGTCAGAAAGTTCTCTTTCACACATTCCAGGAGCCTCCTAGTCTGCCTCCTCTCTGCTGTGCTGAGTTTCCAGCAGACATGTGGCAAGTTAAAGTCTCCCATAAGAACAAGGGCTGGCAACCACGAAACATCAGCCAGCCACCGATAGACTCTTCATCCTGGCTGGGTGGTCTATAACAGACTCCCAGCAGGAAGTGTGCCTTGTTACCTTGTTTTTTACCCTGATCCTTACCCATAGGCATTCAATCTTATTTTCGCTCTCCTTGAGCAGTATACAGTCGAAAACCCTCTATGTTTGTAATCATATGTACCAAAAAGGAAGGGTGGGTGAAAATTTTCGCGTGATATCCTGACACAACATAAGTACTTTTTTAGAATAACATTGAGCTTGGCTCCCATCCCAAGCGGGAGTTCATCTGTTTCCTTCCAGTGTCTTTGGTTATAATATCCTGAAGCTGAACAGCAACAGCATGTATTCCAGGCAGAATCTGAACAGCTGATACTGGAGTGTGTCATTGCTTTTGAGGAATTTAATGGTGTTCAATTTATCCCGTAAACTGTGCTTAGTGAGTAAAAGAAGACTTGCTGCAGCAGATACTATTCTCTTTCATTATTTTATTATTGTGAAAGTACTATTTGGGAAATTATTTCTTCATGGTTTTTAATAGAAACTCATATTAATAGTTCTGAGAATAACACTGACTTCTCTCATCTGTTAAAAAATGTGCTTTGAACCACAAATCCATGTCATAATAACCATATGTAATAATTGCACACAACACATGTAACTGGTATCAGAAGCCTCAAGTCCAACCTCTTTTCTCCTGCCTAATAGAGGTTATTGCAATGCCCAAATTACTGCTTTATGCATAACTTTTTGAGTTATTACTTAGTTTAGTAGCATCACACACTTTCCTAGGCTCTCCTGGTACCCAGTACTCAGGACCAGACTACAACTCTGGATGGGGAACCAGTGCTGCCAAACAAATAGATGCAGCTCCAGCCTCAGCTTCAGGATGCTGAAATAGAAGTTATTCCCACTGGCATTGACCTTAACTCCCTCTAAGTACCTTCTAAAGACAGCTTGACAGTGTTAGTAATGTTTTTAAATTGTTGAAAACAGTCTAAGTCTATCTAAACATAAGCTATTCACCAACTCTCGTCAAAGCAATTCTGCTTTTTACATGACTGTCCAGCAAACCATGGGAACCTGCTGCACAGACTATTTATTTTAGTCCAAAGCTAGGCCCTCAAGCTATGATCGAGCACATCCAAGCAGCAGTCACAATAAATACTGTTTTACTGTCTCAGGCAATAGCATGGACTCTCTTTCAGGGTGAATTTTTGAGCTGTGTCAGCAAATGCAACTCAGTAAGAAGGCATATTTCTGGCTATAAAACACCCTGGGCTAGATCTCTGGCTGTAGCTGAGGAGCTCCAAAGTACCTGCCAAGAGATGCCAGATGAAAACCCTTTGCCTTCATCTGCACCTTGTTAAAACCACAGCACAAGATGCAGCATCCACAATGACTTGGTGTTCAAAGAAGCATAAAACAGAAGTAGATACAGCTACTTATTTTATCTTAGTGAAGGGAAAATAAAAAAGAAAACAAGAAGAAAATGAAAAAAAAAAAAAGAGGCACTTGGGAGAAGAAAAAGTGCTTACCCACAAAAAGTAAAACAAAAGCAGCCAGAGGAACAGAAGCTGCAAATAAAGTACAGCTGTTGCAGTGCTGGGTCTGACGGAGCTCGCTGGTGGGGTTGTGACAGCAGTGTATGCTGAGGGTGCTGTGTGTAGGATAACACACCTCCCATTGCCCACGGAGCGAATTCAGTCACGCTGTGCCTTCGCTTCCTTCCTTGCTCTGTGTGAGTGACCTGCAGCACGCTGCTGCTCTGGCAGGCACCAGGCAGCTGCCAGCAGGACACTGGAAGGCAGCCAGAGATCATGGGTGCTCACATAGGTCCCCTTATTTTCAATATTAACCCGTCTTCCCCACCACGTGAAATCAGGAGCCGCATTCTTCAGTTACTTCTCCTCTAGGTAACCTGGCACAGGATGAGCAGGGAGAAGACTGCTGTGCTCTGCACAGACATGCGTGGGTTGCAATGTGATCCTGCACAAGCACCTAAGCTACTTTCCCAATTTTCCTGCCTTTCCTGGGCAGCAATGAAGGTTAAGATGCTGAGGGAGCTCTGTGAGCTTCTTGAGGAAACGTAAATGCAATGCTATGGTTGGATGCACTTTAAACTCATATCACAGGTTGACAGGCAAATTAAGCATGCCAACAAAAGGCTAAATGCAATGATTCTCTCATCTGTCACTATTTTCTTACAAACAGCCTTCTCACAGACCAATAGAAGTTAAGAGAGAAATTTTAAAAATCAGCATAAGTGTATACATCAAACAACCAAATTAACTACTTTCCATCTGAATGGCAATAACCATCTGTATGTGTATGCACTACTGAACCTCCAGGTTTGTGGAAAAGGTCGGACTCCAGGAGTGAAACATGGTTGCCTGGAACAGGTATTGCAGTGCTGCTACAGAGGTTGTATTCAGACACATCTGCAAGGCTGGCACATATGATACAGGACTTCTAGGAGAGCTGCATTGCTCTGGAGAGACTGTTGGAGATCAGACAGAATAATTTAGAGCTTCTGAAATGACTATGGACACCTATGTTAAAATAGCTGGATCCCACCTTAGAGCACTTTGTCAGACAAGTGCAGGGGTAAATATATTAATGGGAACAAAGGACGAACTTTGCAATTCAGTTTGCTATTCCTGTCTTTCAAAGTTTACACAGATATCTATCTATCTATCTATCTATCTATCTCTCTATCTCTCTCTATCTCTCTATCTGTCTGTCTATCTCTATCTATCTATCTATCTATCTGTCTATCTCTATCTGTCTATCTATCTATCTATCCATGAAAATGTTTCTATATGTACATATAAATGTGCATTTACATGTGTTGTAACTGAAATACATACACTGTGTCTGAAAATTACTAGAGATTTTTCTGCCATAGTGATTGGTGCAGAATGGCTTTATTGGTCGTCGATTCTTACCATTAGCCAAGTGACTTTATTTGTTTGAAGTGAAAATTTTGGCAGGTCTCCAACTCTGAATGTAAAGGTGGAAGGAGCTTCTTCCTCTTTCCTGGAGTCTAAAAGAAAGAAGGAAAGAGATTTAACGAGTCCCAGAAGCCAGAGAAAACCTTGAACAATTTTTGCTTCCCTCCTCTACCTCCACAGAAAAAGAGCATAGGCAGAAATAGGGATAAAACAACAGGGTCATAACAAATACAGTGGGCTAGAATACTACTTATACTATACATACAGAGTATGTATGTATTTTCTATTATTATCACGTGATTAGCAAAGAAGACTAAAGGCAGCTTCACTGTTTAATTATTTCAGGTAGTTTTTCTTACAAAGGAGATCTTTAAAATGGTCTGAGCCTGCTGGTGCCGTTTACAGAGACTGTTTATTTGCAGTTGTACTTTATGGTGGTACTGTAAGTAGCTGTAAGTACAGTAGGCACAACTCTAACATCCAAACAAGTGTGGACACTGACAATAACTGGGCATTTCTGTGTGGAAATATCTTCAGCCAGTTAGGAAAACACTTAGCACTTTCAAATGTAACTGCACTCACTGTTTCCTTCTTCTCGCTTTTCAAAACTACGGTTGCAAATAGCAGGAGGTTACTGAAATACTAATCTCATCTGCCACTAGGTCCAGAGGCCACTGAGACTGGGTAGGATAATCAGACGGAATAATTAATAAACCAAAACATTATTTATAGAAAAAACTTTGCTTTCAGCAAAACGACTTTGTACTGAAGACAATGAAGTCCCACTGATCCCAGCTGAAATTCTGCGTGTGTAAACATCGAGAAACTGATTTCAGTGCTCATTGCGGCAATGTTGCATGCCTCAACAATCTGGAGAATTTTAGCTTGGAAAGCTGGCAATGAAAAATTAAACCTGTCTTGGACTACTTTGTCACAGTGAATTTCTATATCTAACCTGAAGGGTAATCAGATGACATTAACCTACCATAACAGCTCACAGATATCTGTTTATTAATTTAAATAAGTGACAGCAGGTAGCATATTTTTTCTTTGGTGGATTTTAACCTCAGAAAATATTTTTGCATCACTTATAGAAATATACTTAGGTATATGCACATATTTCAATAGAAGAGCAAGTGGCCACATATTGCCCAAATATGTTAAATAGTATTATTTCTCTAAAATGAAGCAAAATTCAAAAAACTCCTTTCTGCTCTTTTCCATATTTTTATGCACTGAAGTCTGTAGAATATATGTATACATAGCACACATGCTCTAAGAAAACAAAAATATTGATGTACCAAATATTATTACTATGATTCAGTAAGTGGTACAGATGCATACTGAACAAAACATTTAAAAGTATCATATGGGAAACAATGAAGAAATGTCACAAACCCGCAAAGATTTCTTTATAGGTAAATAATATTTCAGCTTTCAGAGGGTCAGATGTATTTTGGAATGGAAGACTGTCATGTACAATTTGATGACTTTAGAAAATTCAATAAGTATTTGGACAAGTCAAACCATTCTGAGTATTTTCAATACTTTCTTCTAAGTGTTCTTCTTATAACAATTTTAGGCGGGATGTGCAAGTTTGCTTTCAAACATGCTAAAGTATCTGAAAGTTTAGATTCTATTTTATAAATTCAAAGTCTGCCACTGGTACAGAAATGGTAGAACAGTTTTCTGCTTCGTGTTTAATTAGGGTTCACCCTTATCACAAACACAATAGTTTATACCTAACTAAACTGACATTCTGAGAGAAGTCTCAGTTGCTACCACAGTCGTGATAATGAAAAGACTGTGTTAAAAGTTGGAGGCAGAATATCAGCTATGAAATACCACTCACACATAAATAGATAAAATAGATGAGATTTAGAGGATACAGAGTATAAGCAATCTGGCAAGGTTAAAAATATCAATAGAAAAATATGGTGTTTGTCCTGACCAGGATTTTCAAAGCTTCTGAAGGAATTAGACATATATTACCACTAGAAAAAAGGCAAGTTTAGTGACCAACATTTGTAGACAAATAAGATCTACTTAGTTTTCAGACTGATACATTTTTCACCTCACATCTTTGGTAACTATATGCGTAGCAGTGTCTATAAGTGACCTGAATGTTTTTTTATAAAACTAACCACCATGATTCCTGGCTACTTGTCAGGAAATTTGAAGCAGAACTGCTGTGTCTTGTTCAGTTAATTACTGCAGTGCACAGAGTCTACTGGAAAAAAATTTCCAGTTCAGTAGGAATCAGACTTAACTAAAATACAGGCCCAATATGTGATAGTATAGCCAAAAATTTGGATCACATTTAACAAGAAAGAGGAGACTATCATTAAAGATTTAAAAGAAAGAAGAAACTGAGAGAGCAAATGATTATTTCTTGCTTAACTGAGAAGACAAGTTGTATCCTAATGACAAAAAATCTGTTTCTTTGGAAAGCAATACAATATTTTTGAGAGCAAAGGGGGCAAATGTTCAAACACAAAATTACCTTTGATCTAAAGCTTAAAAGTCTGTTAAGTTGAAATTCATAAAAGGCTTTAAGGCTCTAAAGTTACTGTTGTTCTGACTAGCACTCAAAGTTTTAATCCAAAAAGGTACTCTGTCAAAGGAAATAAATTTTTTTGAAATGCCTGAATTTGAAAAAAGTCCTTGTGATAACAAAACATTTTAGTTTTTCAAAATCATTAAATGCATTTTCCCCAAAAGAAATAAATGCTTATGCTGACAAAACCAGTAAAGTTGAAAATCAGAAAGCATCTCACAGATTGATAGGATCAGATTTTACGTCAGTGCAACCAATGTTTTACACAATGATGTCACAAAAATGTCATTCTTTGTGTTCACCATACCTTACTGAACTGAAAATTTCTTGAGGTATTTTCTTTATTTTCATCTTCTCAATATTTGTCTATGATACAGGCATTTGCCTGACTTAAGACTTGAACAAAATCAGAGCCCCAGGTCACAAAGCAATGGACCTTAAAGTTTTTAAAAGCCACAGTGATCTATTTATGAGAAGAAACATGCCACACTTGGCCCATCCAAATGCATCACCAAAGGAAGGATTTTCTAGGAAGGTAACTTTTTGTGTTACCATACTGCTTTCTTGTCTCATATCTGCGTCAGATTTTAATTACATGTGCCGTGTAGGTTTTCCCAAGGCGTCATAGCTGCTGTGATGGCTTCCATCCATCTGCAAGACAAATCAATACTAGTTTTCTGTAACATCTGGGGAAAGAGAACTTTAAGATAAAATTCTAATCATAGTTTGTCTCAATCAAAGTAATCACATCCCCACTCTAAGTGTACAAATGGCATGCATAAACATTGAGTTTAATTAATAATCTTTCCCCTTGCTGTTTTGTGCTGGTAATATTAGTAATCCCAAATAGGCCATTTTAGGCTCACTGAAAAAATTCTGTAAAGAAATAATATAAAATTAATATTAATTATGTACATTATAAAGAACATTTTATCAAGTGTCTCAGATTCACATCTGGATAATGAATTGAAATACTGAATTCACTTTTGATGAGCAAAATTAATTAATTAAACTCTTTTCAGCATTTTACATCTGATGTCTGTATATTAAGCAATAATAAAGAATGTCATCCTTTTCTACTGCTGACTATCATACTCTTGTTTTGCAAGCAAAGTTTCTGACAACAGAAACTGAACTTCTGCCCTGCAAGACTGCAAGAACCCTCCTTGGTTCACTTTTTCAGGAGTGCAATGGACTACTTTTGAGTGCCACACTGCTTTCATAGGTCCCTTTTGTGATATTTCTGCATTTCACTGTACGAGTCGGATCTCTCCTAGAAAACTCAGAAAACTTACTCTTGAGCAAAACGAGGTGTGCTTTTTATCCTGGTTCTGCTTGCTAAGCCCTGAACTGCACCGCAGCTGTCAGGAGCCAAGATGACTGATGTGATACTGAACATGACACCGCTCAGGGCTGCGGAGGGTAATCTGAATTCATCAAGTGTAGGTTAGCATAAGCACATGTGCTTTTACCACAGTTTGCCCTCACACTGTGGTATGCTATTTGTCCTTATCTGAAGTCCTGCAGCTCATTCATCTCTTCACAGCTACGCTGCAGCTATGCCTAGTACATATACAGTATACTTTGTATGCTGTAATTCACACCAAAGAAAAAGCGACAGAGACTGATTATCTTCCCTGTCCAAGCACCACAGTTTTTAAACTCATGAACAAGAGATGAGAAAATCCCTGGGAGCTCTCAAGCATGTTCTCAAGGATTAAACAGCAAACGAAGCCTTCTTGGGCCTGATTTTTATAATAGTTTAGAAATCTTTGAAAGCAGTTACTAGAAGAAGAGAATAAAACTGAGACACTGGTTGTATATTTCAAGTCTGAAGAGAGAGGATTATTTGCACAACTTGCTTCTAAAATGCTTGCACTTTGGTTGTGTGTCTGAGGCTGCAGTCCCCAAAATTTGCTATTAAATTTGCAAAAATAGCTCTCCAGATAAAGAAGTATACACTGCTCCTCTAGGACTTACAAAAGCCACCTACACTATGAAGCAGAACCTCATTAATCAAATCATTCTCAAGGGATACCGAAGAACTAGCTTGTTGATCAGCTCTCTCAATGATCTGTCATTGCTCAGAATAAGCAGCTAATGAAGCAGGAGCTTTATTAAATAAACCTTGACAGAGTCCTTTTCTAGTCCCAGCTTCCCTGAGATGATTCTAGCAGACAATCAGTAAAGTTGGCTGATAGCATTTCCTGGTTACCCAAACCTGATATTTCATTCACAGACCATGTTCATGAAAGCCGGATCAAATTGCCAGGCAAAGGACGTGCACAGGAATGCCTGGTAAAACAGGACGGAGAGCTCTGTACAATTTCTGCAACCAAACTGTTAAAATTAAATATCTGCTTCTGTGTTTGGTGGTAAGACCAGAAAACAGCATCAACTTTCTCCTTCTACTGCAAACCTTAATTTCATCACCGCATAATCAACAATTTTAGTATTTCTTCTAAATTCAGATTCCAGCATGGACTATTATCAGCTACATGTTTACAGTGCCAAATGGTTTTGAATCCATTCCCAACAGATGGAAGTACAAATCCTGATAGCATAAAAGCTGTTCCCAAAGCAGTTGTTCTTTCCCATACTGCATCCACATATACTACTTGGTTAATCTGGTTGTAGCAAGCTTGGGCAAGCTTGGATTTTGAGGTATCAAAACAGACATTTGTGATAAATTGCATTTGGTAGTGTTTGACTATATTGATATAAAGGGGCTATGTTGGTGTAAAGGGGCTACATTTCACGTCCAGACTTTGAAGGGATAAGTGTGTTTTAATAGAAATTTATTTTGAATTATGCAATTATATTCCAAGTAACACCTCCTCCATCTTCCCTTGGAAAAACTACTACTACAGTTCCTCCATCATATTTAATTTGCAGTCTTTAATTTCTCCTTATTTTGGTTTACCAGTGAATATCTGGTATTCCAAGCTTTTACCTACTATAAATGACATTTACATTTAATTTCCCATTTTGTACTTCAGATGTGCAATACACAATGATATACTAGAAAGCCATTGCACCATAAACTTGAAACAAAGGAAATATTTATTGGTTTCTTAAAATTAGATGTTTTCTCTTAATAGCAAATTAAGTTTGGGTTTGTCCAATTAGAGATCTAATCCATCTGAAGATTCAGAAATGAGAGAGTTTCAGGTTACATGAGGATTTGACTGCACAATACGGAACCCATTATAGGTTTTAAAATAATACAGCCTACACAGCTCTTATCTTTCCAAAGACCATTAATTAATATCAAAATAAAAATTAGTGTTTGCATAAGAAATTGTACCATTTAACCTGTACAATACCCTTCACTGGGTTACATTCCACAATTTCTGAAGCCCCCAATTAGTTAGGTATATATATCAATTTTCTACCCAAGAAGATATTCCATTCTGAAGGATATGGAAAGCAGATCTGCATCCGAGTGATAAAATAATTACAGTTTCAAACATTCATGCTTATGTGCACACAATGAAAGACAAAATTTCTTAGGACAACTAGTATTTTCCTTTCTGACACTCTTGTACTACAGTGGGAGAGAAGCTTGACTTGTTTTATCATCCACTTTAGCATTTGACTGGGGTTTGTATTCACAAAATCATCACATATGGATGAGTACTCTGGATAAAGTACTCTGGACAGTATTTTATGAATTTTTGACCTTTCTGAAAGCTGAGGAATTTGGACTCCATTCCTATGGGAAAAAATCAGTACCAGACCTGGTAGAGAAACGTCTGTGTCTTTATGCTGCTTATTTTAATTGTAGTTAGTTACAATCTTGGATAGGTAAGCATCATAAAAGATTTCTCTTGTCTATTCAGCTAATACTTAAAAGTGATGCTAGCTCTAATTCCTGAATTTTTCATAGGTGTGTATGAAATAGTTCTGAAAGCATCTGGTGATATCACTTTAACAAGTCCCTAAGCCAGAGCAAACTTGACTCCTAACATTTTATTTTTTGTTTTCTTCTCATTATTAGCTTCTACTAATTAGGATGAAGCTATATAAGATTTCTGCAGGATCATTAAGTCGTAATATTTACCATTATCCTATGCATGCTAAAAACATTAGCTTCTATTTAGACTAGATGTTGTGGTTGAGTAATTAAAATAGCAGAACTTGTTTTTCTTAGAAGAAATCACAATCAGTTTTTCTCTTAATATTAAAAAAAAAATTCATTATTAAAAAATACATCACTATTAAACATTGTTTATGCAAGAACGAGAAAATGAATATATGACTATTTTTAAATGAAATATATTTAACCAGCATGATAGGAAGTGCTCTAAAATACTTGTCCAAACTCCCAATAAAATGAAGTAACAACTCATCAGTTGATTCACTCCAAATACATTTGTAGGACTGAAAATAACACCTATTTTTGTTAACTTGAAAGCTAGACAGTGAAGTGGTAGGTTAACCTGCTCAGCAAGATAAATTTAAAGGTGGTCAATATTATCTCTACTTAGGAATAGATAGGACTAGTACATTGGAGTACCACAGTTGTAAACCTTGGCATATGGAAATCACATGAACTGAGGGTCATAAGACTTCTGTTATTATCATTAAATCTAGTAACTATTTGACGTCAGCTAAATAAATCATTCCCCTCTGAATTTACTAGAAGCAATCAGAAAGACTTTTTATTAATTTAAAAAGAGAACAACTTTGGGTCCAAAATGAGTTTTCAGCTGATGAAAACATACTCGAATACAACGTAGAAAATTGTTTCACTTGATCTTTTGACACTGTATTTTTACATCCGTTCCTCTCACATAGTTTTACCAGTGGGACAGGAGACTCTTATACACTTTGCCATTTTTCACAGAATGTGTACTGACTATCCACGACCTCTCCAGTAATTTTCCTAGTCAGAACAGGAGCATTAAGAAAGTTAATTTACAAAGGATGATACGGTAATGTAGAGGAAAACATACATTCCTATAAATTTTGTGGTTCTCAATGTACTGTGTGGAATATCAGTCTAATTTAAGGCAAATTGAATGGCCTCGGATAGGAAAGGGAAAGCACTCAGGGAGAAAAATACTGTTTGGGAGAAGGGCGCATGAAGCTTCCAGCCTTCAGATACCCATGAACAGAGTAGGTGCCAGAGTTTGGACTTCTTTTCCTTTAGTCAAAGCCAGAGAAGCGTGCATATGAAGAGGTGGCATTCTTGCATTATACAACAGCGTTAAAGTTGCATGCACTTAACAGATACGTGGATAATAAGGCTAAATGAGATCACTATGACCACCTTTTTTGGCCTCCTCTCCTACATAATGGGACTCTGCTGAATTAATGCCTCTTTGAACCAGAAGAAGCTTTTAGTAAAGCTGCCAATCTCCATTTCTGTTTTCCACTGATAGAAAATTTGCTACTGCTATGAGAAAGTGCCATTTAGACCTACTGTTGAAAGTGTACTTTTCATTTGGAGCTGATGTTCCCTAGCTTCAGCTTTTAGCTGGTGAATGCTATTTTCTCCTTGTCTGCTTTATTGAAAAGACTCTATTCTGAAGCTCCTCTTTCCCATATTGATATTCTAGATTATGAACAAGCCATTTCCTCTCAGCTTTCAGTTTCAGCTCAAGGACTCTTCCATTATAAGCTATAAATCCAATCCACTATTTATTTCCATCTCTCAGAAAAAATTTAATTTTTTTTTCCACATCTTTTTTTACAACTGGAACATCAAGGAGTTCTCTAATGTTCTAGAAATACATAGTTTATGTAGAAATAGATACCAAAGGCAAAATACATAATACAATTATTACTCAAAGACCCACTGTTTCTGCAGTCTCAAATTGTCAGTCCTCTGTGACACCCATTATGAGCTCAAGGTGAGTATTTTATTTACCACAGTCCCAAGGGCTTTTTTACGAAAATACTACAAACTAAAATATTTTAAGCAATATCTACATGTATCTACAGTGATGTCTACATGTCATTATCCCTGAACATCTACATATCATTTCCCCTTAGATGACTTTACACTTGCTCACACAGAAATACAGCCTATTTGGAATTTAAAAAGACAATTTGTACCATTATATACAAGGTACTCTTTACTTATTCCAATTTTACTTACTCCAATACACTTTTTTTTTCCCTGAAAGCTGGAATAACGATAGTATTTTATTCCACATTGCTGATGAAACTCTAAGATAATGAGGCCAAGGAGAAAATTACTTTACAGAAAATTCTAACAGTACTGTTGTCTTTAAAAAAACAAGTAAATAAAAAACAACAAAAGAAGTGTCAAAATTGCTTAAAAGGCACAAATTCCATATTAATTGTTCATTGGTATTACTTATGCATGCAATTCTTTATTAATTGTATCCCACCCACATAATTCCATTATTTTGCCAAGATCGGTGTCATACTGACAAGGCACTAATTACCCAGGTCATCCCATTTACCTTTCTTTAGGTTTTGATATATTAGCCTTCCTCCAGTCTCTTAGAATTCTATGTGTTCTGCAAGGCTTTTTAGAAATGAAAATTAGCAATCTAGGGACCTACTTGGCCAATATCAAGGACACAAATTATTAAGATTGTAGTGTTTTAAAAAACTGATCTTTAGCAATTATTTTTTAATGACATTCTGAGCCAGACTTAAAATAATTTTCTCTTCCTTTGTATTGGGCTTGGAAAAAATTTGGTAGTGGCAAGGGTGTTGGGGGTGTGACTGAGGAGGTGCTGCAGGGATGGCTCCTGTGAGGAGCTGCTCGAAGCTGCCCCTGTGTCTGACAGAGCCAAGGCCAGCCGGACCCGCTGCTGGCCAAGGGGATCAGCGGCGGTGGCAGAGCCCGTGGGGGGACAGAGTTAGGAAGGGGAAAAACCTGCCCGACAGCAACTGCAGCCAGAGAAGAGAGTGGGAAGGTGTGAGAGGAGCAGCCCTGCAGACACCAAGGTCAGTGAGGAAGGAGGGGCAGGAGGTGCTCAGGAGCTGGAGCAGACATTGCCCTGCAGCCCGCGGTGCAGCCCATGGAGAAGCAGCTGTGCCCCTGCAGCCACAGAGGTAACAGGGATGCAGAGATCCACCTGCAGCCCATGGAGAGGCAGCTGTGCCCCTGCAGCCACAGAGGTAACAGGGATGCAGAGATCCACCTGCAGCCCATGGAGAACCCCTGCTGGAGCAAGTGGATGCCTGAAGGAATTTGTGAACCCATGGGAAACCCATAATGTAGCAGACTCCTGGCAGGACCTGTGACCCCATGGAGGACCCATGCATTTCCTGAAGGACTACAGCCTGGAAGGGACCCATGCTGGAGCAGTTCCTGAAGAACTGGGAAAGTCTCACGTTGGAGGAGTTCATATAGCTGGGACCCCATGCTGGAGCAAAGGAAAAGTGTGAGGAGTCCTTCCTGTCAAGGGTGGAGTGACAGAAATGTGTGATGAACTGACCACAGGCCCCATTTCCTATCACCCTGTGCTGCTGGGGAGGAGGAGGGAGAGAAATTGTGACTAAAATTACACATAGGAAGAAGAGAGGGGATGGAGAGAAATGTTTTAAGATTTGGGTTTGCTTCTTATTATTCCATTCTGTTTTGATTGGTAATAATTAATTAACACGTTAATCCGGTCTGTTCTGCTCATGATGATAATTGGCGAGTAATATCTACCTGTCCTTGTCTTAAGTCTTTCACTACATTTTTTCTCTTCTGCCCAGCTGAAGAGAGGAGGGTTAGAGCAGCTTTGGTGGGTACCTTATGTCCATCTAGGGTCAAGTTACCACAAATCTTATTCTGGTATGAGAACATATAATCTGATTTTTGCCAAACTATTTCTTGAAAATGGTATCAATGCAAAAAAAAAAAAAAAAACAAACAAATAAAGAATAAAGCAAAGAACAACTAGGAAGAAAAGAATGCTTAAAAATGCAGGAATTTGCTTCAGTCTGTCTCTTCTTTCTAATAGCTTTGCTACAGCAGAGATCCTGTAAAAGGGAATGATTCCTTGTGGATGTGCGTGTGCACACACAGGCACGGAACAGGAGGAGTTAGAAAACAACATGCTGACTATTTAGGCATGGTGACAATGACCATTGCCTTAATAAACTAACATAATGCAAAAGTTTTTCCAGTGCTGCTAGCACGTTATTGTGTTGTGAAGTAGAAATATGCTATATACATCACAAACAACCTACTCCTCCTTTTGTTTTCAGTTGAGAAGAGACTTAGGTGGAAGAGAAGAGACTTCTTAGAAAAGAAGTCTTACATGGATGCAATAAATGCATGCATATTAACTTGGAAAACCATACTAATGTTTCTCATAATACTGCTGTTTCTCATGGAGAATACAAAAGATATGCTTAACTGAAGAAAGACTTAGAAAACTATTTGAGAAAGTCTATGGATTTCTGTGGGAGTTTGAGAGAGGAAATAAATGTTATGCATTCCACATTAAAGCATTTTGTGACATGGTGACTAGTAGCTAAATACAGTGTCCATGTCCAGATTCCTTTGTAGCTTTGATTGGAAGAAGACAATTTCCTACAGCAACAGACTTTAATACACAAAGAATATCAGCCTTGATACGGGTAGGTTTTATGATCTACTCTGTGTTATTGCCCAGCAACAGGGTCTGGGACTCAGCAAATTTGAGCCCTTACATAAATATGAACACCTTGTAGAGAAATTGTTATTTGGACAACTAAACCATTCCCTCCTTTTCCAAAAGTTGACAGTGTGTGTTCAATAAGGTTAATAACAGGATAATATTACCCTACCTCTCTAGGAACATGAATTAAAATCCAGTCAGGTTTTTTTATAAGATTAAATAGAACTGTGAGCCATGCAAGTGTGAAACCATACCACAAATACAGTTTCCAACACTACAGTTTCAAAAGGATTTGGCTCATTGTGTAGGTGAGGGTGCATTGTATTTGAAAACAGATATTTTCCTGGAATTTCTAAACCTTGCTTATTCTTTAACTCTGTCAAAACATGACATTTGAAAGAACTTTGGAAACGTTTGGGAAATATAAGTGATTTCAGACACAGAAATCAATACAAGTTTTAATAAAAGTCACTGTTAACACATGCATATGGAACACCAAAAGGAATAGATAAATATAGCTCTCCCTTTATTGTATTTGCTATTCAGTATCCTCAAAACCCTGCGGTTATGAAATACTGAAAATAAAAGAAGTGTGAGGATTCTGAAGAACCCGAAATCAAGAAGTCTGTGGCAAAGTATATTGTCAAATAGTTTTCTGTTATGAAACTTACTTTTCCTGATTATTTCTATCCACCTCAACAGATTTCAGTCTGGATGATTCGAGTTCATTTTGCTTTCTACTAAGCAGCCTTAGAGCCTCACTGAAGTAGTACAGTATGGGTAGGTCACACTGCTTCAGCTTGGCTAGACTATATTTCTTATGACATATCCTGGCAAGTTTATCCACAGAGGAATGCTCATAGTTAAAGTACATGTCCCTGGCAGTTGAGAAGTCAAATTATTAAAGTATGAGAGAGCTCTTTTGCTTTTCCTGTAAGCCATGATACTGGCTTAGGTGGATACAAAACACATCTGAAGCGTTTCAGAATGAAAAATACTTTCATTGCTTAACTGACCCTTCCTGAAAATGTTTGTTCTCTGGAATGTTTTGAAACTTAGATTTTCTTTGCTAGAGAAAGTAAAACCTCTGAATATCAGCTGTCTCACAGAGCTGAAATCTCCTTTTCAGTTCTACTAGGTAGAGTATCCTTGACTCAAGATAAAATGAAATTTATTAAGTTTGTTGTGTTTGATCACTGAGAAATCTTCTTTTGGGATAACTGCCATGGTTTTAGTTTCCCCACTATGTACCACTGAGTGTTGGAAGCTCCTTTTGCTCTCTGTGCAAGGGTGTTAAAGCATAGCTTTAACATGATATTTGTCTGAAGCAGTAACTAATGCACCTATTGAAAACAGCACTTCATTTCTCCATTTTGAAATACCAGCTTCTTACTAGTGTTACTGAGCAAATCAGAATAGAAGCTAGAATAGAAGAAAGTAGACAAAAAATTGACTATAACTTATCTGCTGAATTTACATGCTTTTGTGTTATGTATTTTATACACTGAGATTCTAAAGGGTAAAAAAAAAAAAACTTACATGGAGAGAAGTTAAGTGAAATGGTGTCAATATTCATGGTGGTCTGTGTCATACACAATAAGCCTTGCACTGCTGTGTTGTTCTATGCAGAAGCTGGTGATAATCAGTACCATCTTTATGTTCAGACCTGGAAAAAAGAAATCTGTGTTCTCACACCATTCAATACCAGCAAACCAAATCTTCTGTAAAAGAAAGCTTCAGTAGCCATTGATATTACAGCAGTTCACTGAAGGCCAATGTCGTCTAAAGTTCCTTTTTTGTGAGAACAGATTCACATTATGAGTTCCCACTAGCACCATCCGGCCCAAAGTTAGAGGGAGAATCCAAAGAATACATATAGAATGAGTGCATTTTAAATGAAATTACAGCTGAGTAGAGTTATATCTGGTTATATTGGTAAGTACTGTAGGTCTTGCAGTGATCTTGGGGGAGCAGGTCTCTGTGTGTGTGTGTGTGACTGGTGTTTCTAGACAAAAATGTCAAATGCAAGTTCACAACCCCATAAGGATCTTCGAGTGATTTAGTGATAGACAACTTGACAGATAAGCTGTTAAAATCTGTAAACTGTTTTTCTATTACTGCCTCATATTATCTATCTTTTTTTTTTCAGAGAAAGAGACTTTGACTGTTTCAGAGTCTAAAATATCTACATCAAATAAAACCACTGCTCCTAGAAATAAGCTATTTAACACAAATGATTAATTGATTTCAATACTGAAAGGGATATATGGTGAAGTACAACACAAAAATGTGTTTCTGTTGGGTTAGGAGTTTTGTGGGGTTGTTTTGTTTTGTAGATAAAAATCTACTAAATGGGGTAACATTCTAAGGCACACTTGAAAAAGTGACAAAATGCATTTACACACTTAGGGGCCAATTTTTGCCTGTACATATTTATACACACAGTGTAAATAATGTGCTTAAGCAGCCCTGCTGAGTGAGAGCAAAGTTTAGCTGTGACCACAATGTCATCTCAGAGTACAATACAGCAGATGACCTTTGTGTATCTCCACAGGTAGAAACTATGACTGAGGGTTTTCTGAGTTACAGGTATTGTTTTCAAGTAGTCCTGAAGAGTTTCCTTAATTTGCTCAGGTCCTTTTGAACCTACACAAAATCTGAATGTATAAAACAACCAGAGGACCTCTCTGAAGAACTATCTCCTTTCATTTTTTTCAACTGACTTCCCTTCCTGCCCCCTAGGCCTTCTATTGGAAAAGAGAGGAAAAAATAACACCTTATGCTTTTTCATTCAGCTAATAATTTTTATAGATTTTGGTTCTATTCCTTCCTACCCATCTCTTTCCCAGGCTGAAGAGTACAGGTCTATTAGTTATTCCTTCTGTCAATATTATTCTTTAACTTTGATCATATCTGATACCCTTCTCTGTACTTTCCTCAATTCCTACTCTCACATCTCAAAAATAATATAACAGAAATTAAAGCATTCAACATGTAGTTTTATAAAGAATTTATGCACTGGCATAATAGTGCTTTCCCTTCTGTATTCCTTTTTGAATAATTTCTAGCACTCTATTTGCTTCTTTCACTGTTTGTGACTTGGTGCTTTCATAAAACTACATTATAACATCAGCATCTCTATTCTGTGCCTACTGCTCAGCTTGGATGCAAACTGAACTCTTACTAGGTGTGAAATCATGTTTTGGAGGCAGAAATTCAGAGCCAGGTATGCTTAAATGTAGGCTTAGTCAAAAACAGAGTTTTGTGAACACTTGCAGATATTAAAGAGAACATAGTTTGAAAATTTCTACTTGGAAAATTCTGTGCATCAAGTGATAGGGCTTTGTTTTTCTACAGAAAAATTGAGCAAATTTTATGAATACCCTGTGTGAATGTGCTAGTGGTGTTATTCTTATTCAAGAGTTAATATTAGGAAGAGTTTTCCCCTTGTAGCAGCAGAATTTATGGTTCAAATTGGAAAACTCCTAGATATGACTTTGGGACCATGCCACCAATTTTTTTTTTAAAAAAATGACAATAAATTTGCAAGTTCTGATGTTGAAACCCTATTTGATTTTTAAAGTTTGTAAAGCTTTGGCATGCTTTGATCTCAAGCCTTGAGATCTTAACTCTGCTAAAAGCTAATGGAAAAAAAAATCTTTTATTTTTCAATTCAAGTAAATTCAAGGAAAGATAATAGTCAGCTGCTGGTCATGCTCCCTTTTGAAAAAAAAGGAGAATAATTTTCACCTAATTACCTAAAAGCTGGAAAACTTAATGGGAATTCAAAAGCTCAATGTGAGCAGAAGTAAGCAAATAGTGATAAAATCAAATGTTTCCCACAAAATAAAATACAGTATGAAACCTCAAAAGAAGTTTGCATAAGAAAAGGTTTTATTATTGGCTTTTTCTCACTGATAGAGGTACTGGATGAAAATAATTCCTATGGTGGTTTATTTGTATTCATTTTGAGAGGGAGAGTTGAACCTTCTGCTCTAATCAGGCTTCCTAACAGTCCCAGCTATTTCATCCTCCTGAGAAAGAAGACTGAATTGGGCAAGTAAACTTGAAAAATCTTGCTGTGAGCCTCTTTACAATTCAGCTTGGACTGCAGCCTCCTTAAGAACTAGGCAGACTCTTCTGCTACAATTTTGTTTACATCTGCTAAACTAAATGCAGGTAGAACTAAAAGCTGTGGAAGTCTGCGGGTCTTTGGATCTCTGTGATGATGTCAAAGAATCATGAAATCATAGAATGGCTTGGGCTGGAAAATACCTTAAAAATCATCTAGTTCTAATCCCTCTTCAGTGGCCTAGTCGGGGGGCACCTCCCACTAGACCAAATTGCTCAAAGCCTGACTTTGAACATTGCCTGGGATGGGGCATCCACAGCTTCTCTGGGCACCCTGTTCCTGTGTATCACCACCCTCAGAGTAAACATGAACCATTAAATAAAGCTTACAGAACTTCTAAATGTCTGTAGAGAATGAAGTTCTTGGTCTAGTGACTTAGCTCAATAACAGCACTCTCATTCATCCCTGTCCAGGATTGCTACTCATATTAAATACTTGAAGCTACAGCTGTTTTCAGCAGTAGTGCAGTCCTTCAGCAATTTCAGAAAACTTAAGTAAAACTCTTTAATTCAATCTCTTTACACTATCTTAGCTTACAATAATTTTCAGAGTATAGTATCAAACACAATTCTGCAAAGTATATATGAAAGATTGAGATAGTTTTGTGCCTAAGGATGTGAGCACTCTCTTTCTATCTTTGCTTTCCCAATTCATAGTAGTGGTCAATCCCCTTTCTAGTACTGGGTCTTCATCAGGAACTTGGGGAACTGAGGGTGTGTCAGTAGTCTGTAGATTAATTTTGTGACTACAGCCCACAGTACACTTCAGATTTTTAGAATAAGAAAAGCTTATAGAAACAAGCAATCAAATCTCATCTTTCCCACCCGTATCTTGTAAAGAACTCCACATATTAAAAGTATCCTAACACGAAAACTCCCCATCTTAAACACCCAAAATACGAAGAAGGAAGAGATTAAAGAAGTCATGTTTCCTATAAAGAATCTGCTTCCATGCAAGCCTTATTACTTTCCACTGAAAAATCTGTCAGTGAACAGCAGTCCAGGCCCTTGGGTTTTGTGTAACTCTTTTACAAAGTGCTGGTAACTGTTCTTGGGAGGCTACAGAGCAGGTGTGTGTAAGACCAGGCTAAAAGAAACCTGGACCTGGATTTCCTTTTTTTCACCTTTCCATTCCCCAGCATTATTGGGGATAGTTGGTGGCTGGAAATGGATCAGTCTTGAAAAAACATCCTACATAACTACAGTCGAAGGACTGTACCAAAGATAAAGCAGCTTTTTAAAAAATAGATTTTTACTGGTGTCATTTTGCTCTACACCTGTGCAGTCCGAAGCCAGTTTTGTCACTCTGATATAACAGATGCAACATTTCTCATCCCACAATAATGGCTCTATTTGAAGATATGTCCTAGTAAAAACAATGGAGCAATCACCAAAATAAATGAATACCAAAGAGGGTGCTAGCTGGAAATTTCTAGAATGTTTCATTTAAAAAAAATTAAAAATTTTAATTAAAAAGTTTTAAATTTTAATTATTATCTTTTATGAATAAAATTTTTATTTCTATACATTGTAACATATGCATTTTAAGCTTCCCAATAGCCACTTATTACAGAAATATCAACCTTGTTGCAATACCCAAGCTCCTTTGTCAAAGACTGTGAAATCACCAGGATGGATGTTACACAGAAAGAATAAAGATGCTCTCTGATACAAGAATCTTGCAGATTAAGTAAAAGATAAAGGTAGCATGTGGACGTAGAATAGATGGGAAAGCACAAAGAAACAGGGCAAGTAATGCTGGTCAGTCCGACTGCTCTTGTAGCAGCAGCCTGTCATCAAATTTTGCATGAACACCATGGAGAAGAAAACACAATTTTAAATGTTGATCATATTGCAGCTTCGTGGCAGTTTGAGGGGATTTCCTCCTGAGGGCAATGGAATATAAAAGACATAAGCAACTCTAACAAGATGTTGACATCATGATGGGTCAGAGCTAGACTTTGGGGTGAAAAAGAACGTTGGGTAGAGAGGACTAAAAATGGTTTTTAAAAGAAAAGATACAGTTTACATTTTGTAAAACAGAGGAAATCTCTAGAAAAATAGAGGTATGTCTCTGTCAAAGAGTTTGAAAATATATATGAACATTCCAATAGCATTTAAAGAGAATGTGATCCAAATGTTAATTGATCATACATGATAAACATTGACTTTCTTTTTGGGAAAAAATAACAAGACCCCTACATGTATACATATGTACACAGGTGACAACTAGTAACTGAGCTCATGTGTGCATGGGGTAGCCTCCAAATGAACAATGAATATTGCTTCTTGTCCCCAACTCACCAGGGCTGCTGCCAGGGTCTGTGTGCTCCTGGGCACTGACCCTCTTCCCTCTCGCTGTAGTCATGAACCCTTGATGTCTGGACAACTGCATGAAAGAGAAGGGGACAGTGTTGCAGAGGAGCTTTATATGCCTTTCTGGTTCCACACTACCAATTTTGCTGATGATAACTAGGACCTAAAAATAAAAGCTAGATAACTTTCTCGGCATGAGGGAATCTCTTCAGAGGATTAAGAACTTTTTTTTTTTTGGTCAGCGAAATAAAACAGTGTATTGGAATGTGGATAAGAAAATCTTCTAAGCAACACAATTATTTTGACTCAGCTACTTCTCAGAGTGAAACAGCAGGTGAAAATCTATACAAAAATGAAGTAAGTAAGGAGAGTGAAGAACAGAACATAGCTGTTTTCTTCTGTATTGGTTAATTTCAATGGAATTTTAAGTTAAAGTTAAAAGTTCAGAAGAATAGAATGAGAACTGCAAGTCATAGATCTTAAGGTGCCACAACACTATTGACTGAAAATGTTTTAAAGCACATTTGGTCCAAGCCAAGGGGTATTTCTGAGATTCCAAAGTGATATCTTGGCAATGATTGTCTATGTTGTGCCAATCTGAAGAGCTACATATGTATCATTGAGTATCATTGATTTACACTCTGTTTTCCAGAAGTATTAACCAAATTCACTGAAGAAAAAAGTCAGACAAAAACTCACAAGTCCTTATCCTGTCCAGGTGCATTACAACATTCCCACTTATGAAACTATTTGACAGGAAAACCAGAGAGACTATGTGCCTGTTTACAGGGTAGAATTTTCCATATTCTTTGCCTGGAAGCATTATAGGCAACTCTCCTCTTTTATATTATTTAAAAATAAGGTTGTTAAAAATGTATAGACCCCAACATATTCCAATCTAAATCTTTGAATTACAATGAGAATGTTTTTCCTAAAAAATATTCAGAGCTCTGCACATTCAGTGAAGAAAATGCATTTTTTAAATCTTCTTCATAAAATTATCTATATTAAAATTGTTTTCTTACCAAATTTAAGTTACTCCTGGAAAGCTATCATAAATAAAGGTCTTTGTATCAGTAAAAGTGCCTTAGCTATTGGGAAGGCACAAATAGACTCGGGGCCAAATCAGGTAAAGGAGAGGAGGCTGGTGAGCAATTTGATTCCTTAACACAAACTCAAGAGATACAGTAACTGAACTGTGTTAATCCCTCTGTGTTCTGAATGGAATTCAGAGGGTTTTTTTCTGAATGGTGATTATTGGGTTTCACCACCAGTCTTCCGTAACAAAAAGTCACAGAGCTGAGGAAGATGAGTTACATTTGTGAGACACCACTCTCAACAATGCATTTTACTGTTTGTATGTCAGAAAACTGAATCCAGGCAACAACAAAGTCTGTACCTGTGAAAGGAAAAAGAAGCGACAAAAGCCTCAACTATCTGTGTTGTTGAGAAGATCTGAGAAAGAGGTCAGTAATGAATTACACACAAATCTGACAGCTGCTGCTCTTTCAGCATCACTGCAGAGTGCTTTTATACCAGCTACCCTACTGTTATTTTCTTCTGGTGTTCTTTCATAAGAAAGCTTTCCATTCCTACCAGCCTCACTGTTGTTGTCACCTCTTTTATCAAGCTAATTTTAACTTTAGAATAACACAAAATTATCCAAAACTTTGAGGTCAGCCTTAGCTTCAGTGCGAAGATGAACCCAGGGATATCCAGATATCCCCTCTAACCTTAAGTTTTTCTCAGATCCGATGATTTTAATTCCTTCAGCAGAAAAAATATCAAATTACCATGGAGTTTCTTATCCTGTATAGTGCTTATACTTTCTGTTGTGATTCGGACATTATGTAGTTATTTTAACGGTTGTAACACAAAGGCGTCGTTTGTTCCTGCTTTCCTGCAGAACCCATCACACTGCAATTTCTCAGTGTCTGGGCCTGGTCACCTAATCACATTACTCTGTTAGGAATAAATAGCTATTTTAGTAGGGGGTCACAGGCCTGCCACAGAAGCTGCATGCTGAACTCACAGCTACTGGGAAGGAGATGGGCAGGCTGAACACTCCCCAGGTTACCTGGCAAACACAGCTGGTCACTGATTTCCATGTTATCCTAGATTTTGTCATTTTTCAACCCTCTTTTTCGCAAAATAAAAATAAAAATACATTGACTATTGCTTTGAAAACGTGCTGTGGAATTTCAGAGTTTGATCAAGGTACGAAGATTTTACTTAGGCCAGCCTAGCATAACTTTTGTTTGCCTGTGCTGCCCCACATGAACTGTTGCTCATGCTGGTCTTGTACAGCAGTTCCCTGGAGCGATCTCAATTCCCATTGGGGTCCACAGTCCCTCAACTGATGGTGCATCAGGAAAACACTTGGTAGTGGTGCTTTCTGGATTTTTTCTCTGTAACTGATTTTACAAGCTCACCTACTATTACACACTAGAGGATCCAGACAGAAAAAAACATATAGTGAGTGTTAAGGTTCTTCAGTGTCAGGTAGAGCTGAATGCCTCGGGATACCTGAGCTATTACCCTAACTGAGCATGCTCTGATACTTGATGGGAAATTTTATATGTGTTATCTTTGAGATCTCTACCTCAGGAGGGGTTGACAGAAACAAATGACACATACAAAAGTCATTTCATTCATGGTATGTTAATGTAAATTAATGTTTCTCTAGTTATTGCAGACCCGAATAAATGGCATACTGGACAACAACCAAAGCAATTATGCAATTTTGCATAAGCAGTGTTGGGCTTCAAAGGCAATCTTAAAAAAACCCAAAAAAATCTTTTTCTTAACAAGATGACCTGCCTTTTCCTAGATGGAGATCTTAATGGTTTTTTCTCTTGTGTTATGAAAGCAACTGAAATAAAAACATGCTTTCTCAAACACCACAAAGAAAGAAGGCGGCAGTGGTAATCCAACCACTTGTGCACAGTCATACTCAGCAGATAGCAATAAATTTTCCAGCAGTTTTCTGATTTATTTGAATGGGAAATAGCAGGGGTCTCTAAGCTGCAATCCACACAATCAACAACGCTGTTAATGCTTGTTACCATATTTCTGTAACTCTATTAAGTTAATGAACTTTAGGTCCCTGTGATATACAGTGCACGTCCTGATGTTATTTTGAAATATCACTGACTTTCTATCTAAAATTATTGTGCAATATATCAGTTCATTCAGGTGGTACAATCAATCACACCTTGTCCAACTAATTTTTAATATTGTCATCTAATCCTATTGCATAGCCAACAATGGTGTTTTCAGGCCTATGGACAGAGAAGAAGGGCTATCTGTCACTGCCTTTTTAGAAGCTGGGGATATGTGACATGTCTTTGGAAACATCTCTTTGCAGTACTCTTGGTTTTACTCCGAATGACAGTTAAGCTATAAAAGTAGATACTAAACCCACATAATACGTTAGCCTTAGGAAAAGGGAGATTTACATTTCTCGACTGTTCTGTGAAATAGAATATATTATGCTAAACCTTTCCAACCCTTCAGAAAATGTCTATTTCAAAAGATTTAAATATAAGATGAAAGTATGAGCAAATCTAGAGCAGATACAAAGTTCAAGCAAAGGGGAAAGGTTTTCTGTTGGCACAGATGCCACAAAGGGACAGAAGGGTAACAAAGGCAAAGCTGGGCACACTGCAAGTACCAGGAGGACATTTAGCCTATGACTGCAAACTGCTGAAGTGTGAGGTGCGGGAAGAAAAGCAAAAAGAAGGAAACGGTTTTTGTGTTCAGCACAGAACTGTTTAGTACCTTTGTCTCCCTGCAAATCACTGATTAACTGCCTAAGAAACAAAGTGTCCTGAGCTCAGCAGAGTGGGGGAGGAAGATGTAGAAACAAATGGAAAAACTTTTGCCATTAGAACAAAAAGTGTCAGGAATCAATGTGAAGGTGTGAAAGTCTTCCTGTGCTTATGAAAATGCTCAAAAGGAAGCATAGTCATAGGGGAAAAAAAAAAAAAAAAACAGAAAGAAGGAAATTCAGCAAGTAAGGGAAAAGGTAGGGAAAAGCAGAGTGATGTTTCAGATACAAAAGTTAAAGACAAGTATTTGGAGAACAAATAATAGATGCATCCTTTCCTCTGAAGAAATAACCAAATGAACTACAGAAAATATTAAGATGGATTCATACAACAGCAAGTAAAATATGGAAGTTAGACTGAAATAAGAAACATGGAAAGACACATAATGAGCAGAGATATGATGCAGGAATTATGGAATTATTTTCATATTTTGATATTTATAGAGAAAAATCTAATTTAATTTTTTTTCTGCTTTGGTGATATTTCAGTGCAGAGAAAAGGATGACACACTTCTTTCTTTTTATCATAGAATCACAGGCTATTCTGAGTTGGAAGGGACCGACAAGGATCACCAAAGTCCAACTTTTGGTCCTGCACAGAACAGCTCCAAATATCACGTGTGCCATCAGAGTGTTGTCCAAATGCTCCTTGATCTCTGTCAGCCTTAGTGCTGTGACAACTGCCCTGGGGACCCTGTTCCAGTGCCCAGAAATCCTCTGGCTGAACAACCTTTACTTAATATTCAACCTAAACCTCCCCTGACACAGCTTCAGGCCATTTCCTTGAGTCCTGTCACTGGTCACCACAGAGAAGAGATCAGTGCCAGCCCCTCTTCTTTCCCTTGAGAGGAAGTTGTTTATCCTTCTCCCAACAGCGAACATACCCTTACCTATGATATTTTCCAAAGTAATGATTAGTTTCTTTCCAGAAATGTTACATTTAGCAACTGCATCTTAAAGAGTTACAAGTAAGTGACACCAATATGCAAAAGGAGATAGTGAAAGTACACAAAGGTTACCTCATGCAACATGCAAAAGGCAATTACAACATTTACTTTCAGGAACTTTCTTTCCTGGTGGGAACGTGGAAGAGTAAACATGTTTCTCTATTTCAAAAATTCATGTTCTCAGGTAGCAGACACTATAATATATCCAAAAGGTTGGTTTGCTTCCAGCAGTTAGGTAGTGGATATGAATTACATAAATATGGAGCTGGGGAAATTAGTTTAATTTGCATACATTCTATCTTTATAAACTTAAATTAACTTGAGGAGAAAAATTCTTGATTTTTATTGCAAGGCAAATCTTCTGAATAAATTACAAATACTCAAGTTTAGTCCACAAAATGCATCTGAAGGAGACACTTTTAGAAATTTAACAGGAAGATAGCGCAAGAGTAAATTAACCCCCATCATCTGTAATCTAGGTGGGTTCTGACTTTTTACAGAAGGAATAAAAAGTTGAATGAACCCTACAAGACCATGAAAGCTTTTTTTTTCAATTATTATTTATTAACAAATGCGTGTGTGTGTGTGTGTGTGTATTCACATGTGACCAAACACATTTGCATGCATGAGCACTGGATAAATGATTTCTGTGTTCTTCCCATGCCGCAAATGCTGCCTCCCAGTTCACTTATTTTCTTCCGGAGATAGAAAATTCAACCTTTTATTAATTATAAAGTAATGAAACCCATCCGTCTAACTGTTCACATTCAGCTGTGTATCATGAGTCAGAAACTGAAGCACGGCGCTGAGAAAGGTCAACAAAGCAGAGCTGTGTTTCATTTACTACAAATTAAAAATCAGGAATTAAAGAAAAATAAATAAACTTTAAACGAAAATGACAGGTTAGTCTTTCAAGGCAAAGACTATGCTTGCACATCAGAAGATTTACTTTCCTTAGGGTTTTCTGTAACTGCTGCCTCATAGTTTCTCCTCAATCTGCCCACTCCACAGGAAAACCCAAGCAAAACAAAGCACACAATAGAAAATGTGAAGACGTGTTCCTCATACATCTCCACTGCGTATTTCTTCTAGTCTCTCTTGAGAGATACAATAGAAATGAACAATATACAAAGCAAAATATTGCAAACAAAAGCTGCCATTGAGAAAGGTTTTTAGACATGACCTAGAAAAAATACAAGAGAAATATAGTGTTGTACTTACTTCTGTTTTGAAATTCTATTTGATATTTAAGATATTTTCTCTTCCATTAAAACATTTCACCTTCTACTCTTTTGAATGATTAAATTTAATTTGTTAAAATTATAGTTCTTTATAGTTTTGGTTTTTTTTTACTTAAAAAGCATTTACATTAGAAGGTGAATTTTTAGAGGACTGAGATTCCAAAGCCTAAGAACATTAAATTTCAACACATTTTGTGTACTTAGAAAACACAGAATTTGACAGTTAAATGTTGAAATTAATCAGATAGTTACATTTCCACATAGCCCATGTGCAATATAAGGCAGTTTGTGTGGTAGGTGAGAGATTTGCCCATTTTAACAAAGGTCACAACTCTAACAAGTGTTTTTCTGAATTGTAAGTGAATTTTTCAAGTGGATGTTTGCCATTTCACTGAGAACAAAAACATCTCATTTAATTCGTAGTCACCTGACCCCAGAGTATAGACAAGTGCATTTCTGTAAATGAAAGGAAATCGCCTGAAAACAAATACAGATAACAGAGCAAACTCCAATTTATTTTGTACTCATAAATGGACGCCTATTTTTATTAGGAATGCATTCCCTAATGAAAATTTCCCTAGCTTACTCATTTACTTTTTCAGGATCATTTTATTTTCAGGGCAATGGAAACAGAGGATAAATAAATACAAAATAAAGGTGAGATTGGTCCTATTTTGATCATAGCAAATCCTGACATTTCTGCTACTTTTCTGCATGATGATTTTGCTGTCATATTGCACTGTTTTGAGTTGCACTCACACCATATCATAATAAAACTCAAACAAAAAACCTCAAACAAACAAACAAACAAACAAAAACCAAAAAACCACAAAAGACAAAAACCCCCAAAACAAACAAAAAACCAACCAACTAACCAACAACAAGAACAAAACACAAAACCAAAAAGAAATCAAAACACAAAACCCCTATTGGTAATGCCTACAAAGATTATGTCTACGGGCTTTTCTTATAGCTGAGAATAAATCTGATTTTTTTCTACGAAGAAACACTAGAATTAAGCAAAAGCTGAGTGTATCACATAGGATATTTTTAGAAGAAAATTAGGAATGTACAAGATGGCAAAACTGTTCCTAGTATATTACTGAAACTTCTAGTTAGTAAGGACAAGCACTGGTCCCCAAGACAGGATATGATTAGAGTGTTGCCAGAGCCACAATTTGTTCAGTTTTCTTTCTGTGGTAAAATGGAAGTAGAGAGGGAAAAAGAAATCAATTCCATCTGAATGCAATAATATCCTATTTAAGAATAATCTACTTTTATTCCAGTGAACACTTTCTAAGACATTTTGAATATTTTCAAATTAGTTATGTAACACAACTCTTAAAAACTATTTCTTCTGCTCCCTTTAATATTAAGATGCAATTTTCAAGAAAACACACAAAGAATTCGTTCACCTGCTGAAATCTAAGATCAGCTTTTGCCAAATATTGAGGAAAGAATTACAAGAAAACTTTTGATATTTTCAGAATTCTGTTGTTCAAGCCCTCCTTTTTCAGAGGGTTACTTGATTTCCAGAATAGGAATTCTGGTCTCTCTGAAGCTTTACCACTGTTTGTGAAGGCTTTACTTGGACCTTTTGTATTTCCAGCGTGATGGATATTGAAGACAATCCCACAAAAATCATTGCCTTTCAGAGCAATATGGAAGTAGGCATAACAAGAATGAGAATATGATTGCCTTTTTAAAGTATTAGCCTAAATGTCTCTAAGTGACATTTTAGTAATTTAAAAAAGAGTTTGTTCACATTTTGGAATATTTTTCTGGTCCTCTTGGTGAAAAATACGAAAGAAAACAAATCAAGCGACATTTTTTTCTTCAACAAGAATCAAATTTAAAAAAAAACAACAACACAACACTGGAGAAAGAAAGTGCTTTGTTAAAAAATTGGAAGAGGAAATGGAAAAGAAAACCAAAATAATTCAGTTATGCAGTCCTGGATTCTCTGGATATTCTCTTGTAAGATCAAGGAAGGACAAATAAAACTACACAGAAAATTGCATTTTATGCATTTAAAAATTGTAGGAGAGAATGTTTTTTTCCCTATACATGCTGACAAAAAGCAGAGCAATACAATGACAGAAAAATAGGAAGACAGTCTCGTGGTCTGCTGGTCATTGATTTGATAGGTATTGCAGTGCTTTATATTTATGTTCTAACTTCAGATTTGCATTTCCTTTTTGCTCATTCCACAAGGAGATACTGTACCATTCAGCCAAATAAATCAGTGAAGAAAAATACTGTTAAGAGCTGGTCTGACTTATGGACTCATTCAATTCAATAATCTGGAGAGCATGATTACTTTAAGGTCTGAAATTGAACAACATCTTAGTAAAAATTAAAAACAAAGGAAAGGACTCTGGTAATTGCTTATTAAATTTTCAAGCCCCAGTGACAATAACAAGTTTAAATTGATTGCTCAATACATTTAAAATAGACGGTACTGAATGTGCAACAAAACCACACCAGCATGGCAAATAACTAGACGTTCTTGAATGGGTAAGTATCTCAGTACTTTACTACCTCTGGAGAGTTTAAGGACTTCAATAAGGCTGACTCAAATGGATCCTATGAAAATGCTGTGCATCACCCACAGCTAGTGGTGGACTGCACCAACTGCTGCCTCAGCTTGGTGCTTCAGGGGAGAAAAATATGCTCTTTCCACATGCACATTCTGGCTTTCTCAGCCCTCCTGAAAAAGCCATGCTCTTCCTTGCCGCTGCCTCAGAGTCACAGTGTGTTTGTTTTCCTGTGCAAACCCTGAGTTTCCTCATGCTCTGTTAAATTTTCACAGCACACTTAATTTCAGTATGGTAAGATCCAGGAGTTCCACACCAGAAACCAACCAAAGAGGAACACTTTAATACATGGGAGATGGGAGGGAAAGTTTGGACTACAGGGGCTTGTCAGAGTATATGGAAAGAGAAGAGGAAGAGGATAAGGAAATGGGAAAAAAAGCCAGAATCAAAAAAGCAGCTTTAGAAGAAAAGCCTACTGGCTTATAAATCTCACTTCTCATCTTCAGATAGCTTTTGAAAATGCTAAAGGAACTTAAAGAAGTGAGTTTAAATGGTTTTCTGAAAGACTGGTTCTGCAAAAGTTGTAAGGTATTCTGAAAAATTAATGTAACTGCAGAAAGGAGGTTAGGAATACACAAGTAAGAGAAAAAGGAAAAAACAATTAAAGTACTTGGAAAAAAGCGACAAATTAGAATGCTGACTTTCACCCTGACTTTTCACAATACTGTAATAACATTAATCAAATACAGGTTTTACATGTTAGTAGGGAAAAGACAACTTGCTCAAACCTGTGAAGTGATACATTTTTTACTTGTCTTCCAGAGAAAACATACTGTCAAAGAGTCTGTCAGCTAAATACAGAAAGATACAGACAAAGAAGCATGAACTCAGCCAACTAAACCGATCAACAGGATGAGAGCCAACCTGTCTGTGTTGTTTCAGAAGCAGCAATTCTACCCCTCACAGTGTGCTGCTGCTGCCCAGATTGCTTGGCAAGCCACAAGGCGAAATTACCTTCCTGCCAGCTGCTGTCTTTTAGACTGCTTTAGATTTGAATGCAGATTTACAGCACCTAAGGTTTATAATTTAAACACAGGTTCGAGCATTACTTCAAGGGTGTCCAACCTGTGAAGTTAAGTGTATGAAAACAAAATTGTAGGTCACCAGAAAAAGCACAAATGTGCCAAAATCGTCCTGAAATTGTGGCAAGAAACAAACAGTTGTGAGCATTTTCTTCAGAGCACAGCTCCTAAGAGCTAAGAAATACAAGTGGAGAAATAAAATGATGGAATGGATTCTAAGGATTTTCTCACTCTTTCTTTTCCTTTTTTTAATGCCTTTTTTTCTCTTAACAAATGAGAAGTAACAACTATTGAGAAAAAAAGGTAGAACATCTGTTGAATGAAAATGAATTAATAAAACCCAAAAAATTGCACAGCCAATATGAGGTGATACATTTTTATTTCTCTTTTTTTCTTCTAATATGTGAGATCCTGCTTATTGATCCCAAGCTTTTTTTTAACATCAGTACTTCAAACGGAGGCCTATGTGGATATCAAATCAACGTCTATAATTTACCATTAAAACATAACATTAATATTATTCTAATCATTGAAATAATATTAATGCTTTTTTAAACATACAAAGGATTCATTGCCATCAGCAGTTAGAATTCATATTTGTGTCTTAATTAAATTCTGCCTTTTATTTAATTCTGGTTCAGAGGACCATTGAGAAGATTTCTAAATTTCCCATACAATCTCTTTTTATCCTCTTAATAAATTTTCAAGAACCCTTTTAAGACAAACACAAGTGAGACAAGGAGTCGCAAATGACTAGAACTAGGGGACAACTGCTGAAAGATGCATTCTGATTCCCTTTCAAATGGGAGAAAACCCCTACATGTTTAGAAATCACTTTGTTTTGCTAAAATACATTCCTGGAGCACTATTGTCAGCTCCATTAGAGGAGGTGTTATTAAATTATTTCTGCTATTTTATTGCTTGGTCTGTTATGACGCTCCAAACTCAAAACCCACTTGGGATTTGCAGAATTAGAGCTGAGGTATGAACCAGAGAACATGACAGTGCAATGCTTCCTAGCTGCTTAGCAGGCAAGAGAAAGCGTCTTTTTTTCTTACCTTGTTTGTGGGTGATATTTCTTCACAAAACGAGGAGAAAAAGGTATCAAGCAAAGCTAATTATACTTTTAGAAATTTCTCATCTACAATTCAAATAAGGATCTCCCTGAGAGGGATTCAGATTTTACATACTGTATGTGCTAACCTTCATCATACCAAATGGCAGGAGAAACTGAAATATTTTCCATATCAAGTGTATTTCATACACAAAGTTTAAAACCACCCATGCATTTATGCTAAAATGAATTATCTAATTTAAACATATGAAATCAGGCAGATTTACAAATGAGGTTTCATTTCAAATTCATACCTCCTTGTCCCTATTTCAATAAGGGAGAAGAAAGCTTACAAAACAGTGAGAGATGACTAACTTCCATGCAAATTATCTCAGAGGAAGAGAAAAGATTTTAAAATTGGGGTTGTTGATACAACAGACAGTAACAACTCTAGTCTTTTCTGGCTCTAGTATTTTCTTAGAAGTTTTCCTTAGCACAGCTTGTGGATTAGAAATGTAAGAGGAACTATTTCTGCTCACTGGGACAGTCATGAAACACAGACTGGAGGTAAATAACCAGACATGGAGAGAATACAGGAAAACAGACAGCCAATCTGACCCTTCAATGTAAGGTACCTTGTTCCACCATGAATTCAGCAGTCTTTATTTTGTCAGTAGAACCCACTTGTAAAAGATTAATTTCTCAGCAGAAGGAAATTGAGTATAAAATGGTGGCTTCTGAGACTTTCTTCCATTTATACAAAGTATTTCTTTTAATATGCAGTTATTATATATTTATGCAGTACACACACACAAAAATAACAGTAGGCAAAAAAAAAGAAGTAATTTGAACACATGTTCTCCATGAACCAAATGCACTCAGAAAATGCAACACATTTCATTTTTCTGTCATGCTTCATTGTCTATATTTTCCTAAGCACTTTCCTCTAGATAATAGGGAAAATAATTAGTTCTACTCCCTAATATGGGCAATTAAATTTAAATATTTGGGTTTTTGGTGATAAACCCATATGCCAGAGTCAGGGGTGCAATATAAATGATTCATTGAATATGTAAATAACAAGGAGTATGCAAAATGTCTTTTTTAAGCAGAAACACTGATATCTGAAAATAAGTACAGCTTATAGATAAGATGTTCATGTCAGAGCAATAACCAGAATTCAAATACTGGCTTTACCCCTGTATCACTTGCAGCTTAACATGGAAATGAAGATATCTCTGCATTAATATTTTATTTTGAACCAGGGGAGTGCTACTGAAGTAACCATGCTTAGACATGCTTAGACAATAAATCAACACGTTGCACTGTGGTCTCAGTGTGAACACGCTGGGCTCTCTGTAGAAAAACTAAAGCTGAAGATGCACCCCACCACTGTACAGTCTAAGGAGTCTGACCTGAGCTGCGGTGAAATTGCAGTCTCCAAGAGTGTATAGGGAGGTCCTCAATACCCTGCACATCCATAATTATTGCTGTTCCCATTGCCTTCTGATGCAGTATATCTTGAGCAAAGTCTGCAATGTATATATGCTCTTTTGGAGTGTTTTACTTTAGGGTGGATAATAAGGAAAGTTAATTTATGACCTAAAAATTAAAAGTCTCTAAGCAGAAGCTTTGTTCTAAAAAGAATCCAAAAGACTCTAACCCACTCTTTCAAATCAAAGCAAGAAATCATTTCATGAAGACAAAAATTCTATTTCAAATATTTTTTTGTTCTGTCATCCTCATTATATTTACCAAAAGCATCCAAATGTCACCAGCCTCTAAAATGCTGTATTTTTAACCATCTGGATACACCTATGCTGCTGAAACACTTACTACTTGCAATTTAACTGAAATTACTGTGTCAAAGGAGTTTCCTTCAAAAATGAACATTTTTGGAAAAATTACTTTCTGTGGATGTTTGAAAGTTCCTTAAATAAACATTAAAAATAAACACAAAAAATTTAATTATTTGGCTTTCTGATATCTTTCTCAAGGAGAACCTTAAGCAGGAATCCAATTTTGTTTTATCAGCGGTATTACACATAGAAATTTATTCAATTTAAACAATTAAGTTTTAAACTAAACGTCTAGAAAGGTCTTTCTTTTTTCTGTTGTCACACAGCAGTATAGCCATCTGCTTGAATTTTCCACCCATAACATGTACTGTAATAAGACCACAGTCCAGTCACTGTTTTACTTTACGTTATATCATCAAACAAATCACATTTTAAATGATACCATCTTCTCAGTGTTTTAATTCAGCTTAGTGGCTTTGGATATAAGCTACTTCTATCCCTTGTAAGAGATGAGCAGATGCTATCTGTTGCTGCCCTTATTTAATGTTCTTTCTGACTTCAAAGAGCAGTAAAGTGGGATGTGCAAGCTGCTGGAAGATCCCACTGGAAGCATATTCATAGATCACTGTTCAAGTCATCCTCTGCTGCGAACTCGAGAAATTATTGCCACCACTCTCTGGTAATGAGTTACTGCAAACTAGTAGGCTGCAGTTGATTTTCCACTGACCCACCATAGAAGACACAGCGTAGCTATATAATGTTTATTTAGCACATATTGGATCATGAAAAACCTCAGATGCTACATTGCACATTCTCAAACAACTTTATGCTTACCATCACTTCCCAGCTCGATCCCATCTCAATTCAAATTTTCCTCTCTCAAAGCACATCAGAATCTTCAAAGGTAACTACAGCTTCCTGGCATTCACAGTCTTTAAAAAAATAGTACTGATCCATGTTATAAATTGTGCATGCGTTTTGCCTTGACCACCTTTGGAAAGGGTGGCAATTATGTTTGTATCTGTGGTTAAATATGAGGAAGCACATTTCATATTCCATATGGCATCCCATGAGGTGTACAACTGGAAAGAGAACAGAGATACATCTGGCTGCCACTACTCATTCTCGAATTCTCTGAGTGCAACTGTTTGGAGCTTTAACTCTCTTTTTAGAAGTTTCTATGAGAAAAAAACAGGAAGAGATTAAAAAAGAACCCAAAACAACTTTACTTTCAAGAGTGATACTTTTCACAATTTGGATTCATGTCATTCGCTGTTCAAGTACACACAACTCTCCACTTGAAATTATCATGGTTGTCCTTTCTGTGGAAAGCCTCTTTCACATCATGTATGTGCAACACTGTATGAGAAGCTTTTGATAACTTGCTGTAAACTGCATTACCTTCCCTACAGGAAAGAGATGAAAAATAGAAGACTTTTTTAAACAGCAACAGAGTGAAACAATCTAGGAAGAAGTCTGCTTCTGCTTACCATGTACCGTGCAAGAAGCAACCCTTGAGAGCAAGACAGCTGTAGTTAATAGTGTTAGCTTGGATTCTGGTCTAAGGCATTCTATTCCTGTCATCCCTTAGGGAAGAAACATGACATGGTACCTCTGCTAGCACTAAAGTAATCAAATCAGTTATGGCCTCTATTGTTATTGCTAATCTAGCCACCTGGGGAAAAAAAAAAAAGAAAATCAACAGTTACTTGAATTTGGAGTCCTTTAGATAAAATATACAAAATTAATGTTAAAGAAGAATGGAAGGTTGGAAGTCCATGTCTTTACTAATGTGATTGTATTAAACTGGCAATTCTCTTGCATGCAATTGAGACAGTGTCAAAACATGATCCAGCTTTGAATTTTAGGCAGGTGTAACATGAATACAGTTTAATAAACTCACTGCAATTTATTTCCACTTTTCTAAGCAAAATTGTTTATAACAATGTTTTCTGTAGATTGAAAGGAAATACGAGGGGGAATCTTTTTAGATTGTATACATTAATGAAGATGTGGGAGTACAGTTTTCCTCTTTGCTTTTCATGTCATGAGGAGTTGTAACAATAATAATGGCCAAGTTAGTTTGTTTGTTACAACACGAGCAATACCTAATTCAATCTTTACATGTCTTGTTGAAATGACAGGTTTTACTTTATTACCATCAGAAAATGGTGCCTAAACTCTAGAGTGAAATTAAAACCACCTTATACCACTGGTGACAGCTCTGAAAAATCAATTTCAGGCTTAACATAATAAATTACACTGCAGTGAGCAGAAAGCCCCATATCCTGTGGGACTGCTCAGATTGTACTTTGCAACAGAAAAGACTCATCTCTGGTTCCTAATGGTGCTATGTAAATACAAATGAAATGTGCAGCATGCAGGGTGACATCACAGTATATAGGAAGAAAGGTTGATCACAACATTAAATTAAATTACGGCAAGTATAAAAAACAAGCTGCTGAAACTTATAAAAATATCGTTATTACACTACATAAAACAGATGCTACTTGTACTTTTAAAAAGCAATAAAATGATCTGAAGAGAACATTACAAGAAAAAAAATTATAGTAAATATATTAGTGTTTGTGAGTTGATTAGAAGTATAAATTATTTTTTCCTGATGATTTCTTCTTTAATAATAATTTTATGTCTGTGGTGATATGGCTGTAATGACTGTGAATCTGACTACAGTCCACAAATGCTGCTGATTTTGAAGCTGGCCATCTAAAGGAGTTTTTTAAAATAATGTTCATTAAATTATGTCGTAGAAAGTCACAATATCTCTTGATGTAACAGCAGAACATGACCTTAAAATTTTAAATTTTGTTACACCATTTAAAAACTCTGTCTTAACTCAGTAATTTTAATAATGTGTTTTCTTTTCTACAGATGTTTATTACTATAAATAACAAGATTATTCAGAAGGCCCAACTCTATTAATGGAGCGGCGGGACCTTATTGATACTCTTTAATGCTCTTCATTTATATTTAGTACTATGATACAAAACAGTCACCTCACTGACTACAGCCTTGGCCATTTTCAAATCAGCTTCATTACTTTGTCACAGCCTGCCAAAGCCTAGACCACAGAACTAAGACACTCAGCCTCTTCTTTTCCAGATAAAACAGATTATTTTAAAGGTATTCAAAAGTTTTTCTGAAATTACTGTTTTATAATATATAATTTTAAAATTCTGCTACCTTCATAAAGTCTTGTGAACTGTTGACACTGTTGAGCTGGGGATAAAGTACCACTCCCCTCTGTGCTCTTACCCATGACTTTAATAATATATGGTTAGTAAAGCTACTGTGGGCTACATTTAAATATCCTGAATGTAGAGAGCAGCTTGTAGAGTGAGTTTGTAAACTAACACACCATGTGGGTACATATTTTCCTGCAATCAGCATTTGATAATAAACGCACCACATCCTTAGGTTTATTTTGTATTCTACTGCTAAGAATAGGTTCTACCAAGTAATTCAAATCCTGCAGATTATGCATGAAACTGCTACTGAGAATATTTGCATATCATGTTATTTTAATTACATGATACTATTGATTTAATTAAGTAGGACCATGTTAATTATCACTTTCACAAATCAACTAGACATGTCATAATTGATTGCAATGAATATAAACTCCAGACTCTCACTTTGGAGATTCTCATAAGCCTGTGAAGCAGTTCTCAGTAAGAATTATTTAATGACACAATTTAAAGTAGCAAAACTTTCTATGAAAGTCCAAGTGCTTGAAAACTTAGAAACTTGCTTAGAAACAAATGCTAAGGTTGAAAAAGCAGAAATAATAAAATTCAGTGTCAGGTTTAAACTTAAGAGACGATTGTCATGATAATAATACAGGTACCTTTAGAACAAACAAAAAGCCATATATTTTGAGCTTCTCTTTTTCTTAATTCAATCATGTGATAAACACAACAGGAAATATATTTGACACTTTCCTTATCTATTTCCAGATTATTGCTGGATCTAATACTGTAGCTTCTGAGGAACACTCTCAGTGGCAACATGAGGGGAATAATATCATAATTTTTTCACCTGAAAGCTCTGACTGTTTTTTGTAAAAATTAGTGTTTTCTTACTGTAACAGGTCTCAGTGAGGAGCGCTTAAACTTGGATATCAAAGGTGCAGGCTGCTGACACAGAACAAGGTTCTCTAAGCAGGTCAGATCCCAGAAAACATGTACTCCACAAGACGCAGTATGCAAGAACCATTCAGTTCTCACATGGTGAGCATAGAAATGGTAAAAAGTATCTTGCAGAGTGAGAGGGAGTTATCAAAGGTAAGGGATGCTCCCCAGCTTATCAGTGATGGCCTTGTAAGAGAAACAGCTGACACTATCTTCTGTATTTTTGGTTTTTGTAAGACTTCTTGGGTAACTTGCTCTCCCTAAATCATGCTATCTCTGTACATTTGTTTAATGAAGATAAATCCCCCAAATAGGGAAGTCCCCAGAATGGCAGCAAATCTGTAGCGGCAAAACTTGATCATAACCACCTCTGTGAGGTTCCTTAATTAGCTAAGTTTATTAGTTTCTCTACCCAGTGTTCTGGCTTCTTAGGCTTATTTCTTAGCTACAGAAGTCCCCTTGTGGGTAGTTCAACATCTGAAGGTGCATAATACAGAGGTGTGGCTTCCACTGGGTGATCAAGTATTCAACTAAATGAAAATTTTCAAGGCTGATCATTGTGTCATTTCAGATCATATTTGAATCTAGCCACAAAAGAAGCACTGTGGGATTTTCTATGGTTTCTGTCTGTATGTGAGCAGCTGTACAGCAAGGATTTTCTGATAATTTTGCAAAGCAAATATTGCTCCTTATATAACAGTCAGAAAATCTATGATTTGTATGACACATTACTCAGACAAGACAGAAAAACAGAAGCATAACTTCCTTACCTATCAACAGTCCCTTACCAGTTGTCACAAATTACCAATAAATCAGTGGTAAAAAGGACATGCTCACACACCCACTTCATTAGCAATTAGAAGAATTATGGAATCCCCATAGTTACATGTGGTATGGCACCAGTAGAGCAACATTTTTCAAAAACTCTGAAAATGCCAAAAACCTTAAAAAGATTTTCATATTTCATAGTACTTCAAATCAAAACCTAATCAGTTCAAAACTCTTTGATTCTTGCCAATTTCATGCTTATGGTGCCTCTCTTTTGTTACTGGACATGCTGGCTGTGAACCAATAATATAGGCATTAAGCACACACATATAAACACAAAGATTTTAAGTACTGGAAATTTTAATGTATTTTTTCTGATGGTAACCAAAATCTTGTATTTAAAAAAGGAAGACTTTGCAAAAAGGAATGACTTTTTTTTTGCCTGGAAGTGAATTTAGCTGTACAATTCATGGATTACTAAGTTTTTATTTCCTAACCCCCCGTATATTAATTCCCCCAGGGGGACTTTCACTTCACCTTCCAAATCATTACCAATTTTATATTTGTTGTGCTATATAATCAAATATTTTATTTAGAAACAAAACCTTCCAAAACATCAAGCCTATGGACTTTTCAATGTCCTACACAGTTTATGAAGTTGATGTGTCTCATATGATGTGTTTCACCTTTTAAAATCCCTGAACTGGCTCTGTCTGTAAAATTGCTTAAGACACATTCATCTCTTCTTTAAAAGATGTTGCATGTACACTGGAAGCACTGGCAGGAGCTTGTATAAGTGTCACTTCTGACAATTATGTGTAGACTTTTAAATACAACAAAACCATATAAGTCTAAATATGGCTAAAAGAAGGTACACAATAATGAAGTAAGTGATCAGACATCTCTTGCCATAATACAGAATTCCCCACTCAAAAAAAGAGTTGTTCTGTTGTGCCTTTTGATATATATGGACAGATGATACAACTAATTACAGAGGCATTACAGAAATTTTGCTTGTGTCTTCTACTGTGTTTTAAGCCATTCTCTTGGGTGATACTTTGTGATGTTGGAAGTTGATTATGACTATTAAGATAATGTGATATTGGTTTTTTCTATGGGACTGTGTGATAAAATAGACAGTTTAGCAGTATATTGCCACTTCATCCCCAAAAAGATTAGGCCAAGCCAAAACAATGCTATGGACATTTCAGATACCAGAAACAAGGATCCCCGCAAAGCGCCATAACAGCTCTACTGAGCCACAAAACACAAATGTTGAAGCTCACACAGAACAATTAAATCCTGAACTACAGTAATAACTCATTCAAAACTCAGACGGATTTACCAGGCAACAGCTTATTACTTGTGAAAAACTAGAGCGGCAGTGTGGAAAGAACACCCAAACAGCCCAACCTCTGTCACTTCATAGAAGGTGTTCTGAGAAACATGCAATACATGCATTACTTGCAAAGAACACAAGTGCCTAGCCATTAGATGAGTGGTATTTCTCATTTGCAGCATGACAAAATCTTACTGATCCTTATACTTTTACCATCTGACACTTATGCCTGAGGACAGTATTTTACTGCATGCCATGGGAATGCAATTGTAAATCTTCTGCCCTTGATAAAATTTGTTTCTTTCATCTTGCCTAAAGTCAGACATCATTCTCTGTTCTGAAGATGAGTTTACTTAAGCACAGTTGACAGCCACATCTAATTAACTGGGATATAAATGAAATTAGAAGATAGAGGCCAACGAAAACAGGAAGATGTCTGTATTTCACTGTAAAGTAAAGTGTTACAGGATCAGAGCAAGGCTATGCAAAGGGTTATTACCATAAGCACACTTCAACAAAACCTGATCTCTCTTTCAAGGATACTGAGGCACCACTATAGACATCTCGTATTTCAGTCTATATTCAATTAGACTAAAGATATTTCACAAGCTGGTAAAGGTTTTGCATCTTTTTCTTTTCGCTGGGGATAGTCTTTCAGAATCCAGAGCTAAGTTTTCACTGCTTCTTGTGAGGGGCCTGGTGAAAAGTCCAAAGAGTCATTTTTTGCCTGAGTTTGCAGAAAATTTGGAATCTGTGAATACAAAGATGGGATTTTGCACTGTGGTGTCCTTCTGGAGGAATGTATCTCCTCTGTAGCAGTCTTTGTCTCAATCTCAGTTAAAGTAATCTGCTGTCTGTTGTCTTGTCATAAAAATGTCTTTTAATATTTATTCACGCAGGCTATTCACTGATTCTTCTCAAGTAGAGAATTTTTCTGCAATACATTTCTAGTATGAGGCTTTCAATAATATTGTTTCAAATTGAATAATAATCCACTGCCACCAAGACTTTCTTTTTTAAAATACAACAGAATGTCCAATGCTTGGGTGACATAGAACCTTGTTAATCTCTTCTGATTATTTTGGCATGTCTTGGAAGAGAACTGTTTATTACCACGCAGACAGAGATAACCTTTGTTACCAGGATAACTGTCATATAGCACTTTGCATTTGAAATTTGCTTGTTAAAACAATCATACAAGCCTAAATTATAGGGGAACTAAAACCAGGACTTAAAATGTAAACTGGTTGAAATAGTGATTATTAAATAGCTCTGCCCTTTCTGTAATGTCAGAGAGGAGATATTCAAACATTCTATAATACCACAAAGAGGGGAGAAAATTACAGGTCCCCAGCACCATGGAGATTTTAGCTGACAGGCTAGATTCTGGTTGTTTCATGTAGAGTAATACATAAAAGGATTTGTATTGATTTTGATAAGGCTTGATGTAGATAGAACACCGTGAACAGTGGTCAGGGACTTCAGCAAAAAGTAAGCAAATACACAACAAGATTTTGATAATCGGCATACCCAGTAAGAGTGGAAAATATTAATAACATATCAAGGGAAAAATTGCGTAGCGGTGAAATTTCCTAAATCCTCTTGGAGCTTATTAAAAAATGAAGAAGTTACACAGAGGAAATTCAATTGCATTACAATCTGTGGGAAGGGTTTGCAGTATAAGTTAGGACAATGCTCTCAACTCGCAGAGGTGCACAGTGAGAAAATACCTTTCCTTCTTAGAGGAGATGTAGGAATGCAATTAACTGAGAGTAAATGTCATACTCTGTTTTCACTGCCAAAGCTGGATAAAAAGCTGCTGCTTTCTTAAATAAAGTGCTCTGTAGACTCTGATAAATGTAATTCATGGAGTCTTAAAGTATCACCAGCTTCAGTCATCGCTGTGCACTTCTGCTGGGTGCTGTCACAATTCTAGTCAAGTAGCCAAGGGAGAAAATACCCCTTTCAATGGTAGTTTTCCTAGAAGGGCTGTGTTTTAGACTCCTTCAGGAGGAGCTCTTAGAGGCTCTGTTTTTCAGTATACTTTTTTCTGACATTCTGCTAGACAGCCCAAGAAACTGTATATGCTTCCACTTGCCCTCTGCTTTTCAGGCTAGGAAACCACAACTGAACACTTTGACCACTGGCTCCATAGTCTGCAAAATAAAGAATCCAGTAAAGAACACAATAACCCACTGTCAAAGCAAATTTATATTTGCAATGGGAAAAAAAATCTCATTAATAATCTTTGAATCTCAAATCACTTTAACATGTCATTGACCTTCACCAGAGAACTCCAAAGAAGCAGACTCAGGTATTCAAAATTAGTTTATAAGTATGAAACAGAGAAAACATGCTTGATTTCTAACAAATACAAGAAAAAATGCAGAATGGCTGTTTCATTGCAAGAAGATAGTATATAAATAGGAAAAATGGCTGAATGGGGAACAGTCCACTTGTGTGGTATGACCTTCCCTGAGCATTGGCAGATTTGATAACCATCTCTATTATGAAAAGAGCTCTTTCCTATGATATGAGAAAGTGTTTTCTTAGCTAAAAAAATCCCCTGTATTGCACTGAAACCTCTTCTATATCCCATAATACACTACCTTGTAATATTTCAAAGCTAGGATCCACCGTCCAGTGTTGTGTTTTGCTCTCTTGAATTGAAGAAGTTTATGCAAGACTAGGATATATATTTATTTATTTCTCCTTGCATTCTAACCCCCGTCTGTCCTCTATGATGAAATTATGTCTTTGGGAGTTTCCCAGTAACAGTGAGATCATTAATGTAGAATTGTTGCATTATAAATACAAACAACTGAACATTTTTGGAATGACTATTGCTGTCTTCTATAGCTAATCTTGAGAAGCCCGATATTTTGAATGATAAGCTAGGACTTATTAAAGCTTAAAGAATGGAATCATTCCATTAAATATTCCTGAGGTATCTTTAAAACACTTGCTTCATCAGAAAGACTCATGCCAAACCGTTCTCAGAGCAAATTTCCCACCTAAAAATGTAGATATTAGTTCTCCCTTACTTCTTTTTGCTTTTAGAACCAATATTGGCTTGGATTATTTTTTAACTGTATTAAAAATTCTGAGAAGGTGTGTATACACACTGGTCCTATAAGTTCCCTGATCTCTATCTTTTCCCTGAGGTAAGAATAACTGATGGTGACATTTTGCCTATGGTCATACAAGTCATGTACTAAAACATCATAAAGAAAATATGACTATATGCCCTCTGCCCTCTACTGGATAGCATCACAACCAAATTCAGAAGTTTTCAAGCAGACACCTTTCAACAGATAAGTCATCTTCCCTTTCTAGCACACGTGGAAAAACAATTTTCTTTTTACTCGACAGTCCTTGTTCTGGATAGATTTTCTAATCTTATACCTGTCCACAGTGAACCTACAATTTATTATTAATGTAATTCAGTAGCAGAAGCATTTCAGAAGCAAAAGAAAAAACCAGCCTCACACACCCGCAATGATTCAAATGCCACCTAAAAGTTACAATTTGTCCCTCAAAGAGCATGAGGCCAATGCAAAAAAACCCTGAATTCACTGACAACCAAAAAGCGACAATTCAAAACATGGAACAGGGACCATGGTCTCATGACAATACCTATGGGGAGCATGAAGAACGAATCTGAAATATCACATATGACCATTGGTGTCCTGAGAAACCTTATTTATGTGCAATAGGAACTTGAAACAGGGAAAGAATGAGAATTCAGAGAATTTAAGGAGTAAATCAGAGGAGAAACAATATCCTGATGGAATAGAAAAGTAATGATTTTGCTCCAAAAATATCGCTAAGAAAATGGCAACACTAATAAATCAAGGGAAAAAAATCTAAAGATTGCCAAACTGATTTGAATGGAAACTAGTGAAACTGACAAACTGCCCCACCATGACTGCACCATTCAAAGCTCACATTTCATGGTATCATGAAAATTAGAAAAAACAAGGTTGTTTAGAACTATCTTATCTAAAGGAACTAGATTCAGAAACATACTGCCAATCTTAAAATACAAAATAAAAGACATTTGGGTTACTGAGTTCTAAGGGGAAAATTAAGCATATATATGAAGGTAGAAATGGTGCAGAAGAGATGAATGCATCAGTCAATATTGGGTGCCAAAAAGCCGTGTACCAGACTGTTCCTGCAGCCTTTGAAGGATGATTAAAAGCAAAGAAAGGAAGGTGGAGAGTGTATGGGATAGCTGGTGGTGAAGGAGGAGGGATTCATATCTCTGAAATTACTGTGGTACAGCTGGGTTGGCACATGGATCACATGGATACCATTCTTTTGTGTGTGTGGTGCTTCTTTTTTTTTTTTTAAATAAACCTAACCACGCACTGAGGCTTAAAATCTACAGGAAAGAGCACACCACAGAAAGCTTGGTCATGTGAGCTACGGAAATAGAAGGTAATTATGTTTCAGTCAAAACACTTTTTTCTCTTTTTTAATCTTCCCTGCTTTCTTTCTTTCTTCTGTCTATACTTTCGAATTCAGGAAAAGTCGGGTTGCATTTTGATTTAGTACAAGGCTGTTCCAATTGTTCGGTACTGTCAAACTTACTGCTAGCATTGAGTATCACTTCCTCCCTCCCCCCAAACACCATCCGTCATCCTATTTTGTTACTTTCACAATGAGTCCACTGGAGTGTAAAGCCACTTGGGGCCTCTCCAGGGGTGGTCTTCAGGCACAAGCTACTGTACCAGTAAAATAAAATTGCCCCTTGTATAATAAGTTTGTGATGCCCAAACACTCTGAAACGGAATTATTACAGCACTTAAATGTGTAAGAGGAAGCCAATAAAAATTTGTAATAGCATGGCACATTTTTCAGTTAATTAATTTCAGATTTCACATAAACTGTGAGAGAAAAAAAAAAACCCACCATTTTGAGTGCATGGTGTAGGGCTTTGTTGAAACGCTGTAGGAAGCCTAGAAACAGCAGAAGCACCATTTTTAAAAGCAGATATGTAGCAGGGCTAGACTTTTTTGCCACTGTTAAAAGCTGCCACAAATACAGGAAAATATTTCTGGAAACAGTGAAAATAAAGCAGTTGGATCAAGGTTTGAATGCAAATCTGAGTTTAGCCAGATTCCAGCAAGTGAAGTCCATTTTCTACAATAGGTCTTAAACAGTTTGTGAGTTCTTAATCTTCTGCAAACTTTACAACTTGGTGGTCAGTAATATTACAGCGCTGAATCATCGTTTATTCTGTAAGCCCCCTCTCCAAGAGTCCTCAGGATCCAGTTTCAGGATAAATTGAATCAAAGACACGTGCAAACAACAGAAATAAGAAAAAATAAAAATCAATACATCAGAATGGTTTTATCTTCCCATGTGCAAGCCTTTGATTGGTCTCCTAGCTATGACAACTTAATTCTTTCTTACTCTGCCTTCAGAGGAGATTACCAAGCACTTTTAAAGGTGTCAGTGAAATGTTGTTACTATTGGACAGAAATTACAAGAAGAAAGTGCAGGTACATGAAATATAAAATATTAAATAAATGTAGGTTTATTATTTTCTAGATGTTCAATAGATAGATGATAATTTTAATACAAAAATTTCACTGGCATAATAATTTAATTAAGAGCTTAGTAAACTAATAATAATGACACTAAAAGGAATTACTTTTTTAAGGATGGTATCTCAAGCCAAATGTGTGAGCTTTTATAAAAACCATATACTGTCATGCTTCAGTAGAATGGCAGTCAGGCTGTCTCTAGATTAGTTCCAAAAATGACTGCTTTCTATTGAAAACCTCTCTTCCATTATTTCTTCTGTGCTTTTAGGTGTCATTCAAGACCTGAGCACCAACTGCCACTTTAGGCCTCTCAGTCCTGTTTTTAGGCAATAATGAGTATAGGGTTCATTTCACACAGGATAGATCTCTAAAAATCAGTTAGACTTGCAAGCCCCTTCTGTGGATAGAGGAGGAAGACAGACATTTCCCAAGACAGTTGTGCCATTTGTAGGTAGGTGTCTATGACTGGTGATTTCTAGACATCCCCTGAAAGTGACTATAGTCCATCACTGCAGATCTTCTGCACTTATATGATATCTGAACAAGGTCTAGGGAATAAAAAAGGAGGATATTCAAGCCTAGAAATGACAGAATCACAGCACTCAAAACTTTGATTTCCATTCCACAGATAACTTCCCTTGCTTACAGAGTGAGCCTGCAGACCTGCCTGAGGCTAGATGTGCAACATGAAGTGAATTGGCTTTTCTCTTTCTTGGAGTTGAAGCAAAAGGTCCAGAGTAATACAGCTACTGCAGGCATATGAAAAACCATTGGATGACAACTCCAGTATCCTATCAGTCTCAGAGCTGGCATCAATCTTATTTATGAGGTTTTATACAGCAGTAGTCTTAGATCGTGCCCAATTCCCAAGCACCTAAGACTGCTTAGACACAATCTCTTAGGTCAGCCTCATTCAACAACACGTACAGCAGGAAAAAGAAAACAAGCCTCGTATTTCCAAAAATAGCAACTTAATTACCAAACTATTCTCAGTTGAGGCTGTCTTCATCTCTTTTGCTGCTGTTCCACTTTGTGGACACAGATTAATGGACAGAGGGAACAGAATACAGAAGAGGGTCATGATTTTCAAGTATGATCTACTGTAAACTTCATTCAAATTCAAGTCTGCCTTTTCTTTGAGGAGACAACTGAATTAAATCCTAAGGCATATTAAGATACTCTATCACATAACACAACAAATTGGATGCATTTGTATTAATGGACCAGAAAAAAAGATGTTTCTCCCTTTTGTTTCATGACTTTTGGTCACTGCCTTCCTCTTCTGGAGATACATATTGATATCAAACTCTCAGTTTTCCTTTCTAAAAAATGATTCTGTGTCTTAGAGTAAAAAAGAAAAATGGAAAGTATTACCTAAGAGTCCCAATCCCCAGACGCTTATCTGAAGGTATCTTAAGTAGTCTTAAGCAACAAATTATATAAAGGTTTAGGTTGGAAGGGTCCTTAAACTTCATCTAGTTCTAGCCCTACTGCCCATGGCCAGGGACACCTTCCACTAGACCAAAGTGCTTAAAATCCACCCAGCCTGGCCTGGAAGGCTTCCAGGGATGGTGTATCCACAGCTTCTCCAACCTGCTGCAGTTCCTCACCACCCTCAGAGTGAAATTACCCAAAATATTCCATGAAAAGGGAATTAGAAGAAGAAAAGAGGAAACAGAGAAAAGATATAGAAAAACACACATATAGCTACCAGCTCCTGGGTTCCAATGTGGATAATCTCCAAGAGGAGATGACCCTCTTGTAGTCAGCCTTTTAAACCCTTAGGCCTCCATGAACCCTCCTCCCATGTGTGACTTTCAGTCACTCAGCCACTCAGGAGCTGTGTTAAGCAAGACTGGGGCAGGCTCTGCTGTGCCATGACTGACAGACACTGTCTGTCAGCAGGGATGCTTTGGCTCCGGGCTGAGGGGTGGTGTGGGAACAGGGCAGTGCCTCGCCACAGCAAGGCCTGACCTGCTCCCCTCCCAACACACGTGCATCCCAAAATGTCTCGAGACATCAATCTTTTCCAGTCTCTGACACCCTCCTCTGGACTTGTTCTGTGCAGAAAAATTCATGTCACCAGAGGTTTATGTCCAATAAGGAGACAGAGGTGTCCTGTCATTTTACGCATAAACAAAGGGAGAGGCCATGGGGCATTTGCCCATGGGGTCTCTCGAATTATTGGAGGATGCAGCCTCCTTTTATCCTAACTTCCCAGCTGCATCACCCTCTTCCTTTCCCCATTGGCTAAGGTACATGGAAGGTACAGACTTCCCAGGTCACCTACTCTATGTCTCCCTTAGTATGCACCTCCCCCTTTGTATAACATAGCTCTATTAAGTCTTTGCTCATCTTCTCGAAGTTCAGGGATGTGCCATGACATTGACTGAGCAGCAGTCTGTGTCAATTAGTAACACTTTCTGAAACTGATAGTTTCTCCTGTTACTTCCCTATCTACAAGTCCCCGGGCCTATCTACAAGCAGATTCACATCATTTGTTTGTAAAGACACATTCATCTTGTAATTCTGCATTTCTGTTTTCTGTGTATCTAAACTATTCCCTTGAAGGCCATGTGTGCCATCCAAAAGTAAAACCCACAGAACATCCCCAAAAGCCTTGGATTTGTATCATTCTGTGTATAATTCTGTGGATGTTAACTGCGGACTGAAGGAAGAAGGTACATTTTAGTTGTGCTCAGTATTATGAATATATAACACCTCAGTTACATTTCTTTGTACAATTCTGCACATTCACATACATGACAATTAGAACTACAAGACTTCTAAGGAACCATTTTGCTAATGCAGTTTTATGCTTTTAAAACGTCTACGAAACAAGTTCACAGAATGTCTCTTTTATTTAAAGGCAAACTACAAAGATTCTGTTTACTAATATTTCTAAGAATGGTGTTCTAAGTGTTATGCAAATTATATTGATTTAGTCATAACAAATAATTGTAATACATGTTGTTATGTAGGAAGAAGGTCAGTCTGTCCTTCAGTTGTTTACAGATTTGTGTTCCGTGTGCCTCAGTTACTGGTGCTCTACAGCACAGGTATCTTTCTTTTGCATTTCATTTAAGGTGCTGAATGTCGTGGAAAAAAATCCTTGCATTTATGTGAGACAGAGGGGTTTATAGAAATCTTTTCTGTGGCAAACTTCCAGCTCAGAAAAGACTCCCAGCCACTGCACTTGTTCAGTGGAAGCAAAATTCCTCTGGCACATGAAACACATCTTCTTTCATGCATTTCTGTGTTTGTTCTCTGGAGTGCTGCCAGAATAGACTTAAGTTACGATAGCTAACACCACTGTAAACTAGGAATCGTGAAGGAGAGATTAAAACCTCCAGGGAAGAAAAACACTTTAAGTAACAACATGGAGTGTAGCCATACTCCTGTCTTCCCACTGCAGTGGTGCTGCATGGCTATCTCAGCAAGCACAGGAGTGGAATTACACTAAAGGGGTGCTTGCACACTCACCCATACTCCCTGCAGACCTTGAGCACTTGCCAGCTGAGCGGCATCTTTCAAGGCACTCAGATAGCAAGGCAACCCTCCCTTCCTGAGCTTCTTCAGTGTCATCCTGGTGCCTGTGAAATGACCTTGACTACAAATTTACCATTTTTCTTAGTCTAAATCAAGTGCCTTTTGATCATAGTGCCTTTTTGTGCTTTGGAAAAAATGCATCAGTGGTTCCTATAAGCCCCATCGTAAACTGGAGACTTCAGTGGCATTTTCACCCCTAGAATGCATATGCTCAACCTCTGTCTTGAAAAACAGCATTCAGCAGATGGCTTGAACCTGTGTATCTGGTTTTAATTTTCAGCTTCCAGACCACAAAGTTATCATTTCTTGTTTTACTGAAATAATCTACAGAATATTAAAAGACTGAAGTGAGAAATATCCCATTGTACATCAAGGCAAACACTTTAAATTTTCAAGAATTACTAGCTTAAATCATTTCTCATAGAGCGACTTTTTCTCAGTGACTGAATGTGCTCTGTCTCAATTTGTTATTTTATTGCTATGATCCCAAGTTGTTTTCCAGATGTAGCCTGCTAGGATGTCAATTTTTCCAAACATACAGTGTTTTTCCAATGAAGAGACCTTTGACCATTCCAAAACATGACATACAAGGCTAACACTGTAATTAGATGTGTCTTTCCATGCGTCCTTCTCAATCCTTCACAATCAGCTTGGCAAAGACTATTTTTGACACAATTCCAATTTGTTCATGTCAGTAAGTGGCATGATCAAGGGCAGATCTCCAGTCCTATACCTTCTAGGATTCTCATGCTGGGATTTGAATCTATGCATCTGATCCTAACCTTTTTGCTCCATGATGTAGTTTGTTCCTAAAAGAGATTTTTATTTATCTCCTCAGTCACATTTTTGCCACCTTAGATATTGCAATATATCTTGGATGTAATAAAAATTCAGAAGCCACAAGAGAAGATTATATTCACATTGTCACCTGTGTTGATATTGGTAAACCTCAGCCTCACGTTAAAATGTCCAACGTAACCCTATATGACTTTTCAGTCTTGGTACAGATTCTGTGATATATCTGAACTACAAACATTATCCATAAGCAGAAACTCGTTACCTGTGGTTGACAGCTACATGGATTAAGTGAGAACAAAAAGGTATCAGCTACATTTGTCTTAAAAGGGATGCATTGCACCTAACAGATGTATTTTTCTTATACTGAGCTGCCAAAAGTGTTTATAGACCTAAAATGGGTCTGAAATAGGTGGGATTCATCTCCTCTAATGTCAAATGTATGATTTTTTTCAGCATTAAAATCTAGATATTATTTATAGTCAATAGAGAAAAATTGGTATCTCTAGGATATCATTTATCTCATCTTAAAATAGATGACTGAAATAGATAAATCATGCTTTAGAAAGGTTTATTTCTTTCCATTTCCTTTAGGGGAATCTAAACAAATAGTTCAAAAGTGGATGTCGAGAGTGAAGGGAGATGATTCCGTCCATATGGGATCTCATTAAAAGATTTTTAAAAATTTATTTCCTTAAATTTCTAGCTAACATAATTGTTTAATAATGGAAAGAAGAACTGCTTAGGGGAAAATACATGAAGGAGAAAAACCTCTTCCTTTCAACTTCTACTTTATAGTTCAAAGTGCTAAGACCAGGAATTTGTACAATTGATACCTTTCCTTCTCACTTGCAGTTTGCTATTGCAAACATTCTTGTGTAGCATCTATAGTACTTGTAAATTAGAGGAGAAATCCTGAGGTAAAAGCCCAAGGCAGAGCTGATATTCTCATGGATATCATACTATCACAGAATGTTTTGGGTTGGAAGGAGTCCTATAGATCATCTAGTTCCAACTCTGCTGTGGTGAACAGGGACATCTCGCACTAGACCAGGTTACTCAAAATCCTGTCCAACCTGGCTAGAACATCTCCAGGGATGGTGCACCCAACACTTCTCTGGGCAGAGCCCGTACCAGTGTTTCAAAACCAGTGCTTCACCACTGCCACATAAAAAATTTCCCCCATCCAATCTAAACCTACTCTCTTTCAGCTTAAAAACATTTTCCCCATGTTCTGTAATGATACAATCTCATACAAAAATCCCTCTCTCCCTTTCCTGTAGCCTTCCTTCAGATACTGGAAGTCTGCTATAAGGTCACCCTGGATCCTTGTCTTCCCCAGCCTGAGCAATCCTAATATTGTCAGTTTTTCCTCATAGGAAAGGAGTTCCATAGCTCTGATAATTTTTTTGTCCTTCCTCAGGACAACAGGTCAATGTTCTGCCTGTGCTGGGACCCCAGAGCTGGATGCAGTGTTCCAGGTGGGGTCTCACCAGAGCAGAGCAGAGGGGCAGAATCCCTTCCTTCCCCTGCTGCCCACACTGCTTTGGATGCACCCCAGGACACGTTTGGCTCTCTGGGCTGTGAGTGCACATGGCTGGGTCATGTCCAGCCTCTCATCCACCAGCACTCCCAAGTCCTTCCAGCAGGGCTGCTCTCAATCCTTTCATCCCCCAGCCTGGATTGATACTGGGGATTGCCCTGACCCAGGTGCAGCACATTGCACTTGGTCTTGTTGAACCTCATGAGGTTCCCATGGGCTCAATACTTGAGATTATCCAGGTCTCTCTGGATGGCATCCTGTCTGTCAGGAGTGTCACTGCACCACTCAGCTGATGTCACCTGCAAACTTGATGCAAGTGCACTTGATACTACTTTGTATGTCACTAATGGTCCCAAAATGGACCCCTGGTGGCATCACTTCTCACTGATGTCCATCATGACTCTGAGCCATTGATCACCACCCTCTGGATGGGACCATCCAACAAATTCCTTCTCCACCTACCAATCCACCCATCAAGTCCATCTCTGTCCAGCTTGGAGAGAAGGATGTTGTGGGGGACTAGGTCAAAGGCTTCATAGAAGTCCAGATAAATGACATCTGTAGCCGTTCCCTTACCCCCTGATGGAATCATTCCATCACAGAAAGCCACTAGGCTGATCAGGCAGGACTTGCCCTTGGTGAATCCACAACTTTTTTTTAACAGACAAGCTGAGAAATAAACATAATAGTAAGTCCATATGGAAGAATTGCTACACAAAAAAATTGAGAACCCTTTAAGAATAAAAAGTAGACAAAGACAGCTAGGTCAATAGAGAAGAGACAGAAGAAATGTATTTTTACCCCAGTGTTCAAAGCACTATTCAAAGAAGTAGCTGTATTTACGACAGCTTGTTTTGATATGTTACAGAAATGCTAACTTTCTGCCATTGTCTGCTCCATGAAAGTTACTGAGGAAATTTTTGATCTATTTTCCAAGAAAATATTGATGGACTGCAAAATATCAAAGCCATTATTCTCTTTTGTTTGGCTGATGGGTTTTGCTTGTTTTTTGTTCTTCCTCCCCACCCCCCACCCTCCCATCTGCCCCAGTCTGGTCCAACAACATCACACTAACTTTGTGAACTGAAATGGAATTCTGTTTTCCTCAGAGGAGCTGCTGAAAAGTGCTGTTTTGACAAATGGTGTAGGAATAGGACCCAAAGGAATTCTACTAAAGAAAAATACACGATGGTATTTCATTTCTCATCTTTAGCAGAGCTTTGATATGACTGGACTCATTAAGAATAGAAACCCTGGTGGTATTGCTACCGATAATGTTTTTAGATGTAGGTCTTATTATGGTTTCTGCAATACTTCATGTAAACAAAATTTGCTCATCAAAATCACCTTGCATGGTGGGCTTTTGTTTTTGCTACCTTTGAGTCTGTAACCTTTTAAGAATTCATGGAACATATGCAGGTGCCTCTTTGTCAGCTGTTATTAGATACCAGGATAAAAGATGTCAGTAAGAATCATGACCATCACTCTCATATTTTCTTACTGCTGCCACAGATGGCAAAGTAACTGCACCAACCAGCTTTCTTTTTCAAAGTATAACCAGTGCCTGAAAAGACGGGTCAATAAATTCTGTTGTCCAAACAATATAACTCACTGAAATTGTTTTTGCAGCTTAACAGAGCACTCATCAGCAGAGTACCAAACACAGCATACTGCTGTGTATGAAATACATATGTATGTGAAATAAAGGTTGTATCTGAAATAACAGGCTTTACTCCGTTTGCATTGTGTTGCCATCATTGTAAACAAGCTCTAATCCCGCACCAAGGCACTGTCTGTGTATTACTATGACACTCTAAGCTTGGCTTGTGTGATAAGCACTTCACAGGCAGACAGACTTGTGCAGAGTTTCTCCTTTCCTGTTAAGACTGATGTTTTTTCTGTACTGGTGATATGTGTGAGTTGCACTTTATTTATTTAACAAATGAAGGGTAAATTACAGTGTGTTCATAGGACCAATGAAATGGACTGTGGTTGTGCTAGAATCATGTGTAATTACTGTAAAGAGAAGGTAGGAAGGTTAGGACAAGAAGATAAAACACTGTGTCATGATGCTGTCAGACAGAAATGAGAAAAAACTCCCAAAACCAAAAAAAACAGAATATTTTACCAGTGGCTATCTCTGGAATAGGATCACAGTGTGGTATACTGTGTACAGGAGTTTGCAGGCACCCAGGTGTAATACAGAGCACAGTATTGTGTTAAAATCTTACCCTTGACAATTTGAGAGCCCATAAAGGATTGCTCATCAATCACATAAGTGACTATTTTAAGTGCCGCTGAATCAAGAACCAGCCCTTATCATGGGACAGTCGGAGAAATAAATTTCAGTACTAAAGTCAGACTATTTAGTTTACAATTAATGGACTTATTTTCAGATTATTATTGTAGGAAAACAGATACATGCCCAAGCTTGTGATACTGTAGGCTTTATCTTTAAACCAGAAATCACCACCAGCTAGAAAGGACATTCTCAAATAATTTAAATCCTTTATCTCAATAGCAATTATTAGGTATTTTTACATTAGCTATTATACTAGTCATAGCTATAGGATCCTGGATTTTTCCTTTATTCCAGAAGAAAGGGTAACAGTCTGAAATATCGAAAAGAGTGACAACACAGGTAATTACTGGTGAAAGGTTTCTTAGCTCAATGTTAATACAAGACCAAGAGTGTAGCTGTTCCAGGAGTCTTAAAGATGTCCTCTCACGTGCAACTCTCATAGAAACACCAATGCAAACCATCTGGACTCTGCTTATTTATCACCTTTGTTAGTCACATGGACTTCTCTTCTGACTTAAGGGGTCCCACTAACCTCAATAACCATACTTCTACTTTGCTGTAGAACAACTAGAGTCAGCATATAAATAATTGGGCACAATCCTCATAATTTATTACTCAACAGCTGCTACATGGCCTGTAGAAATTCCATTGACTCTCAAAACTTTTGAATGACACATCATTAGAAGATTCCCCTCTGAATGAAAAAAAAGATTGAGTGTTGAATGTTGAAATTTAGACATTTCAAGGCCACTCTTAAAAATGTATATATATTCAGTTTTTGGCTTATTTGGTTGGTTGGTTGGCTTTTGGCTTCGCGCTTTTTATTTTTTACAAAATACGTTCTCCCTTGAAATATGATCTCTCTTCACAAATACAAAAAATCCAGAATAATTGATGTTTTAGAATCCCCCTGTGCTGCTGCTCTATCAATCCTTTGTGCATGTGGTATGATAGGAATGACGAAGATTATTTATATTTTATGAAGAAACTCCAAATAAGAATCATTCTCTTGCTGAATCCTACAAACTTTCCCAAAATTTCTCACACGTGCTCATTGAATATTTCGCTCTAGTCTTTGTAATAACCTTCATAATTAGGACTTTTAAAGGATTTAAAGTCCTTTAAAAAAAGCAACTAATCTGAATACAAGCAGATGATTTTTAAAGATTATGAACATTTGGCTGAAGTAAGAAACATATCTCTAGCCTTTAGGACATCTACAGAAACTGAGCATAATGACAAGTTCTTATGCTTATGAGTTAAAAAACATGATTTCTGTTCCAGGAAGAGTGTTTTCAGCATTATAAATGAAGTTCTACTGAAGTGAAATCATAAAGCATATTATGTATACATTCCATGTAATATAACCAGACTTTCTAGCATGTAGATCTGCAGCCCATATGCTATCCCATTATGGTGTCAATACAGACTTTAATTATGATGAATTGTGATTTCCAATCACAAAATATATACATAAGAATGCAGCATATGCACAATTTCTTCAAAATTCCAGTCCAGATGTACTGAAAGTCCCATACTTCTGGGAAGCAAGGTGCTGTAGAAGGGGTGATTGCTGTTATTAACATACCTAGGGATGGAAGAGGTTGGTTGCCTTAAAATGCAGCCTATAGCTGTAATACTTCGCTTGAGGCATATTATTAACTGCTCTGTAACTTACTCCAAGATCACATTTAAGTTGTTGGAGGATAAATTAATGCTTCTATGCACACTGGTAATTTGACATCCTTCATTACTAAGAGATCATAAACATAACACTATAGTTTCTGTGTCTCCTACTTACTGAAAACAATGATAGGAAATAACGTACAAACATTTTCTGTTCAGTGTTCTGGAAATCTTATCGCTGCTGATGGTTCTTCATGGAGAAAAAAAGCTCTGTGCTGTTTTTACCCGAGGGCATTTGCCATCCGTTTTTAAATTGTGATCTTCAGGGCCAATTATTCTGGTTTGATACACTTCTCATCACTCAATTTGCTTTTGTGTTTGAAGTGCCTTTTTGATGTATTGTTTGGGGTAAAAGTGTGTGTACAGTACCCTCCGGAACTGTTAAACTGTTTCTGAATATAGTAAAATAATTTCATTTTTCTGACTGTAATAAAACAGTGCTAAAAACACCAAGCAGGTATGCTGTGTAAAAACGCTAGACAGCAGTATTTTCCAGGAACAAATTATTGCTCCAAACTGCAACACACAGAGGTCCTTATGTTTCATTTACAGTCTATACTCATGGATTTGGTCTCTACACTGGCTCTTTCTCTGCTCCTATACAGTTGTCCAAACCATTCGCTTCTTTAAATGCCTAGTGAGTAACCTGAATACCTATTGCTTATTAAAATACTCCGTGCCTGAGATCTCTGCTTGTAAGCATATGAGAAATATTTTTTCACTCATTTTATTAGCTGTATACACTCTGGCTGGCAATCATATAGATCATAAAAAGGAGAAATCAACAGTTCATGCTGTGGCCCCATTCATTAAGAACGGGTTCATCCTTCACCACGTGTGAGATGTTATTGTCTTGTAGGAAGGAACATGCTGTTCCTTTCCCTGTGTAAGACATTCTGCACACTGGCAAATGCATTTAGCTGGCTTCTCTTAAGACAGAGAAAGTTCTGGTTGGACTTTTAATACAAAAAGGGTGTAAATATGCCTAATGAGCTAATGTGCCTTTCAAACCTCACTAATCTGTTCAAAATTCCCACAGTGAAAATTCAGTTTTGGCATCACTGGAAGAATTTGAGGCTGAAATTAGAACAAATTGGCTGTTTGGAAGTGCCAAAAGGATGGACGGTTCTTGCATTGGGATTTTCTGTATTTTCTGATTTACAGAGAGCACAAAAAAATGCATTTTTAAATAGCAGAACAATTCAGTGTCGAAAAATAATAATTACATATCCAAATCATACGAACTAATGAAAATTTTGAAAATAATAATTTTGTCTTGGACAAACTTAGCTTTTCTTTACTCTTGTAGAAGCAACAAATAGCTCCAAACAACTTTTTCTACAGTTTCTCCCATAAGTCTGTGATCATATTTCACCTTAGTTCAGAAAAAAAAAAAAAAGAAAAAAAGTAATCTCCAGCAGTATTCGACAACTATCCCCATTTCTTCCAAGATTTTTCTATGTAAACTTTCTGCCAAAATGAAAAGATGATATAATGTAGTTGGCATCTCAGTTCTTTGTCTCAGATCCTGTTCCTACTCTGTCCAAATATTCTTTTCTTCTTACCTCTCTCCTCCACTCTCAATGAGAATTCTTTCTGCCTTATCCTGAAGCTAACCTAGGAACATTGCTTAACTGGTCTTTTTTTTCACTTTGATAGCAAAAATAATATTTATAAGAGATTTTGTAAAAATCACTGAGCAAAACCGTAGTCTTATCAGGGTTTTCTTAGAACAAAATTCCAGACACCCTCATGTTTTGGAAACAGTTGGAAAAAGGGAAAAAATGGCTTTACAAAGAAATAATGAAGATAAACTCTTAAAAAAGGGAAACGTTCTTTTCAAGTGGACTTTTAAAAACTACTTTTGGTGTATAAAATTCAACCTCTAATGTCAATCTTTGAGAAAGAGAGCTCAAGATTCCATATTCCCCAGGCCATTTAAGGGAGAGTACCCTAAAAATCTTTCCCATACACCTTTCTGCAGACCTGCAGTGACTTTGACATATCTCTCTTGATACAAGACAAAGACTGTTCAGAAAGAAAATACTTTCTTTTAAGGTGCAAAGATAAAAAGAGCTTTTTAAACCTCAATGGAAATTATTTTGCTTAAACTGGAGAGGTCTGGAGCTCTGAACAAAAATATCCTTTATTTGAAAGATGTGATATGTGACTACTTGACATCTAGTTAGCTTGAAATAATGGACTGAACTTGATGGATTCAGGCCACAATTCAAAATGTCATATGTGGGAAGCATGAGAAAAACTTTGCTAAATGGAAGTCAGACCATTGATTCATGGAGTTTGGCCATAGCATTGTTTCATGAGACTTGAGAAATAAGATAACAACTGATACCAGAAGATACTTAAGAGATTATATATCACCTCCTCTAAGATGTGTGCTTTTTATTTCTATTTTTCAGCTTAGGGTTAACCCACCAGATAGTCCAAGTCGTACTTAATGATCATCCTGCCAGTCTGTAAGACTGGAGAATGCATCTTTCCCTACCAATCTTTTCTCTATAGCTCTCAGACTCAACAAAAGCAGATGCTTTAGGGAAAGAAGGAAAACAGATTGCTGAACTGTGCAACTCCTGCAGTGTCTACACACCCAAAACAAAGATAATAGGCTCAAGTGCAGGGAACAAGAATTCGGTTTAGAGGAAATCTCTATCCTTGCTAATGTCCCCACAGACAAAAAAACTCCAAGATCTGCATCCAAGAACACAGTTTCTGGTGTTAACTGCTGGAGCCCACTTAGTGGATGAAGCCCCTTATTGACATTGACACAGAGACAGCTTCATCCCTTGCAATTAGGCCTAGGACCTTGACAGTTACTGAACATTGGAATTCAACAAGGAGTTTTCAGCAGTTTTCCGTGCTATGTGCTACAAAATATTTGGGGAGGCTTTTGTTAATCTCCCTTGCACTACTGCAGTGAAGTTCGCTGGGGTTTCGACACCCTCATTTGATTTTTTCTCATTTCAAAGAAAAGGGAAAATTGTCGCTGACTGTTCATTTGAATAAACACATATTGAGATTCAAATAAGTGTTCCTAGGGTAACCCTTTGAAAGTTCTTATAAGAACATGCCAGCAGCTGCTTCAGAGCATGTAGAGAGTCGTGCTTGTATCTGGAGCTCTAAACCTCTGCATATTGTTAAAAATTAGTGGAAAATCACATAGTGTGCATTTGCATATGTTATTTCAATAGCTTTATTATTTGGCAACCGAATGTCATCAAACATCCAAGGCGTTTTCACTCATCAAGGATAAAATCCTTGGCAAGTGTGAAGACCTTCAAATGAGTTGAACTAAAATTATTGTCTGTTCTAAAGGCTGTGATCAAGTTTTCCTTCATGCTTAGATAACTTAGTGTTAAACCAAAAATGTATCGCTAAATTGCAGAAGTCCTGAAATGTGATTAAAAACATATCTTTCCACAAAGTTTAAGGTTTTAGGGCATTTTGAAAAGTTTCTTCTTGTTTTTGAAGTAACACATAATACCTAGTGTAACTGCAGACATATTCAGCCTCTTCGAGATTTTTGCATGGTTGCTCATTAGGTGGAGACATAAAACAAAACTATATTTGACAGAAGTTCCTGGAAGCTGAAGAGAACACGAGTTGCTCAGGTTTAGTGCATCCATTCTAGCAATCCTCTGATTATTCATTCATTCACTCACTCACTCACTCACTCATTCATTACTGCTAAATCAATGGGAGAACTCATTCACATGGTACAACTGCTACAATGACAGATCAGCTAGGAGGGAGTTTACATCTTATGGAGATGAATACCTGTGAGCAAGTGACGTGGTGCAATTAAGACAACAAATTCCGAGCAAATAAGTTACTTCAGAAAATTCAAAAGACTAATCATTATGATTATTTTTTAATAGCAATGTGAAGTTCTGCATTTATCGCCTGATGGAACGCCTGAAATGCATTGTGTGCATTCAAAAGCAGCCCAGGCTTCTGAATAGGACACTATAAACCCGATTTCAACAGATTGAAAACAAGATGTGACAAGCAGTTTGACACTGGCCCTCAACTAATTTCCGCTATTTGTAAAGAGGCACGTCTGAATGGAAATAGCTCAGCAGAATGGGTCAGTATGGTTGAGGCCATGTCAGTCCACACATAAAAAACACAGTACTGGGGAAAATAAGCAGCCATTGATTTCTTGTGAAAGCCCCCAGCGTCTGGGGAAAGCAGCCAAAACGAGGCACCAGCTGCTCTCTGCTGGAAATCTTTTGTGGAAGAGTGAGGGAAGAGAGAGAAAGCTGGTGGGTATAAAGGGGAAACAAGGCAGAAATCAGGAAAGAAGAGGTGCTGCTGACTGCCTCAGCAATGCTTCATACCCCACACTTAGCATTCTCTGAAAAATAGAGGAGGGGAAGCATACCCCAAAACTTCTCTTTTATTTATGCAATGTAATGGGAATGGTTCCAATGGGAATTTCTCATGCTCTTTCACATTCCCTGAATTCATCTGTATGGCTTTGTGTGTATGTGTGAGTTATTTTTTTAAATACTGCTCCAATCCAGTAAATGTATGCACCAAAAATGGGACAAATACTCAGTGGGATTGCAGCTCCTCATTTGCATTATTGCATTTTGACAAAAAATTTAAGAAGATAATAAATGGAGGATATTTTGTTCAAAGTTCTTTGCCTATTTAACAAAAATCTTTGCTCTCTGCTTTTAGGCACCTCCATAATGATTTCATGCTACAAATCATCGTGAAACTCTTCAGCAATGAGTAATGACTCTCACTTCTCTTCCAGACACTGCAGGCAGCACATTCTGCAATGGAATACAATAATCATGAAGTTAGCAGTTTCAGACAGTCTGAAGGTCTGAAATGATTCCTACTCTTATTTCCTTTCCTAGGCCAGCATGCAGAGGAAGGGAGACAGGGGGAACAGTTTCAGGCCAAGAGTCTGACTTAATACTGTGTCCAGAATCTGAACCTCGCAAAGTTGTGTGAGCCTTATCCAAAAAGTAGCTCTTTTGAGAAAAAGCAATTACTTAAGGACAACTACTAACATCATTGGCCGAAGCTAAGCAATATCCAATCAGCAAATGGTCTTTGAAGTCTGTACAGAGCTTTAAGTAAGAAACTTCACATGCCTTTGTAAACAGCTTTGGAGGCATCCCTTCAATGATGATGATATGAAAAATGCAACAACTTTTTAGTTACAGAAAGTGCTCATAGTAGTTACAGATGCTTCTTTCCAACATGGCTTCACAACTTTGCTTGATTCCAACCAATGGTGGAATTTACAGAATGGTCAGTGTTACACTGCTGGCCACATCTTGTTTTCATTGTATTGACATCGGGTTTATAGGACCCTACTACTAAGAAAGTTAGGCTGCTTCTGAAGAAATGCATGTGCATAATTAGGTATTGAGTAGCACCTCAAAGTGAGAAAATTCAGGGCGGCTCATCTAATAGTTCTTCCAGTGGAGTGACAAGGTAAGCAGGTCCTGTCTCTTATCAGTTCTGTAATTGCAAGTTGAGTGTCTGGAATCTTGGCCAATATATTTGCTAGGCTTTTTTTCAGATAATTTGGTGTACCTCTAAGAACAATTCCCTCCTCTGTTTGAATGGGCCCTCCACCAACTTTTTTTTTAGATAACTACTGCTCACTAACCCCAACTCTAGTATTTATTTCTAATATTTGGTTCTACGGAACCCACGCTTATTTGCTTCAAAACTTGCAAAAAACCTGCCAGGATACCAATAAATTCTATATGGTCTTCTGTTTCACTAAGATTGCAGAAAAACTAGTTAATATAAGTAAGAAAACATATATAAAACATATATTATGATCTGTGTTTTATATTGCCACCTGTCCCTTCATACTGTAATATTCTTCCACTTTCCTTGGTTTCACACCATATCCTCTCTTCATTTCAGATATACGCTCTGTGTGCTGTGTTCTCTCTTTTCCTTACTCTTTCACAGAAATACTTAACTTTAGAGAAGGAAATACTGGAATAAATTGCAGGGAGCTAGGAGAAAAGATCTGCAGTTATTTCCTGGAAGCTGGACTGCCACAGGCAAGGAATATGTTTGCATATGTTTGTGATTGTAAAACTGGGTTCCACTTTATTTTTGGATTCCTATCACCCCCGTATTTTTGGCCCTAATCTTCACACCTAGGGTTGTGAACCTTCCAAAGCATTACATATTTGCAAAGAGGAGCCTGGTTATGTCAGGGTTGTAGGCACTGCTCCAGTTATTCCACTGGAGCACGTGGAAAACTAAATACAATAGAATCTGAAGTAGTTCAATAGTCTTGAAGAGCATCAAATCAGCTTCATTCAAGCAACAAAATATTTTGACCAAATGCCCGGACTGCACACTCTCTTCATTTTCATTCATGTCCAGGACTATGGACTATTCTAGTAGAAAATTTAAAAACAGCCTGTGTGAAGATGAGGCTTAAAAAATCCCCAGACACATATACCTGCAAGAAATTACATTCTTTCAGAGTGCTTTGTTCGCTGTATCATTGTGTTACAGGTGGACAGGCACAAAATCAAGCTGAAGAAATTTTGTTTAAATAAACTGAAGCAGAAGAGAAAAAACCAGAATATAACAAGAAAATGCACTCTGGGAGTACCATGTACGCTTATTAGATGCTACTGAGCTAAATAACAGAACAACAGTAAAAGCATATTATTTTAATTGAAAAAATAAGACATTCCCTCTTGCACTGTCTTCAGACAGCCTGGGATATCTTTGTATTACAGCATGTCTGAATACATGCATTTGTGAAATTCATTAAATTCATCCAGAAAAATCTATTTCCCTACTGCACTGTTATGCCGATTTATTGGAAGACACACTACAAAAGTTTGCAGTTGTTTAGCAATTGTCATCCACTTCATAAATTTTCCCTGTTTCAAAACCTTGAAGTACAATTTCTAATATGCCCTAGTAGTGCCCTGGATACTATTCATCACATTAATTTCTTCATTTCCAGCAAGCATGCATTTTACCTATATTATTTCCCCAATCCTTTTTTTTTTTTTAAATCCAGTGACTGTTTTAATGCATGTGGCACAATTAGATCTCACAATTAGCATGGCCTCTCATCATACATCGTACCTACGCATGTGATACCCAGCTAACTGCAATGATTTGCATCCTCAGCTTATATAGACAGACAAAGCAATTCACTGTGGCCATTACAGTTTACATCTGCTACATATACAGCCCCGTACCAGTATGATATGTTATTATGTATTAGAAAGCATAATTTCATTGGAGGAGGTCAAATTAAGGTCACCTTAAGCACAAGAGGAAGCACAAGTCTTTCCCTATCAGTGTGTATATGTATAAATAGTCAGACATTTATCTAGAGAGAAATACATATTTAGAGGGAAATGGAAATACTGGGAAGTCTTGACTCAGATGGCTTTGGAAAGGATGCAGTTAGAAACTATGTTGCTCAGAATTATTATAGTGCAGAGGTCTATACCTCTGTTATTAAAATGTTTATTATCCCAATTGCTTTTCTAAAAATAAAATATCTAATCTAGTTCAATTGGCCCTACTTTGAGAGCTTTTCCTATAGAGAATTCCTAAAAGCAAAGTCAAGAACCATAAAGATTTGGTCAGACTAGTTATAATATGATCAGTTATATCTAATGGGAAACATTTACCTTAAAATCTTCACATGATGAAGTATTGCTTTTTCATAGAAACGGAATAAAAACCTGAACATATATCAATATGGAAAATTTCCATACCATGCTCCATAGTCTTTCACCAGCGCAGAAAAATATTTGATATTTCAATATTGCTTTAGAGTTCCATGAGGAATTCAGTAGAAAGGATCATCCTAAATAGCAGCCCGCAGTTGAATGAGAAGAACAGACCTTGGGTGAGGGCTTTTTCACTAGCTGATCGTCTTACAACTACTCTTGGCACCAACTTCAGACTACTGAGTGACACAGTCACTTTGCTTCTTTAAAAAGCATCTGGCACATGGTGATTTTAGGAGAATCAAAGGCTGCAGAGGTCTGCAGGGCCCACTGTGTCCCAGCTACCAACACTGAACTCTGCATATCTGCTCCTCTAAGACAAAGTCTGTTTTGAAAGAAAACAAACTTTATTGACATTTTTGTTAGAACTGAGAGCAGTTCTTGAAAGGCAAAATTACACCATGTAATTATCTTGGCCTCCATCCTAAAAGACTTTCTGCTGTACGTGGTCCAACTCAACCAAGAGTAGACACTACAGTTACATTTTTGCCCTGTCTTTCCATGAAGTGCATTACAAAAGGTTCTACCCAAAAAGTAGGGAAGATTTTGCTATTCACTGAGATTGCCACATAGTCTAGTATTTTCAAGTAGACTGAAGCAGAGCCAATGCCAAGAAGTTTCTTAGAGTATTTAATGAGTATCTCCAAAGCTCAGAACCCTCATCATGCTCTGTCCCCATAACTCTCCACCACACTCAGATTTCAAAAACGATAGCATTTGAACACTATGTGAACTATAAGTTCACATAAAAGGAACACTTACCTGAAGAAAAAGTCTGACCATTCACTAGTGATGCCATATATATAGAGACTGAGGTGAAAACCTGTTTCTATGGTCAACAACAAGTTCAATATTGGTAGTGTCAACGAAACAAACCTCTGGTGAGCTCTGCTTACACTTCAGATGGAGTAAGAATTCTGACAGGCAAAAACAAGTGTTTGAAAGATAGCATCCTATACTTCTCTTTACAAGGAACATGGAGATTATCTAGCTCTCATCACTGTAGACTCAAGTAACCATGCAGTTTGCTGCTGGCATATTACTCTCTTTGGGTAGACCCTCAGTCCCTCAATTCCTCTCTTATACAGAGGCAAAATCAGTTGACACCAAAAGTAGTATGTCAGCTTGAAATTCTGAAGGGTCTTTTCTAAAGCATTGAAAACTCTCAAGCTGTAGGCACTCTTCGATGTAATGGCTGATGAGAACTCCAAATCAGAGCTTGCAATAACAAGCCTACCCTGCAATAACAAGTTAATGATCGAATATTAAAAAAAAAAGTAGCACTTTTGAAAGAAAGGCAAAAGTATTGGTGTGTGTCGTGCCGGCTGTTCACAGATGCCTGAAAGAATTCTGAGCAAAGCGTTCCCAGAAAAATTTTACATTTCAGGCAAAGCTTCGATCTCTCAGCAATTATTCCTCTCTGGATCAACTCAAGGGAAAACGAAAGCTGAAAGTGTTGAGGCACCTTGGTACTTTCTGCCCTATAGATGTCCAATAATAGGAGTTTGGCAGAATTCATGTAGGCAAATAATGGGAGATCCCAGTATTTTCCAGTTTTGTTCTACAAAACAATTGTCATAATAAATGATCAAGGACATAGAAGAAAAATTAAGTCAAAAACACCTCTGTGTACAACTGATGAGCTTTTTCTACCTTTTGACACCAGCACATTTTCCCATCTCTCTCTGTCTTTTCTCCCCTGCTTCCGTTTCTTTTTAATCCTGATCATCCCTTTGCAATCCTGTTCCATTTCATAGTATATGGAATCATAGGGTGGTTTGAGTTGGAAAGAACTCTAAAGACCTAGTTCCAATCCTCCTGTAACTGACAAGCAAGGTGAAAGGAGCAGCCTGGTCTTTAACACTTCCAGGGATGGGGCATCCAAACTTCTCTGGGCAACTTGTTTCAGTGCTTCAACAGTCTCACAGTAAAGAGTTTTTTCCTATTATCAAATATAACCCTGCCACCCTTCAGTTTGAATCCATTCCCCCTTGTCCTGTCACTACATGTTCTCACCAAAAGTCCCTCTCCCTCTTTCTTGTAGCTTCTTTTATTTACTAGAAGGCTGAAGTTCGATCACCCCAAAGCCTTCTCTTCTCCAGGATGAACAATCCCAATTCTCTCAGCCTTTTCTCACAGGAGAGGCACTCCATCCCTCTGATCCCTTGAGTTGAAAGGCTCCTCTGCCTTTCAGCTACTAAGTGTCATATTTCTCCCAATTTTTTATTTACATCCCAGCTTAATTTCTTTTTCCTGTTATTCTCTCTTACTCCCCCCCGCCCCAAAGTCACATCTCCCACAACGAAATGCTGCCCTTCAGCACTCCAAGTGAGGTTGAAATTGTGGTGCAGTTCAGAATTTGTGACAAAGATCAGAAAGTGAAGACCTTATTTATTTAGAATAATAATATATATTAAATCATCAAGAAAATACTAAAAATTGAAACACATTTTAACATTGCATGAAGTCTTGGTAGTCTATCCTCAATAACAATGTTTATCATCAAGATGGTTAATAAATGTAGAGGAGACTGAAGTCAGCTCTGCTGAATCTAATGCTGCTGGAACAGACCTAAAGACAGCTGTGTCAAGAAAGCCGGAATGGGCAGTAGTGCAAGGAGTCAGCAGCATTGTGTGGCATGAAAGCAAGGATCTGAACCCGACAAGAATCAGGCTTCAACAGTTTTCTGAATCATGGTTTCACACAAAATAACAGAAGCGGCTTAGTGAAACAGTCTCCCAAATGAAATTTCCTTCTTTGCACATACTGTACCCATCATTTTCTTGGATGTTGTGAATTGCTATCAAATGTTTGTAAGCTGTTAATCACCGACAGCACACAGGAATATGAAAGACTGTTCATGAATGGCACCTTTAATAAAACCTGGGTGTGTACTGTGTAGAGTGATGTTTCTGTTGATTTACACAGGAGTACTGACTGAGCACAGCAAAATTATATGAAGTCCAAATGCAGTTACATACCACCCATTTAATTCTGACATTGCAAGAAAATCTATTGGGACAAAACCCTCTTTTTTTGGTACTAGATTTTCAAGCTCTTGAACACAAGCATATCACTTTAAAGTTGAAATCCCCTTTCTTTTGTTTTTACCAGAAGTAAAAATGTAGCTGTTGAACCAATGTAATGTAATTCAGACAGAAGAATTGAAAGAAGGGCATCAGAATTTTGGTCAAATAAGGAAATTTGAGGTCAGACCCCCTTGAATTAGAAACTGTTATGAAACAGATTGCAGAGGAAGCATAAGTTTGTCATAAGTATTCTGCTAATATTAAACATCCCGCAAGCATGTTTTGAAATGTCTGAAAATCTCCTAAAGCTGCAAACAGAGGTTCCGCTCCTGTAATACACACAGTGTGACCTCCCCTTCGTTTCCTACCTCCTCTCCCCTCTTCTCCTTTCCCCTTCCCTCTTTCCCTTTCTTCTTTCCCTTTCCCCTTTCCCCTTCTCTCTCCCCTACAGTATCTGAACATGAGTGATGAGGGAGCACAAGACCTTAGGAGATGTCCCAGGCAGTGGAGGCCATCTGCCTCCTGCATCATGCAGGGGTACTCCCACAAGGACCCCCTGATGAACTGCATCAACTTCCCACTTTTTCCCTGCAATTATCCTTGTTTCAAAGCTTTCTGGACTTTATGGCTACGATCGTTCAAAGCCTGCAAGTTCTCTGCCAAAACATGTTCATAATAATTTAAAACCCACTAGATCTCATTCCGGCTGCATGGTTTGGCTTAAATAAGTTTTTATTCACATGTGTCTCTGATGGGCCAATGTTCATATTCTTTTGGTCTATGTTTTACTAGTCTGAAACACACTATAGTTGTTTTATATCAGTTTGTAGGACAATCTCCATTCACGTCATGTATCTCCACTTGCAGACAAAACAAATTTAACTCACCTATCTCTCTACTGAATTTTGTAAAGTTTTATATCTGATGTCTAACTAGTGCTTTACACGGTGCTTTTAGTATCAATACTGTTAAAAGTAACTTTTCACTTTTTTTTAAAGTGTTATCTCATTGGTGATGCATAGTTATTACTACTGTATACACTTCAGCTGACAATGAAACATTTTTATTTCTAATACATGGCGTAATTATTTATCTTTTTCCAAAACATAAGAAGGAACAAGTTGATTTTGAGAAAAAGAGCTGCATGGACTGTCCCGCCAGGTCAGGGAGTGAGCATACTGGAGCTTTCAAAGTCTTGGGAAAATGAGAGGAAATTAATTCATTTGCAAGCAAGTCACTGAAATACCAATGTAATAGCTTGAACTATATTCCTAGGGAATGTTCAAGGGGAAAGAATAAAAATATCACCATAACTTAACAACTAACCTCCATAAAAATATTGCTAGTAATATCAATTATGAAGTTCATAAAATATTTGCAGAAAAATGAGAGCTAGAGAGGTCATCTTTTTACTCAACAAAGTCCTGTATTAATCAGCCTCAGAAGACATTATGAATTTTCTGAATGCTGACAAAAGAAATGAAAAAGAAACCAACATGCACTCCTGAAAACTACTTCACAGTAAAAAGTCAAAATATTGTCTTTAAATGGGGATTTCTGGGAATGTGCTTCAGTACCACTGCATGGATCCAGGGTATTTTAAGAGACTTGTCTTTTACCTTTAATTGGGAAGATAAGCACCAAATTACCCTATAAAGCACTTCAGAATGTGGACTAAGGGTTTGTGGCTTGTGTGAGATTGCTAAGAATACACCTCTTTTATGGCAGTGTATCAATGGTTTTCTTCATATTTCCTGTCTGGTCTGGAAAGCATGAGTCAGAGTGCAAGGTAATGATTCTTACACCTTTCATACAAAAAAACCCCAAAACAACCAACCAAAGAAACTATTCTCTGTAATCAGGTATCTATTGTTTATTTCTCTCCACAAAATGTACATTCCATTCATCCTCCAGTAATCCAGTAGGAAAACCCCCTACAAAAAAATAACAAACTACATTTTTTGAAGTGCATTGGAAAACACTAATGATCACCAGCTGTAATCTCTTGCACATGCTCTACATGTAGTCAAAACATCTATATCTCAAAGCTGAGTAGTTTGAGGTCTGGGTTGGTTTTTTAAAATTTTTTTTCCCCCATAAATAGTCTTCACACACACAAAAAAAGGTAAATAGTAGTTCAACAACTTAAATAGCTGCCTAATTTTTTTCTGCTAGAAGGAATAAAATTCCTGTTATGGTGAAAGGAAGCTTTGAAAACCAGATTGTAACTGCCTTCCAGCTTTGGGTGTGAAAATAAGCAAAACAGCATAACAGCGGAAAAAAGTAAAATAAAGTTCATTTTCCCACCCAGTTATGTAATTCCGTGCAAGCTTAAATTATTTTAAGTATATAAAATTATTTTAAGTATACATTGTGTATTTAAAGTATACAAATTACCCAAAGATTCTTTCAGTTTTACAGTCTATCTTATACTGGTTTTCAGTTAAAACAAAATAGAACAGCACAGTGTTTGTACAGTTATTGTTCTCAGGTTTCCCACACCAATGTACTACTTTTTGCTGTTTGTCTGAGGTTTTATGCGATATTGTCATAAGTATGACTCAGAGGGAGGTAAACATTCTGCCCTTGAAGTGAGCCTGAGATATTTATTTATTGATTGATTTTTAAAATGCACTTACCTAACAAATTCTGAGAGAATGGTTAGACATTAAAATATAAATAGATACTTGCCATCACATGCATCCCTGTATAACTTTGGCAATCACTTCAGTTAGCAGATGAGTCTTGCTCCATGCTCTGAAGGTCAATAAATTCAGAGTGTGGTGATAGATGATATAATGCAGGTTCAGATGGATGGATGGATGGATGGATGGATTGTGTACAGCTGCAGGCTGTCCTCAAATAAAGACTTCTTTGTGCTTAATGACATAAGTTTCTCCCAGTTGAGGGTTGGTGTTCAGTAGGAATTATCAGTAAGAATTACCAATGGTTTTAACTGAAGGTGGGAAGAATATCAAGTACTGGTCTGTTTCCTGCATCTGCAGAAGCATTCATGAGGATGCTAGGTATCTTATACCTTAGTCAGTCATAAAAAATACAACAGAGAGATACCAGGGCTTTTAAGGGTATGGCATTCCTGAAAGATGTTCCATGATGCAGTAGGACAGTGAGCAGAGGTGAAGAAACAAGGGACACTGAGGTATGAGAACATGGATATGATTGACTGCAGCTGAATGAGTGGAAAAAAAAGGTTATTCACCCACCACCTTCCAGGCCTGTCTTAAACATGGAACATTAATGTTTAGAGTTCTCTTTTTAATAGGAAAAATTATCACAGTTCATACTAACTTGACAACTGATGCAAATCAGAAGTAAGGGCAAGAGTCCAGACCTGATGCATTCTCCATCTGGTTCAATTGAATCTGGCCACTGCCTTAAAAAGGCTATCTAAGATTCTGGGAGCTTCAACATTCATGATTTTTAAAACAGCTGGATGAGTTAAGATTTGCGAGTAGTCTTTACCTTGAGCTCCATTTGTTTTCATTAGCCTGTATTAGGTGCTCTGCTGCAGATTTACAGATTCTGACAGCTTCTCTCCCATGGTGCGATAAATGAGACTCACAGCTTATAACTTAGCTGTTTGGCCCAGATGGCAGAATATCCAAAAAAAAAAAAAAAAAAAAAAAAAAAAAAAAAAAAAAAAAAAAAAAAAAAAAAACAAAAAAAAAAAAAAAAAAAAAAAAAAAAAAAAAACCAACAAAACCAGCAGGGGTAATGGAAAAGAAGCCCAAAACAGAATGGGGAATAAACTGAGTCAAGACATCCCTAAAGCATGATCTCCTTGTCTCATTCAGAATCTGTAGTTGCTCCTGCTTTTCTGTGATGAAGGATGCCTGCTAAGACTACCTGTAGGAAGCACAGTCCCATGTGAATGTCTTCCTGCATGTTCCCTGCAGTTTTTGGAGGTTCAAATTGCATCCTCATGACTACACTGTGCACATAAAATTCATATAACTATTTTTAGAATGTAATTAGGAACATATGCTTGCTTACAGACATGAGGCATAAAGTGTATTCATCACAAACTTTGCACAGTAGAAAAAAAATCTTGGATAGGCACAGAAAATTTTGTCTATAGGCGAGACAGCACTGACATCCATAGGATTAATAATTTATGTATTTTATCTCATTCAGGGCATTTCGGAAAGTCCATTATACTATATTTTCTGTGTAGTCAGTAAATTTTGTAGCTCTTAAAACCCGTGAAATGAAAAATAGGCTTGAAAAGCCATAACACTATCAATACATAAATATTAATGTAGCTCTTTTCATGACAAACATTCCAAAGTGCTCTCAGTAAAAGAAAATGAAATAAAGCATGAACAGAATGCAGATGACTGTAAGTGAAAAGGTCACTGAAATAGACAAATCAAATGAATCTGTTTGACCAAGGGACTGACCAAATTCACCTACTAAACTCTTGGAAATCCTATGTTCTTTACTAAAGCTTTGTCTAGTCAAGTTTTAGGGATATTATGTCAAGAATCAGAAAATAATCAAAACAACCATAATAAGTAAGGAGGACATGTTGAGACCATTTCAGTCCAGACAGAAAAGAAGGTGTTATTCCAAATAAGTACTGAGCATGCAGCATGCTTCCTTCCTTAGCCAGACATTTATATTACTGATATAGATAATAAGCTTTTAGTCATTGAAAAATTAAAAAAAATAGAAATTGTAGGAAGCATTTTATTCACCCACCAAAGTGGCAAAACACTGATATATATCATGCTAATTTCTTTACCCTGTTGCAGTCATTCATGAGGGGAAAAAAAATGTAGAGGACAAGTGTTCTGTAATGCATAATTACTGATTTCCTAGCAGGAGTTTGTTTTCAGCTAATATTCATCCTTCAGTCTTTTAAGAAGGGTTGTGTTCCATCGTAAAATATCTTCAGATCTGCTGAATTTTTTCACTGGATGATAAAGCTTATGATTAAAGAGAAGAAACAAATTTGGGACAACAATTGAAAACAAGAAAATTGAGAATATTTCATTAGATTAGAATAGAAGAATGAGCTGTTTTTCCTAGTTTGGTAATACCACATGACAAAAGGGTTAAGTGTGATGCTGCATCTTCCTATTATATAAATACTTCCAGAGTAGGATCTGGGGGTTCTATGGCTGCTGGAGGGTTGTAGCTGGCTTTTAGGAGCAAGTTGCAACAAAGATAATTTAAAAAGAAGTATGAAATTATTTGGTGTGGTTTTTTTTTTCACGAAGTCAAAAAAGATCTGTTTTATAATGGAATTAATAGAGTAGCAGGAGGGAGAAAATTATGTTTATGTTTATGGCTTTATGTGTATATATTTTTGAAAGGAAAAAAAACTCCTACAGAGTTGTCTACTAGTATTCAGCTAATTCCAGGCATGTTTTCTGCTTTTAATTGGAACAGAAACACTTAATTTTTCTGTAGGTATCTCTTATTCAAATTCATGTCTCTTAGCAATATAACTCAATTTTGTTTGAGCTGTTAGTAGATTTATTCAGTAAGTTCAGAAGATCCCACTGAAATTCACTGGGGAACAAAATTCATTCACTTTAATTGAGAATATTTTAACAGTTCTTTAGCTACACATGAGCTCATACTAGTTTTCAAGTCTGAATGTTGTACCAATATTGACTTCATAGCTATCACAAGATAGTCAGAACTAAAACTAAACATAATTTCTTTTGAACTATTGAAGACATATCTTTGACACCCATAGTGATCTTTTTCCTGTCACCCTTTCCATCCTGTAGAGTTTGTTAAAGTACCCAGAAAGGAACCCAGACTATGCAGCTTTTCTCTGAAGCATTTTAGAAACACTTTGATTTTGGTTAAGGTAGTAAGTATTTCCACTCAGTCTTATCAGGACGTCATTTTTTTACAAATATGATCTATAGAAGCTGTATAATCTAAAGCTATATTTGGTATACTAGAATTTTAATACAGGTCCCAGCAGCACTATAAAACACATGCTGAATATTTCCTGTACTAGATATCAGTAAATACAAAAAAAAAAAAAAAAGGGCTCTATACATGTAGCTAAAAAGCCAAGAATATTTTCCCCAATACATTTTGAATTCTATGTGATCTTGCGGTGTTAAAATTCAATAGGAGGAGTTTTGCTTCATGCTCATAATTAGAAACCACTTTGAAAGCTAGGAATAAGCTGTGAGTAGAAATACTAATGAAAAATAATGTATAATCTCTGATCTGGGTCCTGCGAAAGTAGTTATTGTGTTATGTACTGAGCAATACCAACTAGATAGGGGAACAGGTATTATCAATAATACAGACTCGGGGGCAGGAGTGGAGTGTGGAGAAAAATAAGGAAACCACCTCTTTTTAACACCTCAAAAAGACTTGTGTCCCTATTTGACATTCATGGTTTTTTTCAGTCTTATGTTATAAAGAAAGATCTGTCTTTATTTTTTTAGGAACGAAAAGTACAAAAATTGCACCCAAAATTACGAGAAACAGAAAATAAAAACCAGACTCCCTTGGCCCAAGACATTTGCCAGACTTTAGCCTCCTAAATCCTCCTTCTTGTATGAAGAGAATTACATACAGTAAAACAGCTGCATCTCTAGGAAAGAGATGTTTAGAGGTGTCAATTTCAAAAATGACAGCTTTTTAAAGGTCAGTTTTTTAAGGTAATACGTCTGAAAATAGGAGGAAAAGTGTGTGTGGATTTTGATACTCGGAGTGGAATGAGTCAGTGACCTTACCTCTATTAACTTCCCCTAAAATCCACAGAACGAGCCAGGAACCACAGACTTGTTTCCCCACATGCTGAAAGGGAATATGCAACTATCTTAGCTGATATGAAACCTTGTAATTCCACAAATTTTCCAAGTTCCAAGTACCTGCCAAGAGGTTGGAAGTAACTCCTCCATCTGTTGAGGATCCAGAATTTCCAAGATTTTTCAACTGTAAAGGAGAATTTATTTCTTTAGAATAATGATTGCTAGAGGAGACATGGTTCTTACCTTTCTGGTAGTAACCTTGGGCCAGAGCATATATCCACGCAGTACTTTTAATCTGAGGTTCCTGGAGTTCAAGCACACATCCTTTTGAAAAAATCCCTTACCCAACAGTTCTCCATCAAGTTGGAAGAAGGGTAGAGAAAGTCCTGTCCTGTCTTGTGCAAGTTTTGTAACAAGGAATGCAAAGTTAACTGAGCTGGCATGGAAGTACAAGGGGGAATGGCAGTGTTCAGATAATTCCCTGGGGGGAAAAAAACCAACAAAGAAGTTGGACTTAACCAATGTCCCCTCCAGGGATGATTTATGGAGTTTTTCATTGAGTGATTGTCTAACTTAAAATGAAAAAATAGTCCTAGAGTGAGACCTGCAATGTAATTAAAATTTTACCTCAAGTCCTGAAACAAGAACTACAATATACTGATATTCTATTATTTGTTCTTTTACCCAAGTAAATCTAAGCTTCTTTTCTATAATGGAATTCTAAGAAGTGCTATTCCTGAGCCATAGAACCACATAATGGGTTGGGTTGAAAGGGACCTTAAGGACCATACGGTTCCAAACCCCTGACAATGGCAGGAATCTCTCGCTAGACCAGGTGGTTCAGATCCCCATCCAACCCAGCCTTGAACCCCCCAGCGATGGAGCAGCCACAACTTCTCTGTGCAACTTCTTCCTCTGCCTCACCACCTTCACAATAAATTTCTCCCTCAGATCTAATCTAAACTTTTTCCTTCCAGATTGAAGCTGTTCCCCCTTGTCCTCCTACTACATGTACCTGTAAAAAGTCCCTCTCCAAGAGAAGGAGCCTTCTCTTCTCCCAGCTGAACAATCTCAATTCTCACAAAAGTCTTTCCTCATAAAAGAAATTCTCCACCCACCTAATCATCTTGGTGGCCTCCTTTGGATTCACTCTAACAGGCCAATGTCCTGCTAGTGTTGGGACCCCAGAGCTGGATGCAGTGTTCCAGGTGGGGTCTCACCAGAGCAGAGCAGAGGGGCAGAATCCCTTCCTTCCCCTGCTGCCCACACTGCTTTGGATGCACCCCAGGACACGTTTGGCTCTCTGGGCTGTGAGTGCACATGGCTGGGTCATGTCCAGCCTCTCATCCACCAGCACTCCCAAGTCCTTCCAGCAGGGCTGCTCTCAAATCCTTTCATCCCCCAGCCTGGATTGATACTGGGGATTGCCCTGACCCAGGTGCAGCACATTGCACTTGGTCTTGTTGAACCTCATGAGGTTCCCATGGGCTCAATACTTGAGATTGTCCAGGTCCCTCTGGATGGCATCCTGTCTGTCAGGAGTGTCACTGCACCACTCAGCTGATGTCACCTGCAAAAGTAGTATGGCAGACTTGGAGAAGTTCTACTTAGCAAGTGTTTTGATGCAAAATCCATACTCTGAAGTTGAACCAAGCTAAATGAGAATTGGAATTTAAGGGTAGGATGTTCCCACTTGGAAAACACCAGCTCATGCCATTTACTCAGCAACCATTCCTTCAGAGTAATTGAGCCCCTCTGCTGCACCATCTTTCTATAGGGCCGTTGAGCTGTCCATTACTGTAGGTTATGTGTGCTGTTGTATATTCCAGTGAGCATGCACTCTTTTTTAAGAGCAGACCCAAACACATCCTTGAGGCTGAACATGGCCAGCTGCCATGTTCAGCCACATCCACTAGCAGTGTGATCATCCTGATTATGCATTGGTTAATGGTTAGTGGAAAACAGTGAAGATGACTCACTTCCTGGTAAGGAATGCATTCAGACATGTTCAAACTCTGTGTGAGTGTTTAAAGCTATATGTGAATAGAAGAAGGGATAATAATCCTTCTTACTTCTCATCTTATCAAGACTGATCTATCTCACAGTGAAGAACTGCAGGCTCCAGATTTTCATGAAAGTTTTTCCATATTTGCTGTAGGACTAGATTCCTCCAGGAGTAATCAAAAAGGCTCCAAATCTGGCTCTGTGGAAATTAAAAAAAGTAAAGATGTTATTTGTTTTGGTAAATTCTGTTTAATAAATGTTCTGGGACTTAGTGAAAAAGCCTGCTTAATTTTCCCAGAAGCAAACTGGGAAGTCCCTTCCATTTTTTAAAATACCTGCATAGTTTTACAAAATCATCTGGAATTTCTCTCTTACTCATTAAAATTATGAATATATTGAGAACATGAACAGCTATTAGTGAAGTATACATCTATTCCATGTAAGAAATTAAGGAGTAGGAGAGATACGACCTTTATAATGCACATAAAAATATCCAGCTGTCCACCTGTTACAACTGGAGGGACATGAATTGCAGAATTATTATTAAAAGTTTGCATGGAAGGACTGGGTAGAATAAAGCAAGTTTTAGGATCAGGAGACTCCCTGCTTACCAGTTAATAATTTATACTTTAATGATTGCTCCTCCAGCATCAGACCACACCAGGTGAGGTAGTGACCTATTTAATTTGGCTCTTAGCATGAAGCCTGGGCACACCTGTGCAGTAGATGAGAACAGAGCCTGAGTCCTTTAGTCAGAGCCATTCACTCCCAATTTCACATCGGTACCTTACAATCCTCATTTGGAATCTGAATGCAGAAGGAAAGGACATCTTCTGCTCCAATAATATGAATGAGGGAGTAGCCTGCTGCAAAAGGCATATGTTAATGGACAGCTTTCAGTGGTGAGATTTCCAGGAGGTCAGGCAATCTGATTTCATCATCTCCAGCTTTTAACTCTGTGAAAAAGACATAAACTCTTAATGTGGAAGGAATGGGCCTTTTAAGTTTCTCAGCTAGTGTCTCTCTGGTCTGAAGTCAATTTCCAAACTCCATTACATTCAGTAGATGCTGGACTGGGACCTTAAAATTTAATTTTAATGGTTAAACCAGATGCTTCAAAGTGATCACTTACTTCCTTATCTGTTAAAAGTTATAAAGTTCCTCATAAAGGGAGAGAAATGTGTTCCTTTTATGATTAGGCAGATTCATAAAGATCCTTATAAAAAGAGAATCTTTTTTTAATGGAAAAAAGCAGAAAAGTCCACTCAGCAATGTATACATTTTAGATAAAGCCATTTAAACTCATTTTTAGACTAAACACTTTGTGCTGCCCTCCAGCTAACAGCTCTAGAGATGAAAGGCACCATTATAATCTAGTCCCATTTGTCTTTGAAAGTACAAGAGTCCACCCTCTTTGTTCAAAGACTTAAACCAAAACAAAAAAACAGAAATCAAAACACAGGACTCTACAAGTAACACATATTTCTCAACACTGTGCATCCCTTATACTTGGTTTCTTTTAATTTTTTTTTCAAAAGAAAATGCCCTCTTCTTGTGCTGCAGACAGCTGCTGTGAAATGAGTCCAAAGCTCCAGAGAAAATTTTTTCAAAAGTCCTTGAAAAAAACCTTTGTGATTTCCCTTGACTATTGATCTACATCCCTCTACCGACTTAAGGCTAATACATGTTAGCAGGACTTGTTTAGTGGTTTGGTTCAAAATGCCCATTACTTACTTATTTTCCTTCTGTGAGATAAGAACCAGGAGAAAAGCAAAGCAGGCACAAAACTTAAACCTTAAAAGCATAAAGAAGTTTATTAACAGAATTAAAAGGCAGAAAAAGAGTTAGACTAAACCTTCAGAACACTTCTCCTCCCCCCACCTTCTTCCCTCCTCCCACTGACAACGTAAAAAAACAACCCTCAAGGTTTTTCCTCAGTCAGTTTACCATCTCTGTAATAACCTTTCTCGGTCCACTTAGGGAGAGGAGTCTCTCTTGCTCATGCTATGGAGACATCTCCACACGAAAACAGTTAAACAGTTCTCTTGTGGCTCAGTGTCACAGCAAGGCAGCCGCCCAGAATGGTTTCTGCTTGCCTGTGAAAGTCCCTTCCCTCAACTTGCAGCTTTCCCCACAACTGCT
>VXAD01006008.1:761036-825149 GCA_013399195.1 Dicrurus megarhynchus
GGCTGGGGGGGGCGGAGCAGGGCTGCGGATGGTACAGGGCCGCTCCAGGGTGGTCTCCTGGCCGGCCCAAAACAGGGCTGGCGGGGGAGCCGTGCCCTGGGCCCCCCCAGTTACCTGTCCGAAAGCCGGAAGTCAGAGAGAGCTTCCCAAGCTCTGTTCGTTCTTAAATGTGTATCACAGAGGCGTACCAAGCTTCTTAAGTGGCTTAAAGAAGTTGTCAATATTCCAACTAGCCAGTTGATTGGTTAGGTTAGGTCTAGAGGAAGCTGTAAGCACCTCTGTGCAAAAAAATCACTTCCGAGGCTGAAGGAGTCTTCCTCAAAAACTCAAACTATGCTAACCCATGACAACTTGGAAGAGATTTTTTTGAAATGCAGGTGCAAAATGTTTAACATAACCTTGAGTTTTATTGCACAAGACTCCTAGTTCTGGGGCAAAACATGTTTTCATGTATAAGTGATCCCAAAGCCCCCCTTCTTCCACTTGCCATATTTTCCTCAGACTTTTTAGTCATGAAAAATTCAGGGGTAAAGAATGCTTTCAAAACTCGCTGTGGCAGAATAAACTAGAGCTGAACCTTCACGTGATTATTCCAGAGTGAGTCATTTAAGCATGGGACTGCTTCATAAACTTCAGGGACTTCATTTGCATGTGAATATTGATTCCTCTCGCAGTAAGAGTTCATCCTTTTATGTTGCCTTTGCATGAACTTGCCCTGCAGAGAATTGATTTTTTTCTGTGCTTCAGCTGGGTGCTTCTACTGCCCAAGTCAAAAACACTTCTCCTCAGTGAATCAAATGGAGCAATGAGAATGTGTAGATAACCCCCAGTTCTTCCTCTCAAGCATAAACAATTCACATTTCCTTCCAAGGAAAGACTGAACATTTGACCTCTCTTTTAAATCATCAGATAAGCGAAAGCAATGTATGTGTGTGGGGGTAGAGATATCCGTCAAACAATCTAAATTACCAAAAGTAGTTAGGTGCAGCATTTCCTAAGTAAACCAGATCTCAAAATACTCCTTCATCATTCAAACAAGGGTTATATTTTGGTTCTTGTAATTCAATTTGGGGCTGTGCTTACCAGCTGCAAATAAAACTTGCAGTGTATGAGTTTGACCCCATAGCCTCTACTTACATGAGGAAGTGCTATGAATTTCCTACTGAAAACCCCAGAAAAGACAACACAATTTTAGCCCTTTTGCACAGGAATGCTGCATGGGTCATAGAACAGTCTCATATCCTGAAAAGTCAGCGAGCAAGCAACCAACCTGGAATCATCTCACCAGACAACAGGACACCTTCTTTTCCCCTTTCACCAAAGCTGACAGTACGTTGTGAAGTATAGACTGGTTATCACAGTACTTCCACCTATCTCCACAACTTTAGGGATACACTATTTTTCTGTTATAGTATCATAGCAGAACATAGAAATGCCTTCCCCATTCTATCATACACTTACTTTACTGCAGCAATATTCCCTGTGTTAGATTATAGTGCTATGAGATGCTGTGATGACACAATAATTAGAGGCATCATATTACCAGGACCGAGTCACATACAAAGAAAGATAAATGGCAAAATTCAGTCAATTGCCAAATATTTCTCTTAACAGAAGGCTGTGATATGGCTGTTTCATAACAAAACTGAGATACATCAATTTAAGTTATATGTAGGATGCATAGAAAAATAATGATCTCTTCTCTAAGTTTTCCATTTATTGTTAATGGTTCACCTGCACCTTTTTCATGAAACCCAAAGTCCACAATGTTTAGAGTAGTGTAGTAACAGTGTTGATAATGGTATCTATAAAATAAATAAGAACAGCATGGGAAAAGACTTGTTCTCAGCTTCTGTATCAGCTGATAGTGAACAATATTTTGGCACAATAACAAATGTTCTCAGATTCAGATTTCTTGAGGAAAATACTGCTAATGTCCTATGGAAAGTTTTCATACTTTTCACAGTGTATTTATTTTGGAGACCAGATGAAGAGTTGTACAACTATAAAAAGTGTGATGAAGACCAACTACTAATAGATGCCATTTGACAGGAAAAGCCTTTTTTTTCCCTGCTTCTGACCTTTAGCAATCACCTAAACGACTGCTGTTTTTTGCTAAAGAAGTCATAAGTTAGATTGTGAACTAGGAAAATACCACTCTGCTCTGTATAGGATATGTTCATAGTGAAATTGCCAATAAACCCCATCATATCATGAGGGTATAATAAATTACCCTAAATTCTCTATCACTGGTTATGAGGTTACTTTCCTTTCCATTACGGGCATTTCTCTTGATTGAATTATATAGTTATGTGTGTTGTAGTTGTTCTTCAGTGACATATGGTACATATATGTGTGAGATTGGATTGTACAGACACTGGGTTCAGTTCAAGCAGAAATGTCTGAATAAATGCTAATATAATAGTGTTTACCATGGGTATATTCAATAGTCCTTCCTACCTGTCAAACCTGAAGTAATCACTGCATTAATTTTTTGGCATATTTAATGGTTACAGTATCATAGATTGACATTTATCTGACAACTCCTGTATCTCTTCCAAATGGCTTTCTTTATTTGCTAGTGACATTTCAACTATTGATTTGAAAGTCTATCACAATATTAAATGACTAATTGCTTCAAAATTTCCAGTAAATCTTTAGCTTAACTGAAAGGCATAGTCATGTCTTTTTTAAGAACAGTATTTTAAAAATAATATTGCTGGCTTTCCTAATTAAACAGACAGAAATGAGACCAGTAAAAACCTGTTTTCCTACTGCAATATCCTCCTAGTGACAACTCTTCATTAAAATAAAGAAAAAGGATAAACCTCTATAGAGTCCAAATTATCTGGGCTAGAATTTTAATTGTACTTCCTATTGCCTGGGGATTAAGAAATTTCAGACTAAACACTCAAGAGGTTGTGCACAGTTTCACAGTTTGAAAACTGCCATCCTGAGTGGTGCATAAATTCATTTGTATCAGCCAAACACTTCTCACTTTCTGTAAAGACTAACTGGCAGTCTAGAAACCTGTGGCTATTAGGGACATCAGTAAAGTTTAAGAGAAATGGTTCCTCCTGATGTGTACAGGATGAAAGTGAAATCTGGAGGATATTTCAGACTGAAGAGAGTGCTATAAGGGATATCAGGTAAAATTGTATTCCCATGGCATTAGTTCTAGATAGCAGAGGGTCATCTGAGCAGTTCTTAAACTTAGCACTTTTGGTGTCATGGCTTGTGATTTTTAGCATTTTAAATGCCAGACTACAGGTCACAGGGACTTGCTTGAAACTAGGTAACTTTTTGTCAACATTGATAAGTGAAAGTCTGGTATGAGAGACAATGATTTATCTTTGTGCTTTTCTCAGTGCTTTGGTACACATCTGAAAGGAAAGATAAGGTCATCATAAAAATGTGGGCAGCAACAAGGCAGATGTCATCTTTTCTAAATCAAACACCTTCAAGTGGTGAGACACAATTTTAGGTAAATTGAGCTGCTTCTTTCAACATCAAACAGCTGGGAAGTCTTGAAGTTTTCAGAGAGTTTGGCATTAAAAATGGAAGTCCTAAAGGTTATTTTTGTTACTGCATCTGTGTAAGCAGAAGAATTTCCATGATAACTCAAATAAATGGTCCAACCAGTTTTATGTTACTGGTAGTGGTAAGAAGAATCTCAACTTTCTTCCTTCTAGACAAATTATTAATACAGCAAGGAGTATGGGCATCTTTCATTACACACAGGTCAAAGAAATCCAACTATTTCTATACCATTAATCATGACTTATAAATTACTTGATTTGCTCCACATTTTTTCTCTGGCTGATTGAGTACACAGCAGGGAAAGGGTGTGAGAAGATGAGAAACCAGAGCTGAGAGTGCAGTACTAGCACACTTTTCAGCTTGGCTAACACTCATCTGCCATGCCTCTGTCAATTCAGTGGTGAAGGTGAACAAGCACTCTGGCTATGGGGCTGAAAGGACATTTGTTTCCACATCCTGGGTATGACTTACACAAACAAGAATCTCAGTCATATACTAGCAGGGCTACCCTTAACTCTGAATACTCATGCCATCTCATGACCAATTCAATTTCAGCAATTTGGAAAAGAGTGATTGATGATGAATTGTCTTCTTTCTCCCTATTTCATTAGTATCAGTCTGTGGATTTTAAAGCATGTTTCAGTTAGAAATAACATTGGTGTGCTAGAGATGACATGCCAATTCCCTGACTGCAATTTTCTTCCATTTTCAACAGTCTTATCAGATTAAATGCAAGATGCTTCCTTCTCCTGTGCTAGTGTTTTCTCTCCCTTGGTCAATTTAGGGCTTGAAATTTAGTCTTTATTTCTGCTGTTTATTATTCTAATGTTATTAGGAAATTACTCTTTTTTTTCCAAACCTACATTCTGGGAGTGAATCCAGGCTATTGGCATGTTCACAATAAATGCACAATATGATAGCAAATAGGAAAAGTCATATTAATTCTCTTCCAGGTTGATATTCAGGAACTGTTCTTCCTACATTTACTGGAGAGAATGACATTTACCTGAATTTAATACTCTATCTTTTTTTTTTTTTCCCCAAGTGCAATGCAGCTAGAATTGCCCAAAGAGAAAAGTAGAAGTAATTGAGAAAAATGCATAGAGACACATATACCCATGGTTTAATTGCATCTAAAAAGCAATTCTGCTCTGCAGTTCATTTTCTGATTGTTTTCACATAAGGGTAGCAAGCATAAATTTGTGCTGCATCTGCCCTGACACTTATAAAATAACAGCTTTCACACACCAGTTCTTTTAACCCATTAATGTTTAAGTCATTACGTTATAAATTATCTGGTTTAAGTCTGCCTTCTAACACTCCTAACTTTCTGTGTGCTCAAGCTTTTGTTTTTCTAAGGATGAGCACTGAAGGCAGGCAGATTATAGGAGCTCCCTGGCAATGCCCTGCTCTGTGTTCTTCTTACACAAGACAGCATTAAGAGTGAGACATGACACTAAAGATGGGGAATTCAGACACCATATGTCCTTGCAGCAGTGAGGCACAATAGGATGCTCTGAGACAATGTCAGAGAGAGCATCCTGCTGTGCCTCAGTTCTGGAGGACATCGCTAAGGTTTCACCCTTATCTGGGAACTACCTGCTGTTTACACTCTTCTGTCACTGTTTTGCTCTTCATTACTGCGCTTTCTCAATTGAATATTGACGCTCTATTTGAATGAATCTGCACAATTTTTTTAATGCTAGGGGTACTTCTAACTTTTGAAGAATGAAAACAAACACTGACTTGAAATAGAGTCCCAAGGAAAATAATCTATTTACTGACAATTTTAATTTGCCAACTGAAAAATAAATGGCCATTGCAGAAAAGACACATGAAGAGAGGGCTTTGCAGAAAAATCCCCTCAAAGACCTTTGTCAGTGATCAATCACTGAAGAATGAATGCCTTTACTCACTGACAACTGGTAAGATTTATTCTATTATTGCTGTTAAGAAGATGGAGTTAGGGAGAAATACCTATGCTGCATTTCAATTGGTGCAATCAATTTAATCTCTTTCTCCAACGATGTCTCATGTATAATCTTTCCAGAGAAGGAAATACCCTTTCATTAATTGGCATGTGTATTGTTGTAATATTTCTTCATGAATGGTCACTAGGAGAAATGTCACTTCAAGATTCTGATTTTTTTTACTTTTTAAAGCCTTAGTATTATTACATGTGAAAAAATATCTAAGTCCCTTCTATTTAAATGACCTCATGGCTTTCTGAGAGGGTGATTTTAATGCTTAAACATACATAAGTATTTCTTTGTGGTGAACATAAACATGAGAATAGCCTTATTAACCAAGAATAGTTCAATCTACTTCAATCTAGTTCTACCTAGCTGAATGAGTCAATACCCATTAGTGATATTTGCCCTGTTTCAGATATGTTAATTTCATTACATAAACTCTTTATTCTTGAAAAACATAGTCGCAGAAAATGGTTTTATTGCTGTGTTTTGGGTTTGTTTTTTTAGAAAAACAGTGCTTCTGATGAACACTTGATCACTAAGGCTCAATTAAACATAATTTAATATATCTGTTAGAGTTTAGCTTTATAAGATTGTTCTACTTCAAATTCCATTCCCCTTTTTTTAGACCAGGAAAAAACCTTATTTGAAATAGCAAATCTCAGCCTAAAGGAACAATTTTAGAAAAAACATATACAAATCTGGATAGAAGTACTCCACATGGAAATTCTGAGAGAACAAGTACATTGAGTCACAGAAGCAAATTCTATAATGTCTGGAAATGGGCTGCAGGCCTCAACCCTTGGTCGGTCATGCAGGAGGAGATCACCAAGTCTCAAGCAGTAGAATTACACATTATCTGTATATAAAGATGAGTCTCAGTCAAAAACAACGACATGGTTGGCCTGGTACAAAATCTTCAATCTAGCTAGGAAAGTGTCTATAAAAGTATTTTTAAATTAATTTTTTTTTTGTGGTACCCTGGAACCCCTATTTCTTTCACACAAAATACGTATCAGGAAAATTGGCATTATTATAAACAAGCACACAAAGTTTTACAAGTTGAAGAAAATATGAAATGTTAATCTTTTAGAGCTATGCAAAAAACAGCAGCATGATTTGTGAATACTTACTTTCTGTCATTATAATTATTCTTTATCATCAAACTCTATAAAATTCCCAGAACAAAAATTTCATCTGAAAGGCTAATGTGCTTGCAAGTAGTAAGATGTAAATTAAGAACTTCTCTATAAAGCCTCTATTATGATTCATTCTTCTAATCAGCTTGTGCAAAATGTGTTCAAAATCTTTGAATTTTTTTTAATGGAAAATTCAGAAAGACATTTATTATCTCCATTTCTATTCTTCAAAGTCTGATTTTGAGTTACAGATCTCCATGCAATGCAGTGCAACAAATTCCAATGCCTTCAAATACATTAATTCAGAACATGATCCAGAGATTTTTCCATATACAAATTTAGCACCATAATGCTTCTCCCTAAGCTGGAGATGATTTGAACTTAAAAATGTTACATTTCTGCAGGCAATACAAAGTTCTTACCAATGAAGGTATGCAAAGTCAGTCAGCTGAGCTTTGTGTTCCCTAAGCTCTTTCAGCTTCCGGATGAACCTCTTTAAAGTTTCATCTCAAGAAAGAATGAATTCATAATCAATGGTAAATTCATAGTTTCTAACCAAATATTATCTTAATGATTCATTCCAAAATGCATATGCTTAAATACTTCCAGTAAATCTAACACAAATTACAAGGAATCCCCCAGAAGATAAAAATACATAGACATTTGCAAACTATGGTATAATTTTAGTATCCGTTTGATTTTTAGCTAAGATTCAGCTTTAATAAAAACCATAGTTTCTTGCAAGTTCACTTTTGAAATACATCAGTGGCGTTCCCAGACGTAATCCTGAATCTTGTGTTAGTGACCTTGGACATTCTGGTATTTTAGAAACCCGACCCAACAACTTCCATGCAAAAATGTGATTTGAAAACAAATTCTAAGGACTATGAGAAATACCAAGACACCCTCCCTTCTTCTGAAATGCTTTATTTACTGAGGGTTTTAGGCATATCACTTATTTCAGACCACTGTGTAAGAGTCACAGCATGCTTTTATAAAAGCAGCAAGAGAATACATTGCCAGGTCTCTTTATTTGAGTATGTTTGTTGGTAGGAGATCATTCGTTTTAGCCTTAGCCTTAATTTCCATATTAATTAGATTAAATAGGACATGAGTCACAACATCCAAAATTGGAACCAAATCCAACAATTTAAAAATTATTGCACATAGGTCTTCAGATCTGGGAATTATTTTTCTGGATGCTGCAGCAATAATGATCAGACAAAAATCAAACCTATTTTCTTCTCAGCTAAAACTTGAAGTTCTGGACTGTAGATCTAAATTTTACCAGAACTCTTTCAATATTTATGCTTTTCCCTTTCAACGTAGCTCATATCCTAGTGTCTGAACCCATGCTTTTCCTTTTAAGAAAAAAAAGTTGATATTATGCTGGATTTTATTAATTCCACTAGTCACAGTCAGCAAAGAAGAACACAATATATATATTTTACCTATATGGTTAAACTCTGCTGTGTACATGATGCATAGAGTGAAAATAACTGTCAGTCTGCCAAACTCCTCTTACCATGACATGTTCTTGAAGAAGTCACATAGCTCTCAAGTTTGCTGTCAGACTTCAGCTAGTGATATTTTCATTTGCTCCCATGCAATTTATGTGTAAAGGTGATTTTATTGCATCAAGTAATTTGTTTCACCCAGAAAACATGAGCTACACTTTTAAGTCCAGCCAAGTCCTGTCACTACTAGAAAGCAGAAGAGAAATCTCCATGGCAATCACAATCCATCAGCTTTCCCAAGGACTTTAAATAATTACTTCTGACACACTGTTTTGTAGTTTTTGTAGGACAGGTATAAAGTTTGTTTACTGCTATATGAACAAAATGACCTTTTTTTTTTGCATTGCATTCTTAGAAATTACAGCAAAGTATGGAATATACCAATCCTTCATCAGGTCCTTCAGGAAATTAAAAAGGGTAGCAAGGTCCTATTTTCCTTGGTCACTTTCACGGGGCTTTATTACCATTGAAAAGGAATTTTTAAAATTACTTCGTTAAGTAAATACTTTGGGGAGGGATAGTTTTTACATTTTTAATTTCTGAATATGCAGATGTGAGCAAAATATTTACCAGTGAATGTGAAGTTAAAGATAGAATAAAGTACACTCATCTCTGGAAGATCTCCAGGACCAGAGCTGGCAGGCTGGCTCATAAGAACAAGCAGGTAGGAAAGAGAAGAATTCCTTTACATATGCTATAGAGTTAATTTTGGCCTTTATGATTAACTGAGTTGTTTGGAAAGTAAAAGGTGCTCCTGCTTAGGACTTCATCCTGATAGTTTTTGTGTTCCCATGCCATTATAAGGAATGGCAAGACACTAGAGTCCTGCACAGGTGAGAGCTCAAACTTCACAAGTGAAGTTTTATCATGCTAAAGTAGCAATAACATACACAAAAGCACTTTCTGGAGCTCAAGATTCTATTAAGCTCTCTGTACAAAAATAACACAATGGTTCAATATAATCTTAATAGCATGCTCAGTCTAAATGTGTGAAAGCCAGTGATGATCAAATACTATCCATAGTAGTCAAAGACTAGTGAATCATTGAAAGACTCATCCTCCATTTCTCATTCACCCATCTTACACCCTTTCAAGCCTGGTGTGGTAGAAGAGCTCACAAGCTCACTCCTGTTTGGCTGGCACACTGACTTACCAGGATGAAACTCCAGCCTGAAAGCTGACAGTATTTCATTCCAGGGAGTTTATTGTTTCATTTTAGTGAGAAACCTGGCAGGGAAAAAGATTGCTGCCTTTAGAAGAAGTATGATGAGAATGGAACTCAGCTGATTTAAGTCTTTGCATGTGAGGAGTTTGGTAAGAATTTCATTAAGGTCTCTTAAGACTTGAAAACTCACCAGGCTTAGAAATTCTCTGTTCAGCTGAGGCTTTCAAGGTTTTCACAGCTTCATTAATTTTAATCACCTTTTCTTTTTCTGGTCACACTCCTGACAAAATCAAACCTGTTAGTTAAACAGAAGTAAATTTTATTCCTGGCTATGGTCCATTCAAGTGTTAAATGACACCATTAAATATCAAAGATACGGTTTTTAAGCATGCAGTATTGCACTCATGAAACTTAAAGACTTAAAATGCAATCTTCTTCACCAGAAGATAAATACTCTGCAAAAGGAAGAGCTTTGAGTTTTTTTCATAGTAGTGAAGGGAGAAAAAAATATGATAAAAACATTGATGCTAAGTAAATACCATGTGATCTGCTTTTGGTGGTGTATATCCACCAATTACACAAAATTAAAAAAAAAACCAAAACCAAAACAGATTTATCCTGGTTTTGTGTTGTGAAAGGATTGGCAAAAATCTGAGAGCAGAAAGGCTCTCAGATGACATATGGTTACTTGGGTGTAAGAGAGGTGGGTGCTGACCAGGTTAGTCTGCAAAGGAACAAGGCCTGTTGGTGTTAGAGTTAGACTCATTTTTATGTATCTGTAGATGGCATGATTTGATCCTGTCGCAGAAGAAAAAATAAATTTTTTTCCTGCTAAGGCACCTGTATGAGATAATCATATTTTGTATCAAATTTTTTAAACCCTCACTCACTGTTCAGAATAGATTGAAATTATCTTCAGCAAAATCAAGTGAGCAGTAAACATATATGTACATAGAAAAAATATAGAAAGTGTTTGTGAATGAATAAGTAACCAAGAAATTGGTAAAGTTTTAAAAAATAACATAATAACATCCAATCAGGTCTTGTTACAGGATAGGGATGTTGGTTTATGAATCAAATCAAAGTGTGAAACACATTTCTCATAATTCTTCATTTGTTTGCCAATGTATTCATAGACAAATTTATATATAAGTATTCATCATGGTCACAATAAACAGGTATTGACTCCTTCAGAGAAAGACATTATGATTTATTGACTTCAAAGGTAAATACTGGAGGACGTGAAGTTAAGGTCAGATTTCTCTTAGATGAGTATTGGTTTTGATAGTAATTGAGAGGAGAAATTATCATCTATATGTACATTCTAACAACTTGGTTCATTACACTAATTGAAAAGCAATTATGAACTTCATATCTTAATCAGTTACAACTGGAAACTTTTCTTGTGTAACATGTTTTAACAATGCATTTACAAAACCAGGCTCATGGTAGCAAAAGAGACCTGCTTAACAAGGGGTGATCCATAGTCAGGCATAATAGAAGTCTGTGTATCAACAGGTTTTAGTATGTAATCTACTTCAATAATAAAGTTGAGGACATATAAATCATCTTGGAATGAAGTTAATAAGAAAAATCAGAATACCTGTGCATTTCAGTTATCCCCAAGTTAGAAATATTCTTCCCTCCTCCGTCTTTTAATATATCATATCATATAATTAAATTTTAATTCCACTGTATATTAAAAAAACTGTCAAACTGCTCTAGATATTAAAAGGATTAGCTCAAATATTTCTAGGAGTATCAATAAGAATTGAACGATAAAATTTGGTAATGTTACAAGAGAGATCTAATATTTTATTCAGATTAAGAATCTAACTGCTTTTACTTAAGATCAAGGAAGTAAAAGGAGCAGATGAAAAAGGGGAAAAGAGGCAGTCAGCTCAGGAAGACTGAAAGGCTGTTGTGAGGTTATGAAGAGAAAATTAGAAGGTCCAAAGTCCATCTAGAACTTAATCTGAGCATGTGTGTAAAAGACAATAAAAAGTATTCCTGCAAATAGAGCAGCAACAAATGGAGGGAGGGCCAAGGAGAATCTCTGCCACTTACTGGGTATGGCAGAAACATAGAGACAAAGAATGAGAAAAGGTTGAGATACTTAATTCCTTCTTTGCCTCAGTCTTTAATAGTAAGACCAGTTGTCATCAAGGTACCCAGCCCCTGAGCTGAAAGACAGAGACAGGAAGCAGAATGAAGCCCCCATAATCCGTGAGGGAATGGTCAATGACTGGCTATGCCACTCGAGTCCACACAAGTCCATGAGGCTGGGTGGAATCTACCCAAGAGTCCTGGGGAGGCAGTGGAAGAGCTTGTCAAGACACTTTCAATCATTTACTACCAGTCCTGCATAACTGGGGAGGTTCCAAGTGTCTGGAAGCTAGCAAATATGATAAGGGCCAGAAGGACGACGTCAACACGACCTCAGCGCTGGGAAAGGTCAAGGAGCCAATCACCTGAGCGTGACCATGTGGCACATACAGAACAACCAAGGGATCAGACCCAGGCAGGGCCTGCTTGACCAATCGGGTGTCCTTCTGCAGCAAGATGACCTGGTTAGTGGATGAGGGATAGGCCATGGATATGTCGACCTGGACATCAGTAAAGCCTTTGGTAACGTCCCACAGAATTCTGAAGAACACTGGCAGCCAATGGCTTGGATGCGTGCACTGTTTTCTGAGTTAAAAACTGGCTGGATGGCCAGGCCCAGAGAGTGGAGGTGAGTGGAGCTGCATCCAGCTGGAGGCCAGGCACTGGTGGTGTTCCCAAGGGCTCTGTACTGGAGCCAGCCTGGTTTAATATCTCGATAATGTGGATGATGAGATTGAGCACCCCTTCAGTCAGTTTTCAGATGACACTGAGTTGGGCAGGAATGTCTGCTGGAGGGCAGGAAGGCTCTGCAGAGGGATCTGGACAGGCTGGTTTGATGGTCCAAGACCAGTGGTGCGACTTTCAACAAGGCAAAGTACTGGGCCCTGCCCTTGGGCCACAACAACCCCAGGCAGCATTACAGGCTGGGGAAGACTGGCTGGAAGGCTGCCCAGAGGGAAAGGACCTGGGGGTGCTGGTTGACAGTGGCTCAACATCAGCCAGCATCTGCCCAGATGGCCAAGGGCACCCTGACTTGGGTCAGAAAAAGTGTGGCTAGCAGAACTGGGGCAGTGACTGTTCCCCGGTACTGGGCATCTAAGGCTGCACCTTGAGTGCTGTGCCCAGTTTTGGGCCCCACACTAAAAGAAAGACATTGAGGTTCTGGAGAGAGTCTAGAGGAGGGCAACAGAGCTGGGGAACAAAGAGGAGCATAATTCATATGAAGAGGGGCTGAGGGAGCTGGAGGTGTTCATCCTGGAGAAAAGGAGGCTCAGGAGTAACCTTATTGCTCTCTACTACTACATGAAAGGAGGTTGTAGCCAGGTGGGTGTTGTCCTCTACTTGCTGGCAACCAGTGACAGGACGAGAGAAAACAGCCTTAAGCTGTGCCAGCAGAAATTTAGATTGGGTATCAGGAAAAGTTTCTTCACTGAAAGGGTTGTAAAATATTGGAACAGGTTTCCCAGGGAAGCGGTGGAATTACCATTCTTGGAAGTGTTCAAAAAACATGTAGATGTGACACTTGACATGGTTTAGAGGTGAACGCGGTGCTTGGTTGACGGTTTTATTTGGTGACCTGAAGGTCTGTTCCAGCCTTGGTGACTCTATGGTTATAAATATTAAGATAGTGCAGTTAGGAGCTCAAGGACCAAGACTTATCAAACTTTTTTGGATCACATGATCAAATATTCCTGCATTTAATGTTTGACTGAAAATGTATGTATTCAATTTTTATGTTACATTGGTAAAGTCTATAAAGAGGGGCTTAGTATTGCTGGTATCTCAGTAGGTGATTTGCATAAATAACACTTTGTAAATAATAAATATTATTATGTATTACATATAACATTTGAAATTTACTTTTTCTGGTATATTAATTAGGTTACAATTGCCTGCCTTGTATAAAAATTCTATTTCCAATTCTGTATTCTCATAATATTTGCAATTTCAGTGATGTACAGACCAAAGCTATTTTACTGAGGAAATTAATGGATAAATCTAAATAATTAATGTATTAGAGAATTTGTGATCTCTTTCTGAACAATGAACAATAGCACAGAAGACTGGGTTCTTTGAAAGAAGCTGGGCAAGTAAAAAACAAACATAATCTGTTCTTCATGTTAGGAAAACATCCGAAACAAGCCAAAATTTTAAGGATGAAGATCTTAATTTACATTTCGTATTAACATAGTCTGAAATAATGCAAAACTGCGAGATATTTAAAACATGATATAAAAGTAAGAAGCATTTGAGGAAGATGAAATAGGTTTGAATCTAAGGTGGTAGTTAACTTCCGTAATGAGGTAATGAGGAATGTTTTAGGCTTATACAAACAAAATGACACAGGCTCATTGTTTCTTCATTTAAGATCCTTGAATGATTTCCAAGGAGGTTTTGTTGTGTCATGTTCCCTCTCCATACCCTTTTTTAATAAGTATAAATAACAGCACATGATCATCAGAAGCAAAGTATATTTCTGATCAAAGATCTTGTGACAGGAATAAAATCATCCCTGAATGGAGCTGTGTATAATTCCTCTGCTGATCAAAACCCAGACACTACTTTCATTAGTTTTATTAAAATTGCTACATTAAAATTGCCGAATTATACTCCATTTTTAGTTGAAAAATGGTTCTAAATGTAATAGCTCATAAGAAAATAATTGCAACTATGGCCATTTAATCCTTTTTGTAGAAACCTTGTTTGCAGTAAGGGGATAACTTTTGTTCACAGATAATTCACTAGAACATCTGTGTCACCAGTTGAAAATATTAAATGACAAGATTCCATTTTTACATTATATGCAATACATTCATTTCTATAAATTCATTAAAAGTGGCCTGAAGAACAAAGAAATTATGTGCTTCTGTTATTTTTTTTTCACAGAGATTGAAAAGAAAAATATACTTGCAAGCTCTGCCACTTTATTTAATTATTTTATTCATCACTAGGATCCTGAAATAAGAACTCTTAATGATGTTACTTTATACATGTTAAACAGTGGTAGGCACACACAGAAAAAATCATAGTAATTTGTCAGAACTATATATGTTTAAATATTTTCTCTTGCAGTTTTGGTTAATCAGAAGTGTTCAAACAATTAGCTGAATAGTTATGAAAATCTTTGAAGGTATAAAGTGTACTGGTGAACTAAATTATTTGGTGACAGAATTTATCAGGCTTCATTTAAAGTGTCTTTGCAGACTTCTGTCTTGTGTATGGGGTTTGCATGACAAGGTTTTGGTAGTGTGAGGGCTGCAGGGCTGGCTTCTCTCAGAAGCTGTCAGGAACTTCCCATGTCCAGTGGAGTCAGCACAAGCTGACTCTGAGAGCCCCACTGCCCGTCGCTGTGACCCCTGCAGGGGACCCATGCTGGAAAAATCTGTTCCTGAAGGACTGCACCTTGTGGAAGGGACTCACACTGGAACAGTTCATGAAGAATTACAGCCCATGGGAGGACTCGTGCTGGAGAAGTTCATGGAGGAACGTCTCCCATGGGAGGGACCCCACACTGGATGAGGGGAAGAGCATGAGCCTTTCCCCCTGAGGGAAGACCAGCAGAGACAACGTGTGATGAATTGACCATAGCTACCATTCCCCATTCTCCTGTAACACTGAGGAGGAGAAGAGAAAAAAATCATAACTGAAGTTAAACCCAGAAAGAAGGGAGAGGTGGATGGAAGATGTTTTAATGTTTGAGTTTTTCTCTCATTAACCTACTGCGATATGATAATTAATACATTAATTGAAATTCCTCAAGATGAGTCTGTTTGCCCATGACAGTAACAAGTGAATGATATCTCTCTGCCCAATCTCAACCCACAAGCCTTTGGTTGTATTTTCTCTCCCATGCCCAGCTGAGGAGGGCAGTGGTAGCCAGGCTTGGTGGGCAGCTGGCATCCAGCCACGGTCAATCCACCACAACCTTGAATTCCCAGAGGTCATTAAAGTAAAAGAAATCTTCTTACTCCTCCTGATCTTGAAATTTAAGATTTCTTAGATGTTTGATTTGAGGTCTACCTTTGAATTAGAGCTGGGAATAAAAAATTGAGCACTTCTTAAAAATCTACCAAACCATAAATTTTATTTACAAAAATTTATAACTAGACCACCACAGAAAGTTTAAATCACATGAAAGACATACCAGTGTTATTCAGCATCATCTCTAAGTTCTCTTAATATTGTTTCTCTATCAACACTCTGCTAGAAGAAGAGTATATTCTCTTAATTACTAAATTCAATAAAAAGAAACATAAAATAGCATAATATATTCTGAGTTTCCACATTAGAATGGTGACCACACTTCCTAACATCTTTGTGGGTGTGTAGCAGTCACCTCAAATACATCTCCCCTTTCTCTGCACACTCCAGAGGTTTGGCAAGCACTTTCCCAGAATCAAAAGCAGCTACTTTTTACTTTAAACCATCCTCAAAGTTTTTGCTGTGATAGAAGTAAAAGTTCTCTGGGACTTTAGAGGTTTGCTGAATCATAGCATGTATCCTTGGCCAGCTAGTCCAGAATTGTGCTGAAAACCAGTCTTGAAGTTAGACCAGGCTGCTCAGTGTTCATCCACTTAGATGGGGGTCTCCACTTGTGACCAGTCAACATTCTTATCTCACCTTAGGACTGTTGCCCTTGTCCTGCCATACACATCATCTCCGACAAAAGCAGCAAAGAATCTGAATGAAGAATAGTGGCCCACTTCACCAGCTTGTTGAGATTGCTCTGAATGTCATTTTTGTGCCAAGACTGTCTATGCAAATTCACATTTCCTTATTCTTTGCATTGTTCTGTTTAAAAATTTTGGTCTAATGATATAATGTTATTAACACAGTAATTTTTTTTGCTTGTTTTTTTCCATGCTGTGGCTGTCTATTCCTTCTGTCAGACTTTTAGTTACTATGACACTTAAGTAGTTACAGTCCAATGACATAGTGTATAATAGCTATGACTTTAAGTGTAGTACTAAGAGCAAACTAGTCAAACATGTGAAAAGTAGTCCTAAAAGTCAGTCAGAAATTACCAGTTCTTAACAACAGGGGTGAAGATGTATCATGCCCATAGTGATTTCAGTGTAACTATTGATTTTTCATGCATTAAACTGAGATAAATCAAAATTATGTGGACTTCCCAGAGAAAAGTTGCTCATTAAGTGACACTATGAGAATACATATAGTTTTTAATAAACATCTTTGTTAGGAAAAAATATCAAAGAATTAATGGAAAATTCAGAACTATTTTATTTCTCAAATGACTTTTTGTTATAATTTCCCTAGAATTTACATTTTTATTGCAAAAGTAAAGTAAGTCTTGATGAACTGTATAAATTGAAAGTTTAATTTAGTTTTAAACAATTTAAAATTATTCATTTTCCTTAACAAAAAGAAAAATCCCTTCCACCTGAAATTTGCTTCATGCACCCTGACTTAACACAGTTATCTCAGTACAGTGCCATTTCTGTCTTCTCTTCATTGCCTTCCATATTACTGTTATTGCAAATCAACACAGCTCTCTACTAAACTGAAATAAGGGAATGAGGAGTTTGTTATAACACTCTATTTTACCAAACTGCAGATTCATTCAGGAACTTCTTAAAACACTTCGTACTATTACAGTAAGGAAGGCCTGTGGAACACAATTTTTTGAAACTCTCCTCTAAGATGATCATTTTCGCTACCGTAGTAAGTACTGAGATATTTATGGAAACAGTTGTGAGACAATGGTTTGCCAAACCACAAAGGACAGATTCCATCTTCAAAGGTTCAAGAAGAAGAAAAATATAATACAAATTTATGCATGGATTTTATGGGTGACTGAAATCAAAGGAGATGTTTCCTTTTACAGTGACAATTTACTGTGAGAAATAAGCATAAACAGAAGCTGAGGGTAGACTCTGAAACAACTAGAGTGGAAAACATGACTCTCACCTGAATTTATTTTCTTAAATGCTTCTAAGTAGACAATATCTTTCCTATTTTTGTTTTATCAGTGGAGAGCACTGGCAAACAATATTCCTCTTTTTTATATGCTTTTGGGTTTGGTTACTACTATGGGAATGAAAGAGCCTAAAGGCCCAGATTACTCACTATTTCTATTTAACAGAAAGGTATTGCCAGCATCCCCATACCACGTACGACATGAAATGGAATATTTCTGCTTAATGATAGGTAATAGAGCTTCTTCAAGCTCCGTAACCCTCCATTTTACACAGTGCTATGAAGAGGATACCACCTCTTGCTGAGTTGATTATTTTATTCCCTCTTATGCTCTGTCAGAGCATTCTAAATACATAAGGCACAAGAATATGCTGGAGATTTCTATAAATACTTCTAACAAGTCAACATTCTTTTAATCTAAATAATGTTTTTTTACATGTTTCAACCCTTTGAGATGATTAATCATGACTAGCAGCTGGCATTTCTCCTCTCTAGCCCTGCCACAAGCAGTTAGTATCTGGTCTAGGTTTCTGGGACAAAAACGTAAAGATAGGACAAATACCAAAATTTATCCTGTGATTTTAAAAGCATAGAAACAGCAGAAATAACAAAAAAAAGGAAAGAGCATCCCTATGCCTCTACTACTGGATTGTCAACACTTGACAGAATTTAAAAAGAATTATTTTCTTACGGCATTAAAACCCCAAGTCTGCTTATTCATCCTATGTGATTTATCTTTTCCTTTCTTTTCCTCATGAAAAAGCATGAGCTTTGTAACTGCCTAATACATGACGCACATACATCAACTAAAAACCAGTGTCAAAAGCAGTAAGAACAGAATAAAGCTAGCACTTTAAAACTGCCCACAAGCTGGTTATTTGTGCTCCCATGATGCTTTGTTTTACTCTTGTGCTAACAGGGCAAATCTGGGGAGAAACATGCTTTCCATAGGAAGTTATACACATATATATATAAACTTGAAGTTTTAGGGTTTTTTGGTAAGAAGGCTCAAAATTGAGGACAAACTTGAGGTGAGTAGATCAGTCTAGCAATATTACAGCAAAGCTTTCAGAAGTACATTGGGCAATACATATAGCAATATACTGAATGCAATTTTCTAATTGTCATCCCTCATTTTCTCTCCTCAATTAAATTATCTGGCTTTGTTTTTGGTATAAGGTGTGCCTTTTAAATCATAAAACTTTATTTTTTTACCATCTGTGTTTTAACGTCCTTTAATCTGATGACTTCTTGCTACTTCCTTGTGCTGTTGTGCCTACCACTTCTTCCATCTACCTGTGCTGAGCATTCTCATAAGTACTGCTCCTGAGCAACATTCCTGCACAGTGGATGGTGGAATTGCTACTAAAACATAATTAATCCCTGTTCACCACAGAGAGACAAAATATGCATCAGATGAGACTTACAAATAAAAAAAGATTAATTATATAATTCCTTCAGGATCATAAGATATTCTTATTAAAAAAAGTGCATGGTAGGTAGAGGAACTAAAAAATAATATGTAGAAGGAGTTGCTTCTTGTGAGATCTTATTAATTTTTCCAGCATGTACTAAATTTCATCAAGGAACTACTGCCTAAAACTTTAGGGATATAAAGGTTAAGAAGTTTCTATGTCACGCCAATTTCCAAATATTATTGACATGATACAATTGTCAGTGGAGTGTTTTCTATCAGAAAAGGCAAAAGTGATAAAGGCTAAAATCTGTTACATAAATATAGCATTTAATTTGTGGAACTATTGAAACCTTCTGTTTAGACCTTCTAACATTGCAAAGTATTTTTCATATTATACTTGAAATTATATGAATTTGATGCCTTAGGTTTTAACTTTTATATTTTTCAAACCCTGTACTGACAGTGTGTAACTGAAGCTTCTTGTAGCCTGTTAATTTCTGCTCTCTCATGCTAGGTAGACATAACAAAGCCTCTCCGGGCCTGCTCTTCAGGGACACCCAGACCATCCTAGGCCCAAAAAGTATAAACCAAAAGCCTCTAAAGGGGGGGCAAGCTGAGGGTAATTCCATCATTAAACTGAAGCTTTAATTGGAGAATTAACCCTGATATGCAAATGAACCAAACCTATAAAAGTGTGAGGAACTCGTGACCTGTTGTCCATCCTGGGGTCCATCTTGGCAATAGCCTCTGGCTCCCCAGGGGGTACCTTTGAAGGCCTTTCAAATAAATACCTACCTTTATTCCCTTATTCTGTCTAGTCTCTGTTTCTTGGAGGCCTCTCAAGGCACCAAATTAAAAACCTTTTTCTCATGTGCACCACGGCAGTGCCAAGGCTTGGAATAGAGACGGAAAAAAACACCTTACTGCACTGGGAGAGAAAATGTGCAGTTTACTTGGTGGCTCCCTTAAAACCATCCTGAGTTATTGTACAGTTCAAGACTGCTAAATGAAACCTTCTGTTCATCCTTACAGCTATTGAAGAATGGAGGTATCAGAGCACATGTTCACAGGACTTGTGCCCTGCTTCTGACAATAATTTTCACTCCCTTTCTTCATTGTTTTCCAAGGTCAGGCCTTTTTTCCATTATGCTAAAGCAGCTACTGCTGGATTCAGTGTTCTGCAGGGTGGAAGTGTTCCGCCCAGACATGTGCTGTACACCTTCCTCCCTATGGTAAGGCAGGTCAGCTGCCTCCCACCTTCCTGGTGTGGAGGATGCACAGGATTACTCCTTTTTCCTTCACAGCTCCCTGTCTCTTCACACAGGCACAGGTAGAGATGAGCCTGTAGAACAGACCAATATACCCTTGCCCTGCACAGCTGGCAGTGGATTAGGTTACAAAAACTCCCAGAATATATTAGGAGTCTATGAACTTTATGAAAACATTCTACCTTTAAATTGCTTCTTTTGATCATGGATGGAATTTTTTCTCTTATCATGAAAAAACGAAGAAAGAAGCAGAAACAAGCAAAATGTGCTATGGAAATGCTATCCCTGAGACATCCTGAATAATCTACTGGGGAAAATAGCTCATCCTAATAGCAGAAGGCACAATAAACAGGTTTCATTATCTGGTAATAACCTTCCTTCTCCAGCTATATTAGTCATCATCAGACTGAGGGAATGAAGTGAGTCCCCAAAGGAATAAAAATATCATTCAAACATCCTTTCTATTTTACTTATTTCATGCAAGTTTTACTATGTGAACCTTTTTTTTTTTTTCTTCAGGACAAATAAGTAATAATGACAGTGAATCACAGAATATCCTGAGTTGGATAGGGACCCACAAGGACCATTTAAGTCCAACTCCTGGCCTTGAACAGCACAGCCCCAACATCACCTGCCTGAAAATGTGTAAATGCTTCTTGAACTCTGTCAGGCTTGGCGTTGTGACTATTTCCCTGAGAAGCCTCTTCCAGTGCCCAGTCACCCCCTGGGTGAAAAACCTTTCCTCACATCTAAACTAAACCTCCCCTGACACAAATTCATGCCATCTCCTTAGGTCCTGTCACTGGTCAAAAGAGAGAAGAGATCACTTGCTCCACTGGAAGCTGTGGACTGCAATGAGATCTCTCCTCAGTCTCCTCTCCTCCAGGCTGAACAGACCAAGTGCCCTCAGCCACTCCTCACACGGCTTCCCCTCAAGGCCCTTCACCATCCTGGTGCCCTCCTTTGGACACTCTCTGACAGCTCAATGTCTTTTCTCTATTGTGGCACCCAGAGCTGCCCCAGCACTCGAGGTGAGGCCGCCCCAGTGCAGAGCAGAGCGGGACAATCCCCTCCCTTGCCTGGCTGGTGATGCTGTGCCTGATGCCCCCAGGACACGGGTGCCCTCCTGGCTGCCAGGGCACTGCTGGCTCATGCTTAACTCACCATTGACCAGGACCCCCAGGGCCCTTTCCATGGCACTGCTTTCCATCACCTCCTTCCCCAGTCTGCCCGTACATCCAGGTTTGCCCTATTACAGACTCAGAATATGCCACTTGTCCTTCTTAAACTTCATGTAGTTGGTGAATAATGATCTGAAAATCGTCAAGATCTCTCTGCAGGGCCTCTCTGCCTTTGAGGGAGTCAGGAACTCCTCCAATTCAGTGTCATCAGCAAACTTATTAAGTATCCCTTCAAATCCTGGGTCCAAGTCATTTATGGAGATGCTGAAGAGCACTGGGCCTAAAATGGAACTCTGCAAGACCCAACCAGTTGTCATCCTATTCACTATAAGCCTTTGTGCCCAGCCTTTGAGGCAGTCTCTCGACCATCACATGTGTTTATCCCACCAAATACTGGACATTTTGTCCAGAAGGATACTGGAAGAGACAGGATAAAAAATTCACTGAAATCCAGGGGGATTACATCTATTGACTTCCCTTGTATACCCACCAACAAGAAGGGTTGTGTTGTAATAAGAGTAAATCAGGTTTGACAAGCAGGACTTTCCCTTCCTGAAGCCATTCTGGCTGTGACCAATGACTGTGTTGTTTTTCAGGTGATTTTCAGTAATTCCCAGAATATTCTTCTCCATAAATTTAATAGTCACTGAAATAAGACTGACATGGTCATCCCTCTTGCCCTTCTTGAAAACTGGGACAATATTTGCTAGCTTTCAGTTTACTAGGAGCTCTCCAGATTTCCAAGAGTCTTCAAAAGTTGTTGAGAGATGCTTTGTGATGACACCAGCCAGCTCTTCGAGTATTCTTGGACGAAGCCCACACATTCCATAGATTTATAGGGATCTACCTGGAACAGCAAATCCCACATGAGTTCAGGATTGACTGGGAGATTATAATTCACACAGCCATGATCCTCTGGGTCAGGGCACTGAGACCTCCAGAGCCCATCATCCATGTTGAAGGCAGAGGCACAGACTGCATTAAACACCTCTGCCTTGTCCAAGTCCCTGTTTGTGAGGTGAACATCTTCACCTTGTAATGGGCTGATGTTATTTCAGCACTGCCTTTTGTGACAGATAGCTGTAACCATCCCTCATCCACACCAGTCACACGACTCATCACACCAGGTTTTGTTTATTCCAGTGATGTCATTTCTCGGGACTAGGCCAAAGCTTCGAGCTTGTCTTGTTTGTTCTTCCTGCTGCCCATCCTGGACTATAAGCATTTCAAATGCAGTTCATTGTAGCCAACACCTCATAGAGCAAACTGAAAAATCTCATTAGCATGCACTGCCTCAAATTTTGCCATGCTCCCCTTGCTTACCACTGGCAAGCCTGGTTTTGTCCCTGCTCCCCTGTCAATCTAGTCTAAAGCACTAACAGTGACAGCTGCTGACTCCTGTGCAAAACCCCTTTTCACCCCCTGAGAAAAATGCATGCCATCAGGTGTTTTATAGATCATCCCAAGATCAAAATCCCCAAAAATCTTCTGGTAACACCATTCTTGGAGCCATATTTGTTCTCACTGGTCTACCTGTTCCTTTCAATATTTTTACCTCCTAGTGAAAGAATCAAGGAAAACACTATTTGTGCTCCTCATCCTTCAACAAATCACCTCAAGACCCTGAAATTTCTTTTGATTGCCCTTGGACTTCTGTTTGCTATCTGTCCTCTGACAATATGAAGAACAAAAGCAGACAATAATCAGACAGCCATAACTGACTAGAAAGCTTTCTAATATACCTTGACCAGACCCCAGGGAGACAGCAGATTCCTTATGCGCTGGGTCTGGTCAGTACTACTCTGTGAAGTAGAATACCTCGAAAAGCTCAACTCCAATTATCAGCTGGGAGAGTGCTGGATAATTCATGAAGTGAGTTTACAATGTTTATTCAGTTTATTTTCTGCGAAATCCTTCCTGAGGCAATCACATAAAGAAATTTTCTTTTCAGGATCAGCATTCCCACAAATTTCAATGTCATTTGTTATAATTATCAGCTTTGACCAAAAGGAAAGTCAATATTGTCAAGTGACAATATTAAACAAATGAAAAATCCTAAGACATGTAGACAGATCAGAATATCACATTGAAAATACAATTTTTCTTTCTATATGTGTAACTGGAATTATGGATTTAAGAGGAAATCTTATAAACTAGAAATCTTTCCTGTTGCGTTTTAGTTTTTGCTCGTAGGTAGGTACCACACTGACATGAGTGGTAATGTCATTTCTATAAACAATATAATAACTATTTAAGAATGCAATTATCCTATTACTTACACTGTCTATGGAGGACTACAATAAAGAGTAAAATCATGCTGGAATAGAATATTTATTTTAGGAATGAATGCAGAGCTATATGTTTTCTATATATGTTGTGAATTCTACAGAATTCCCCTCTTCCCTTCTCTCATAAAATTGAAGACTGATTTGTATGTTTCTTTATGAGCCTTCAACGAGAGTATATATGATATATATGATATATATGATAAAAGAGTTCAAATACTTTTATAGAAGCAAACCATTTGCTGCAGTATTTAATTGGATTTTCTAGTGGTCCCTTAAACTGTCACTGTTTTGATAGAAATGAAAGCAGTAAGAGCTTCCAAATAAATCTCTGTGACATACAGATGTTTAAAATGCAATAATAGACATCAAGTCTATAGAGAAAAACAGGTAATCAAAGTATAAGTATCCTACATAACAATAAATTTTGTACTGCTGTCTTTTCAGTTTTCATCCATGAAGCTAAGCATTATTACAGCCAGTTGCCAATGAGATAAAATGCCTTATTAATTTAGCATTTTATTTACTAATAGTTATGAAACTCAGGAATATGTCAGTTTACTTCCAGTACCCAAGGAACATATTTTCTTTTTTTATGTGCAAGTATTATATTCAGTGATATCTCTGACTCTTACTAGAAGAACTTACTTATCTTATTTTCTATTGAGGAGATATTACTTAGTGTTCTTTTACCTTGAATAAGACTTCTCTATTGACTAGGAGTAATTTTTAGGTCCGTAGGAGGATTATTTAAATCCTTATTCAGGAAAATTAAAATTTCAGATTTTTTGGTTTTTCTCCCTGTATTATATTCTAATTTACAGTGATACCAATTTTTCTCCTTGCATTGCATAAGGTAAATGCATATCCTGTGATTTTGGTGAAGCCTTCATTCCACCATTCTTTAAAATATACGTTAGAATGTGCATGAAGCTTCTGATCAAAATCTGAACTTTTGATAAAAGAAATTAATCACTAAAGTTAGAAAAATATTTCATCTAGTTCTAATTCCTAGATATTAACATGCACTTACTCTCCTGTAGTCTACTAGATCCACTCCAAGCAGAATACTACCCAAAATGCACACTTCGAGTCTGATAAAAAAAAAATATATATTTTAAACTGCCCAGATCTTCATCTCTGTGCAATGTAAGTATTTTTCTCTAGACTATAAAATTAATTAAACAGTAGCTAGCTTAAGGATAGGTGCAGTAAACTGTCTCTCTGCAGCTTTTAAGTTACATAGTTTTTCTTCGTCCATATTAGTAATTCTCCTTCCTCTAACTTCTCATCTACATTCATATATTTCTCTAACCTCTCATCTGCAAACACTCGTTAACTTTTCCTTCCTTCCTTTCTTTCTCACCATGCTCTCTTAAACCTTACATCATATCCTCTCCCACACTTTCTAAAGGACAGTGACTTAAAATTGCACAAGGGAAAAAGTAATTTTGCTAGGCTCGTGCTGAATCCGAGTCTCCTTCACTCAGCAAAGGAACACATTGTTTCGGAGCTGCGGGTGAATACCACGTGAGCAGGTGAAAATGGGATTTGAGAGGTGCGAAGAGGGTTTTTTATCTATAACGCATTCATCCCGCAGAGCCCTGGTACAACAGAGATAACTAGCCTTTGTGGTGCTAGAAAATTGCTAATAGTTTTGTAAGCGAAGAGAAGAAAAAGAAATAGATGAGGAAAGAAGGTGGTTACACCTTACCATGTCTTAAGTCTTACAGTACGTTTATGTTGGTCTTAATTCTTGTCATTCTTCATCTTTCCTTTTTCACAGGCAATGGAGCTCATTTTTAGTGTCAGTAGTGTGCGTTGGTAGGATCAATATGATCTCCTTCCACGGCCTACACTAGCCACCATGCAAAAAAGTGGCTGTTGAGTGTTGTTGGGAACACTCACTATTATCCAGAGCATGGAGAAATAACTGCTTAAATACCTTGTTAAGAGCATTAAGAAGAGAATTCAGCTAATGTCAGAGACTGCAAGAAAATATAACCCATGATTTACCTTTCTGTAATGATTAAGGCAATGCCACTGACAATTGTACAAGAAAATTAAAAATTTTCCATATTGTATCATGACCATGGAAGAAATTATAACTGGAGTAATATATAAAATTATTACAAAAATTGCACTGAGAACTAGGGGGGAAATTAACACTAGGATTATCTGTCAAATTTTAGAAAAAATTTCAACTCCTACGTGGAACAGTAAAGTGCATTTATTTTACTGTATTGCCTAAACCAAGTAGATAATTTAGAAGTTATTAAAATATTCCTGGTCTGCTGTACCTGAGACAGAAGCTGTCTAGACAACTTTAAACCTTTTATCTTTTCTACTTCCAGCTCAGAGCAGCCAGCCATGCTCTTGCAGAAATTCAGAAACATCACAAATGACAGAAATTCAAAACATCAAACATCCTGTTAATGCATTACTCTTTAAAATACAAACGTGCTCAATTCATATCCTCATAAAAGAATATAGATAACCTAAGACTAAAATACATCAGGATAGCTTACATAAATTAAAAATATCTTAGCCAACATCAGCTTCACTAAGCTGTGCCATGATTCATCCACGTTCTTTTCACACTGTATCAATGACTTTTGGCGGTTGTATTAGAAGTAATAACTTTCAGTAGACAACAGTAATAAAACAGCTCTTCCAAGCAGAAATATCTGAAAACACAGTGTAAACTACAAAAAGCTCCACTGATCTTAAAAGCTAGATGGTACCCAGCTCCTGTGGCTCCTGGAGTATGGCATTTGTTGTTTCACTCACAAGTCCAGCTCCTGCAGAACCATGTCCTTAAGCTGTCATAGGCATACACTGGGAAATTTAGAGTCCTGATTTCTCCTTGTTTACACTGGTGAATTCAAGTGCTCAAATCAATATAGAATCTCTACAGCCTTTTATTTAGTATGAGGAAGAGAAGAATCCACAAATGGTCAACATTTCTCCCTGTTTTCTGGTGATGTAGGTCACTTTATCCGGAGTGCTCTTTGTGCATGAGCAGTTGAGTGAGGTTGCCAAGCCACGCTTTTGGGAGAAGCGCAGTAAAGAGACAAAGGAGATACAGCAAATCCATGTTAGCAATGAAGGAGGCACCCAGAAACCCCTGGAGGTGGGTAGTAGGCTTCAAGTGCATCCCCCTCAATGGGAGTGCTGAAACACTAGGAGCCAGCAAGGCCAGCAGCTCCACTGTTCTGGGAGCAGATCCAGGCCAAGGACAAATCACCAGTCGTGTGATCACCCTTGTCATCACAGTGCTAGAGAAGCCACAGATCACTGTGGGAGGCCAGAGGAAATCTTGTTGCTTCGGAGAGCAGTAGGTACAATCTGGGGAGTACATGCTGCAGAGACAGCATCTTTGCCAACAAAGGAGAAAGAAAGAAGCTGGATAATAGCATCCATGACTTATATCAACAAATTTGGCTTCTAGAGACACAGGTTTTAAAATCTGTGGACATTTTAGGGAAATCTTATTTCTTTTAGCCATGGAGGAAATAAAACCAAGAAAATACTTCATTTAAAGGTCAGATCTTTCATTGCCAACAAAGCTATATGGAGAGAGTTGTCATTCCAAAATACTGCGATGTATTTAGATGTTTGTGCCGGTAGTCAGACAATGCAGTTGAGGAAATGGGATGCAAATGAAATTTGTTTCTTTCCAATGAAATCTAATGGACTGCCAAGACAAAATTTGAAGGATTAAAAAAGTAAATAAATTAGTGGGCCCTAATTATTATTATTTCTGGACTAACAGATGTTAATTTGCAAATTTTTGTACCTGTTTAGTACTAACAGAATATATTGTCAAAAATGGACAGGTGTTCAGTTTACCACTGCTACTGAAACCTTACTAATCATGGATTGTCCTGCCTAGAAGTATCATGGGAGAAATCTCAAATTCTGAAAAATCATGCATAGAATAATGGTTTATTATTATAAACCTTTTAGTGGTTTGATTTTTCTGAAGCGTCAGCATTTCTCATGAAAGGAGGAAAACCAACAAAATAATGTATATTTTCCCAAGACCACTCATTGACCTTCCCTTTTATAACTCTTTTATCAGTGAATCTCACTTATAATTTTTATGCTTTGTATTTGTTTTGTGTATTATAAATATTTTTATTAATTAAAATATGTATTATATTATTTTATAAGTTAATCACAGGCTAGGTGCCTCATAGACTATGTCCTAAGAATTGGAAATTGTAATAGAAATTATCTTTTCCTCCCTTCAAATGTAAAACTGTGCTTAGTGCCAGGGCTGTGGTCAGATTCTTCTTCTCTCTGGTAGGGTGGGTATTTAAGTAGCCCAAAAAACGCAGAGCAGCTTCAGCAAGAATAACACAATGTGCTCAAACTCAGAGCACATGAGTCAGGCTGTCGATGCTTTTGCCTCAGGAACACAGTCTCAAATTCCAAAAGGAAGAGAAGGACATTACAGCTGTGTTTCCCATAGCCTGAGTAGATTATCTTACTCTAAGGTCTTGACACAGTCTTATCAATTCTTGCATGCCATTTTCTCAGTTGAAATCAGAGCTCTGTGGCTCTGTATGTACATTCAGATAGTTATGTATGTATATTCCAAATATCAGTATGTGTGTTCCCTGTGAAATTCTTTTCCATACGGCATGACTCTAGAGGTAAGAAATGTTATAGGGACCTAAAGTAATAAGCAGAGGTAAACTATAGCAATAAAAGCTGACAGAAAAAAAGCCAAAATAATTGAAGGTAAGAAGAGACAAGACAATGATTAGGAAAAGAACTTTGATGGTCAGTGCAAGAGGAAAGTGAGACATATCCTACATTGAGGCATTTCTATCAGGATTAAAATACCATAGGTAAATATGAAAGTAGTAGTAAATATACTCATGGTCTCTTGTGGATCTATTATTTTTGACAAAATTTAACTGCCTAAGAAATAAAATATATTCACTTCTACTTAAGTACATAGAAAAACCTATTCCTAAACATGTCACACTGCTTTGATTTTTATGACTTGATGCATTCTTGTCATTCTCAGCAAGCCTGAAGTTACTGTGCCACTCATCCATCCATTGCTTGGTAACTTTGAACCTGTCATGTAAGAGAAATTCATCACCCATAGAAAGATGTCACAAGGTGTCAAGCCACAGATTTGTCTTTCTTATCCTTTTGCTGCAAATGAGATTCTACTGTCAAGATGATAGAAAGTTCAAGGTGGAGGCGGCTAGCAAAATGTCAGAACCTCACTCACAGTGAGTTAGCAACTGCATTCACATCTGAATTGAGCTCTGGCGAGGGTAAGACTTCTTGAAGTCAAACTAAGGACCAACTTTTCAAACATCCTTGATCATCTCCTAGTCTTAGGTAAATGGTGGCAGGTTGATTTGCTACATCTGTCAACACCGAGTTCTGCAATACAGCTGAGAGAATATTTCTGGTACATTCTTCTGTGACACAGAACCTCACATATAGTCTGTGACGAAAAGGTTAGGATTGTGGTCTCAGAAAACCTCAGTTCCAATTCTCTCTTAAGAGACTGATAAAAAATGTTGGGTTTGACTCGTATTTTTATTCAGTCTAGAAATAAGCAGAAAACCTACGATGTAACTTAATGGAATATAGATTCTTGCTACTCATTAATTAAATAGTGGGGAAAATAACAAAAAAGAGAGAAATTGGGAAACAGAGAGGTGAATAAGACCAGGAGGAGTTTCTCAGAGATGGAAAGAACGGATGAAAAGTTCTCTTCCAATGTAAATACCTAATTCTTTGAAGCAAATATAAATGTGAGAGGTGTGATGTATCTGAGCATATTGAGGAAAGCTTGTGTGTAAAGAAAAATGGACAGTGACAGAAATAAGAATGAAAAAGGAAAAGTGAAGTTCAAAGTTCAAATGCTTCTTTTCATTGGCTTGGTTAAGAAAAGAAATTTGTCTCTGTGCTTGTAATGGAGACAGAGGTAGCCTGAAACTCTTAAGGTTTACATATTTGAAAGGCAATATTCTAGTGAAAACATGGTGAATTAGAAGGATCATCACATACTAACTTCCATGCGGCAAGATTGTTTGAAAAAATAACTGTGGGGTCTTTGTTGTTTTTACATGAAAAAAACCCAGAAATATGCTTTTGTATCATTTCATGATGGCATGTTTTTATAGAAGAAGAGAAGAATTCTGAAAAAGATACTAATTTTTATAAGTAACCTAAACTATTTTGTTCTGAATTGTGAGTTTAAGCAGCATGGTAGTGACTCTCTCCCACAAGGAATAAAGGAACTAATTAGCATTTAGTTATTCGGAAGAAGTAGCATGCTGCGTAAGTTTTATATCTTTGTGAATCTTATAAATCATGTTTATGAAGACAATAAAAAGTTATAAATGGTTACTGCAGTGCAGAGTGGTCCATCTCAGACACTCAGCATGTCAACTTTATTTCAATGCCTAAGAAAGGTAATAAAATAAGGAATTGTAATATATGTAACTTATTGTGAAGTAAACAACGGTTAATGCAAGGTCATCCAATACTTAGCAGCAGCTATATCAGCTGTGTTTAGAAAAATGCATAGATATTTTTTAAGGAATTTTGGACCCCATATTCCTAACCTATCTTTTGTGCCACAGATTTTTCATAGAATGTATATCTAACAGTAAAGTCTGAATTGAGAGAAAGAGAAACTTTTATGATCTGTCACTGGATCATTTTTGACAATGCCTTCTGTTGATTTATTACAGACAGTAATTCAGATCATCTTCATGATTAACACTCCTAACTTTTCATCATGCTAATGCCAGTCACTTTCCTTCAAGAAAATAATGACAACCTGTTACTGCCTATCATCTCTTAATTTTTCACAAGCTAAGTAGTTATTTTGACTTGGGAAAAGGTTCGAAGAAGATGAAACGATGGCATCATAGGTATCCTCACTTTTAGTGTTACTATATCTAGTGCCTCTAAAGAGTACGGCCTGATACAGTACTGACTCAGGCTAAATCCCTGTGGGAGTACAGTTTGGCTTCTGTACCAAAAGGAACATGTGCTTTCCCAGAATTGAGAAATTATGTCTGCTTATTTAAATGATGGGCATGTTAGAAATTCCAATAATAGTCATTTTGATTCAGTAGTGAACTATGGGAAAGATGAGAGAGTACCCTGATATAGCATATAACTGGTTTTCTCTAACTTCACTGTTGTCTTTTCAGACAGAGTGAGTTTTCTTCTTGAAAGTTGATTTGTTAAGCACATGAATTAATTTTGAAACATACAGGTTCTTTGTTGATACTGCAGACATAAATGATTTCTGTGTGAAATAAAGAAACAGGACTGTCTGTTAACTCTTTTTGGAGGACAAAGGACCTGATACTATTGTTGTTTAAGCATGACACTTGACTTTAAAACTTGGTGCTAAACCATGTGTTTCTTGAACTTTCCAGTGGTTTTTTTGGTTGTGTTTTTTCATTTGGTTGGTTGGTTTGGTTTAGGTTTTTTCCTCTTACTCTTCTTGTTTTGTTCTCTTTTAATTTACCATTATTATTGGAAGCTTGTAGAGCTTTTCAGGTTACAGACTTCACTTGCCTTTTCATTTTCTGTGACTCATTTCCTTACTTCTTTCCCTCATTTTGTCCCTTAAAAATCTCCTTTACTTTATTATCTTACTTATTCATCTTGTCTTGGTAAATAATCTAATACTGAAGACTTAGGATCTCTTTGTTTTCATTGAAAATTCTAATCCATCTATACCACCTGGGGCTGCCAACCCCTTGCAGCCATGTCTTTCTATTCATACTGAAGACTGGACCCACACAAGTGACATTAGGTACTTCCTTAAAGCTTTTTTATGTGTAGTCTGCTTGACAAGAATGTGTACAATCTGTTGGACAAAGCTAAGCTCCTGCAGGTTTGCCTCAGACCTTAACCACTTTGCAGCTGCCTTCTACCCATCCCCATCCTGCTTTTTATGTATAAAAATAGCATTCTATTATCATTGTGCCAGACGTGCTTCCATTCCCAATCAAAAAGTCTAATATTTAAACCTACAAACACTATATCTAACCAAGAAAGGAAAAAAACCAAAACCAAAACCATGAGAGAGATAGAAATAGTCTAATTCAGCACATCTTCTTATGGGTCGTCTTCTTCACAGTCACATTAATAAAAACCTTTGTCAACACTCAAAAGCACTTTCAGGTACAGATACTCAAATCCATGTATAACTTCCAGCTGTTGTTCATTGAGATAGATAAACTCTGATGTAAACAGTTTTGAGAGTTCCTATTGTTTAAACTGAAACCAAAATCAAATTACTAATCTAGCACCAGTCTTGTATATTAAAAAAAAATCATTTGGAGAGAGCCTTTCTCTGTTATAATATGCAACAGGCTTCTGGGCTATGAGCTCATAACCAAAAATATGTTTTTTTAAATCCCATCTGGCAACTAAGCCCCAGAGAATATAATGGGGAAAACCAGAAAAGTGTGAGAAGCTCATGGACTGAGATACAGAGAAAATTTAATAGGTAAAGCAAAAGCCACAAACACAAGGAAAGTAAAAAGGGGTTAACTCACCCCTTACCCTGGGCAGGCGCATGTGCAACCATCTCTAGGGCAGCTGTCCAGCATCACGCATAATGGTAACTTAGGAAGACAAACACCAACCTTCCCAATGTTCCCCTATTCCTTCTCCTTCACCCAGTTTAATGTGCTGAGTATGATCATTCCATGTGGTCTGGACTATCCCTTTGGTCAGCTTCCCAGCTGTGTCCTCTCCCAGCCCTTGTGCACCCCAGCTCACTCGCTGCTGGGGGGGGGTGAGGAGCAGAAAAGGCCTCGGCTCTGTGCAATCCCTGCTCAGCAGTAAGGAAAGCATGCCTGAGTTTTTGACACAGTTTCCAGGACAAGACCTAGAACCACCCTCAAACTAACTCCTGTGAAGGAAACCAACTCTATCCCAGCCACAGTCAGTACAGTAATTAAGCAAGAAATGTATAAAACCTACAGCTATTTTCAAACACCTCAAGATGTGTTACTGAGAAAAGTTGTCTACACTGCATTCAGCACTTAAAGCTTGTCCTTTTTATTGTAGAGGTTGTCATGGGCTGTGCACACTGTTTTAATCCAGTATTTTTAAGGTCTGCAGATTGATGCAATTTGAAACAAAATTGCCCTGAACTTTTGACAGAATCAGGGACAAGAGATCACCTGAAAAGAAACCTCTCAACAGGAAAGAAAATATAGCACAGAGTGTGTGCAGAGGCCTGTGACCTAACTCCTGGAAAGCTGAAACATGCATTGGAAGTCATTGCTTACTAAGAAATAAAGAACAAAAATATAGTGAATATTTCAGGGCCACCATATTTTTGCACCTGCCAGTAGTATATGCAAGCAATACAAGAGTGTTCCTCCTTTTTGATTTACAGCAGTATTAGAAATCCTAGTGCTTTTATGGGAAAACTGCTCCCAGACATGTTCAGGCTGTGAGAAGAATACTGCTTTAAAACTGTAGTGGTTTGTTTTGCTACCTCTCTAGCACAGAAATGAGAGAACTTTTCTCTGTTCTAAGGCTTTGCAGTAGCTAATTGCAAAATTGTTTAAATGATTGCTCCTCTCCTTTATCTCTTGCAGATTTTTCTCTCCTTCCTCTGCATCTTCATTTGTCATGTTTTCTTCATTTTCCAACTGGTTCTTACACAATACAGCTCTGCACTAACCTAGCACAGGTCACATTGTATTTCCCTGGTCTCTGCCATGGCAATGCAAAGCTCTTTAGGGACTCTTTAAAATCAGGAGTGGACTGTGCCTTTTCTTTGCTAATTGCCTGCTGCAGAATAAAAGTTATCAAAAAAGAAACCTTTCTTTCTGCTTTACAGAGAGTAGCTGACAAGTCTCTGAACACACTTTCCACTTCTTTTTTTTTACGCCTTTACTGTACAATAATAGTTGGAAATGTCCAGTTTCACTTTTGAGATACAAAACCCGACAAGAGCAACCTGCACATCTCCCACAGGCACTGCTTATAGACTATGCTACCTCAGTATTAACTTCCCTGTGTTTTTCTAAGAATGATAAATGACTTTCTGTGTTTATGTGTGTCAGCTGGTGTGTAAAAGAAGCATTGTAAATAAAAAAATGGGTTGTATTTAACTTTTCCTCATCAGCTGGGGAACATGATTTTCTTACCCATCCTTGTACCCAGCTCCCAAGCCCAGAGATCAAGTGTGCTTTTTCAAGCTTCTGTCTCATAGTTTTTACACTTTAAGTGACACAAGCCTTTTTCAATGAAGAACCAGTTGGGCCAAAATTCACCAGTGGTGAACAGCTATATATTACATAACAGAAAACCCCACCAAACAAACAAACAAAAACCAGCAAAAACCGCAAACCAAAACACAAAGAAATTTCTGTTTTGCTAATTAAAACAAAAAAGCCAAAAAACCAAAAAAAAACCCAAAAAAACCCAAACAAAAAAAAAAGAAAAATAAGAAAGGAGTGGGGGATAGCATCTTTCCCTATGCAGAAATATCTTTTTCTTTCTGTGTTATTTGCTACCTGCAGTGATACCCTTTGGGAACAGACCTGGGGCAAATGTTGACTACTTTGTTATCCCAAGAGATGTCTGTTCATGCTTGGTTTTGTGAGTAGGAACCCCATAAATCACTTGACAAGGGAAGGAAAGAGGAAGCTTGTTCATTCTCCAGTAAGTAACTTTATAACTGACTTGTGAGAAGTTCAGTCTTTTAGTGACACTTAAGTGAGCTGCCAGAAGTAATTTGGAACAATGTGTGTAAGAGGAGTGTTTGAGTTGCCTGAAATATACCACAAGGCCCCTTTCTTCTTTCAAAATAGTGATCATAATATATAAACTTCACTCAAACCATCATGTCTAAACTAGCCAAAAATCCACGTATTTCTCACTGGGCAGAGGAAGTGCAGGAGGAAGGAAGGAAGTCACTGCCATGTGAAGGTTGAGAAGGTCATGTATGCAATGATGGGCCCATGGGATAGAGGTTGTACAGGGTATGTGGCTGGTACAGCAAAGCTGGTTGGAATGGGTTGGAAGGGAGGAAATGCATACAACTGCCTGGAATAGCCAGGGAAGTTGATAAGCTCCACCTAGTTTTGGACAAACCTAAGCAATAGCCTGGAAGAGAGAAGAAAGTCCTTCTGCTGCCGGAAGTTATGGATGTTCCAGTCAATAGGCAGAGGGGGGAAATTCAGTGCCCAAGGGAAAAGTTACACTGTCAAAAAGCAATTGCTTGCATCTTGCCAGTGAAAAAGCTTAAGGGACAAAATGAAGGAATATACCTGATCCCATTCAGATCTATAAAAGCAAATGGTAGTCACTGGTGCCTAATACAAAAGCTGGTACAAGTTTCCTTTTAAAAGGAGAGGTAATGGCATAGCTTTAAGATTGAAACTCAGTTGTCTCATGCCAGAAAAGATTTTAAGATGAATGAGGGTGAGAGAGAGATTCTGCCTGTGGCTTTTACAATGAAAGCCTGAAAAGAAACTTATTTACAAGGTCTTCTCTAAGACAGCGAAGTTCTCTAGCTTAGTCTTGGTGAAGTTTTTTATATTATATATTAAAATAGTTCTTTAAATAAACTTTCTGCTTACCTAGGGTATAATTTTTCCATCAAGTGGTGGAAGAGACCTGAAAGCAAACCAAACAATGAGAAAACCCTAGTGATTCAGTGAGGTAACCCTCTTAAAAACTATTCTGCTCTGGGCATGGATGTTCTCATCTTACTCATCTCTGAGAGAAGGTCCAGACATGCCACATCTCTCCCTCTGCCCCTTTGCCTTCTAAGGGGAAGGAAATCTTGGTACATGAGCTAGCAGGAAGCTGCCAAAAGCTTAGAAAAGCTCTTCTGTGAAAGAGAAATATTTTAAAACAAGACTTCAGAGTCTATTAAAAAAGATGTGTCCCACCTTATAGGGCTGATCATCCTTGTTAAACCATACTACAAGACTCAGAAGATACCATTTCAATGAAGCCTTGTCTTTTCATCTTGTCTGATGTGACTGAGAACATCTTGAACTTGTCCAGCTCCAAAGTGTTGCTATACTTTCCTTTCTTGGACTATTCCCAGCCTGTAAAGTTGGACCAAAAAAGATATCTTGATAATAAACATCTCATTCTGTGTGATGGGGAAATACATGTGCCAGATATTTGGGTTTTACTTCATTGCTGTTGTCCACAGAGTGAGTCTGAAGTGCAGTGAACTTTATAGTATCATGTTTCTTTGACAGAAATGTCCTTGTACTAATGAAAAAATGTACAGACCCTGGCAGCTATGGGATAAATTGTGATAGCAGAAGAGCTACCAGGAAGAAGGCTGGAAAAACTAATTCCATGGGTTTTGCATACTTTGTGCCTTTGTAGGTGCTCTTAAATTTGATTTAAACTTAGAATGATTGCCCTTGGGGTGCTGGGTAAAACATCAGTAAACATTAGTATTGACTTCACAAAGAGGTCATACTGAGATCCAGGTTATTTATTACTGCACTAAACACTCCTCCTTTCATTTTGTCCCCAGCAAACTTTTGATGAAGTTTATTTCTCTTTCTCCTTTGAATGTGACTTTTTCCCGCAGTGTAATACTACTTTGCATTTTTGTCAGTGAAGTCCTGCATATGTGTGTGCGCATTCTCGTAAAAATTGTGTTCTGTAACACAGTGAGGGAGAAAAACCCAATTACCCAGCTGAAATCACTCAGTGCTGTAGTACTCAGCATGTATTTAACCTCTACTACCATTGGTAAGTGCAGGTTGTTTGTGCAGACATCATAAAGCATTAATGCTCCCCCCAGTCCCCAGAAGAAGAAGCCCCTCTGTGTCTCTGTGAGCTCAGCATTGCCTGGTGCCATATTTCTCCTCAACTCTGTGATACACAAGAAATTATTTTTTCACATAGCTGTGGATGACAACATCCAGATGAGGGGTACAGGTGACCAAAACAACTGTACAGGAGGAAGCAAATGCCAACAAGCCAACAAAGTATGCTCCCATTTCATAATCAGAGGGAAAGCAAACATTACCAGTAATTTATAATCTCATTTTAATAGGCAGTCTGTGGGCTCAGAATAGAAGACCTAGTATATTTTTCTAAATAACAGATAAACGTACAGCTAATAGAATGTGATTTAGTCCTATGAATAAAAAGATCTCATAGATTTCCTGTAACCAAAGGTAATTTCCAGAGGAATTATTCTTGACAGAGACATGCCATCTTTAATTTTGAAATAAGATTCTGATCTTAATTGGAAGATTCTATTTTTGCCAGGGAAAGTTGTTTTCTTAACCTTTTTTTCTTCAGTGTTTCCTCATTATCTACTGAAAAATAATTTGATTATTTGTTTATTTGCTTGTTTAGCCACTCAGGAAAAAGGTAAGAGAAGTTATAGATGTGAACAAGGGGTCTCTGCACAAGAATAAACAATTGTAATGCAGTTTTTTTAGGGGAGTTTCTTGTGTTTAGAAATTACTTTGCCAGTATCAGCAAACTTGAGTAATTTAGAATACACTAAAATATCAGAACTACTCAAAAAAAAAAAAGCCAACCATTTTTTCATGAATGTATAAACACTGTCCTCCTGATTATATATTTTGACCTGATCCTTGAAATTCTTTATAAATACAACTTTGTTCTGGTTTTTGTGCACAGCAGCTCAATATTCTTCCAAATTTCACTGTGGTATGCAATAGAATTTACCACTCATCTGGCAGTTACAGCATGAAGTTCCACAGGCATCAACTTTTTCATATTAATTCAGCCTGAAAGCAGAATTTGACCTGATTTTTAATGCAGATTTTCCCGAATGCTTACAAATGCTGTCAAAATAAAAATTTTTAAACTCAATCTTGATGGTAAGTATCTCTACTCTTTTTCCAGACCTCACTGAACAATGAGAATACTCACTTTACCTTGCACCTTTCACTGTTCTAAACCACAACTTTACTGGTTATGTGAGATCTTTGGTTCTATCTGAATATAATAAAATCAGAAATATACTGTCTGGATAGTTTGAGGTTTGGTTTGTTGGTTTTTTGTTCAGTTTGGGGATTTTGTTGTTATTGTTTGTTTTTCTTTGTTTAAGCACAATGAGCTTCTGACTGAATGAAACCAAGTTTGACATATTTTAATTTGCAAATCTATTCTGAATTCCTCTGTCCATATAAAACCAGAAATACGATACCACCAGACTGGCTGCATCTTCAAAATTCAAGAACAGCAAGACTAAGACTGTTATTCTACATTGATAGGAAATTTCTGAAAGAATGGGACAAGACCTCCAGCTGGGGAGTGCTATGAAATTAAACCAGTGTGTGTGAAGCCATTAGCACATGCTCTGTGTTTAGAGAACACAAATGTTGTTCAAGTTTTATGAGTAGCCTTGAAGCGATGGCTGAAACTGGAAGGAGACAAATACTAATAAATTTTATGTATTTGCCTTCAGACAAAGATATTAATCAAAATTACTTTTTTAGATGCACACTAAACTATTCTTATAACAATTCTTGCTTTGTTTTTGATTAAAAATATGCTTTTTTCAAACCTTAAATAAAATTACTGGTTTCATAGAAATATTTGGTGGTTCCATATGGTGACCAGTAGCCAATTTTCTAAGGTCAGTCTTCAGAGATACTAAGCTTTATCACTTGTTAAGTAGTTCTTCATGTTTTTTTTTTTCCTCTACATATGCTTGTATATGCTTGCTAATTAGGAAAAAGTCAGAAGGCTAACTGTGTGCAATGAGTCATAACGTGGAACATGTATAACACACATAAAAGAAAAAAAAATTATAAACAGTTGAAAACTGTAGTCTAGCAAGTGAAATCCAGAGTCTGATTTGGCATTTGTAGTTTCAGTATGGTCAGTGGAAATATGTCTTCCCCTGCCTGACTTGAATTTGTCCCTAGGACACACAATGGCAGAATTTTGGTGTTTGATCTCTAAGTTATGTGAATGTTGGAATATAATGTACTAATTGCCTTATTTTTACTTAGCAGAAGGATAAACAGGCTATTAGAAAGGAAATAAAACTTATTAGGAGATGTAACACACTTTCTGGGTCTCCCAGTCATGTCTAGAGTGAGAGGATGCCCCATAGTCTCGTGTCTTCTCCCACTAACTGCAAGTTTCCTCTGATGAGAACTGGAGGAATTACTGGAGGAAAGTAGGAAAAAATGGAGTGGGAAGCAACAGAGGTGGGTATATTAATGACAATGACCAGTTTGTAGGAACATAGGCACAAATTTCTGCTAGAGGAACTAAAGCGAAATATAAAGAAAGGAATTTTTCAAATTAACCATAGACACATTGCCCAGGACAGTCGTGTGAGTAAGGGTTTAGAAAGAGTGAAAAACTGTTATTCATGTCAAGAGAAGCATTGCCCTGGCGAGAAAAGACATTAAAATTATACTATGCACTTTAATAGAAACAATGATGCAGAATAGTGCTCCAGGGCATGAGTTCAATATGAAGTGATGTAGGCTACAAAGAAAGTGCCCCTTTGGGCAGGTAGGATTTAGAAATCCTGACTCATGAAAGATTTCTTCACACTGCCTTTGAAGTGTTTGCTACAGGCTCAGAGAGAGCACACTGAACCATGTGTCTACTGGTCTGTGCTACACAAACACCTGCTTTTACATCTTCCAACTGGAAACAAACCACTTTTGTACTTTCTCTTGAGATGTGAGCACCTTCATAACAAGATTTCAGTTGTGCTTAATTTGTGAACCTCCTGATGTATCAGTATTGGTGTATCTAGGTGAAACAAACTCCATCTAGTATTGTGAAAAAAAATAGCATGGGACATTTGCTTAAACTTTTTACATTTGTTCATAATATTCTGAGCTAAGAAATAGAGTTTCTTTCATCCTATTTACAGAATGCCTTTATTTTTAACAGAGGACTGGACAAAGTCTCTGTTTAATGTAGAAGTCATTATCTGTGTGACTTTAGTACTGACACATAGTAAAGGTCTACTGGGAAAATTAATACACATTGTACTGCACTATTTAATTTTATTACTGTCCTAAGTTTGCAGATGTTTGATGGAAAAATTAAGACTTGCCTGTGTGCATTGTTCTATTGTACTAATCAAAAATAGGTTCCTATAGACATACACAAAAAGGATGCATTTGAGAATTATTTTACATGCATTCCTCTCAACTTTATTTATGAAGAAAATTTATTTTTATTATTCACTGACATCTGATAGGCCCATGTATTTTTCCTGCAGGTAGAAACAAGCAGGTATCCACAGTATGTTTCTGCTGTTGTCCTTTTGTCAGGCAGTTATTCTTACTGGGTTGTCTGGTTTTTTACTTCAGAGTTCAACTTATATTTCAGAATAGGCTTTTCTTTGTCAAATTAGTGGAATACTGATATATATTGAAAGCAAATTTATGTGCAACATCACTAATGTTAATAGAAAGTGTATTTGATAATAATACTGAAATAATTAACATTACCACAATGTTTATTTGAGATTTTAATTGCTTTTACTTAGTAAAGCAAAAAAATGCTTATATCAACTCTCCAAATTACTTTGATACCGGAACACTCAAGCCTGTAGTTTTATCATTTAGGTCAGAAAGGGAAAGCGTCTCATTTGATTCATTTACAGATGACATTATGGTAATCAGAAGCAGTTAAGCAAAATAACCAACTTTTTGTCATGTGAAATGAGCTCTTCAGCATGGCTCCTTTTTAGATTCAAAGGTAACTGAATCTTCAGGATCCATATTTCATCTTCAACACTCATTCAGAATCTTACATACAGGAAAATGCATTAGTATTTCTTTAAAACTTCACAGCCTAAAAATACTTGCAATTTTTTTGCCTCTCCCTTCCTTCTGCTGTCCACTTCCAATTGCTCCTTCCGTGTTTTTTGCAAGTCTTCCATATTCCTATCTCCAGTTTTACTTTTTGTTTTCAGGTCAGTTGGAAAATCCCCAGATTCAAAACCGGTTGTAAACTTATTTTGACAATGTGAACACAACTTGCATGGGCTTTTTTGACAAAGGAGCAAAAATTCCTGTTCTCTCGGAGTTAGCCCCTGGATCTCACTCTCCCCCTCCCCTCCTTCACAATGAGGAATAGTTGTTCCACAATTTTAGCCCAATGAACAAAACTCACAACCTACCTCCACTGATCTTTTTTTCTAGTTTTTCCAAAACTGCTCTTGGACAAAGGTTCATGATCCATGATGTATATGGTACGTGATGCATATGGTATCTCTTTCCAGCTATGCCTCTACTTTTCTTCCTACCTATATCTATTATAAGTTTATTCTTATTTAGAGTAATTAAAATTATTTTCTGTTGTATTTCCCGTTCTTGCAAATAAAGAAAAAAATGTACCAAGTCTGTGATGTCGATATTCATTAGATCAACATTTTCTCAATTGTTGATCTATCCACTGTCACTCTGTTTAGCCACAGTGGTGAATCAATTAAAAAAAAAAAGTTCAAAACCAAGTTTTACAGAACTTAATCTTGATAAATGGGTATTTGGTTGGAAAGATTTTTTTTTTCTAATTTTGATTTTATTACATTATTAAGTGGAATAAGGAGTTTGCTCATTGGATGCTATGCCTATGCATTTATTTATTCCATATGAAATGTGCTTCTCTCTGTAAGTTATCAACGTTATTGGTACACAACTGTGCCAGTGGGCTGAAGTTAACGTGATTAACTTCTAGGATGAATTCTATTTCAACAACTATATATTTTCTGAAATGTACAGTTCCTACAGTATATATTTAAACTAAGTTCTTAAAAAATGGTAACAGGTAGCCTGAAGGGTGCAGGTTGTCTTTATCACAGAGATGAAGCAATCTCGAGGCTGAAACATGCAGCAATCCTTTTGGATGCCTTAGTAAACTGCATGGTCTTGAAGGACAGGAGGTAGATCAGTGTGCAACTGTGAGTCTGAATCTACACCCTTTTGCTGCCAGTTTCAGACAAGTAGTATCATTATAACTAACTGCAAAAAAAGCACGATATGTTAGAGTGAAAGCAAGGAGTTTCAGTTTAATCTCTTGTTTTATTCTCTCTAAACTATTTGGTCTGCCCTTTGTTTCAGCACTATTTAAAATGTGACATTTTAATATTTTTTCTAACATTTTGCATGTTCTTTGAAAAAAGACAAACTTTCAACTTTAGCAAAAGTGCTGGGATGCTTGATTTGAAGTGCTTTGAATCAGTAAATATGATAGATGTATAAGGGGAAAAGAGCCAGGATGGCTTTAAATCTTTTTTTATCGTAGTATGTAATATCTAATTTTCTAATGTAAATGCTTTTCTTGCCCCATAGAGTTCTCAGTGCCTGCTGCAAAACTCTCACTCTGTACCTCAGAAATATTTTTTTCTGACCTTTTCTGTGGGAACATTTTCCTGAAAGACTATTGAAATTCAATGGATAAATGTGTCCCCTGAAAGGTACACTGGTGGCCATGCACATAACCTAATACCCCTTAATGAAAAAATATGGTGAATGGAAGGGCAATAATCCCAGAGGCTGATTTTAGCACGTCTCACTGTATCTGGCTCAGAACAATCTTCTGAAAAGTATTTCTTCTCCTACTGAGACCAAAAGGACAGTATGGTGAATAACCATGCTGGTAAATACATGTTTTGGTAAATACCCTCTTCTTCCCCAGCTTGTGTAGCCAATGGCTCAGCAAATAGTTTTGCAGGGGTAATAACTTGCTTTTCAGAAGTGATAATTATCTAAAGAGAAAGCAGAAATCCTGTTTCTACCCTCACACCTCCATGTTTCATGTTTTTCCCATACACCTAAGCTGTAAGTTGTTTCTCAAATTCTGCTGTAAGTTCAGAGTCCCAAGTTCTGCATGTGTTTTTCATTACAAGAGTTGTTCCCCGAAGTTTTCATCTAGGTTGCACTGACATGGAGTTTAAGCTATGTAGTCTGGGTCTGGCAAAGGAGTCACATCTCTGCCAACTATGCTGGTTCCAGAATAATTTAGAGATGTGATTCATCACAGGTCTTATCTTTCATCTCAAGGCAGGAAATCAACTGGACCATAACCATGCCAAGGAAATTCTCACCTGGAAGATATATTATGCTTATTTTTAAAGTATACAATTATGTCAAATTACTGTATTCAATGTGTAATCAGAAGTTTCCTCCCTCACTACCATTGTTGTGTGGGAAGAGATGGAAGAAAGTTGAGTTATAAGCTGTAAAACCTGCCTGCAGAGACACATAGAGGCACAGAGGAGCACATGGAGGCACAGAGAAGCTTGCCTCCACCAGACCCTGTGAGGAGGAGGTGTCACAGGGCAGACCCCTATGGAGAGGAGCCTGTTGGGAGCTGATGGACGGGTGAACAGCGAGGGATCATCCCACAGAAGGAAGTGTCTTGCTGATGTAGCAACACGGGATAGGTCACGTAGTGAGGATTGCCATGTAAGGAAATACTGTGCCTTGGAAAAGTGTATAAAACCAGCTCATTCCTTTGAATAAACGATTCAGATTCCCTGCTGGTCTGGGTCCGTGTCTCAATTGCCAACATTCTTGTTAGTTTTTATGACCAAACAGAACATAAATAAACTAGTAAATCAACACCAGGGACAAGAAACTTCCCAAAAGTGCGTAGTATTAATAGACAAGCTTCAAATGCTTTCTGTGGTCTTTTCATGGTTGTATTTTCTTGATGATGTAAACATTTCAGAAAATATTTCCTAGACTTCTTACTTACACCTGCTCCTTCAGTATTTCCTTTCATTTAGTTTAACTCAGCTTTTCTATTCTAGGAAGTAGGAGAACCTGGAGAGGCTCACTCTCTCATAGGTAAGCATTTTCTGATCCTCCTCCTCCCTGTCTGCTTTGTTGCCATTTTCTTCTGAATATTTCATCCATTTATGGCCACCCCTTTTCTTCCCTTTTTCTGTCCCTCAGTTGTTGATGGCTCTGATGCTGCTGTATACATTTCCTGATGTATTTTCCTTTTCTAGCTTTATCAATTAGATTTATGTTTAGTAAAAGGGAATAGTGAAAAGTTGGGTGATTTCAGCAATCCAACCATTTTTAAACGTATTGTGTGCCACGTAATGTCTCTGGCAGCAAAGTCCTCTCGTGACAAGTGAGAAGGGAGCTCGCCACAATGAAACACACACTTGTGACTGATCACGCTGCACCTCTGCCTTGAACACTGCATCAAAGCAAAACTACTGCTGGACTTTCTGGGCTCATGAGACATCAGGCTGCCCTAAGCCAGGCTGAGGACTTTGATCCAAGCTCTTTGGACAGTTCTGCTGTGGAGCTCTGTGCAGAAAGCAGTCCCTGCTCTTCCTGTTCACTCTCCCTTTTCCCCTCTAGTTAATTGTAAAAACAATAGAGAAGTCAGATATTTGAATTTTACGATTTTTAGAACTAAGATTTTGTGTGTATCTGATATAACTGGCTAGTTTACAATTAACTAGAATTTTTAAAGTCAAATCATTTTTATCAATGCTAATTAATTAAAATTTGAATTTCTTCAAATATTTTTGCTGGATTCAAAACATGTTGAACTCTATAGAAAGACTAACAAACTCAAGCACAATATATGCGTGGCAGTATTAGAGAAAACGTGTTAAGTTTTTTTTAGTGAGAATAACTCATAAAGTGTAATTAATTTCTTTATGTTCATGTTTGCTCTCTGTGAGTAAAGTAGTGAACTCGATGGAAATTTTTAGCAAGAACACAGAGTTTAGGCAAATATTGCATAATTTGAATGGGAACATTATTTTCAACTATTATTTTGAAGTATTCACAGAGGAAAACTAGGGAAAAAGTCCTGCTATGGCTTAAGTTTATCCCAAGATTTCCACAAACTTTAACATAACTAAGGTTTTATTACAGATTCCAAGACTTACATTTAACCTCTCCAGGTTCAGTCAAAGAAACACACTACTGTGTCTGAAAAAAAGTCTTAAAATTTTTTTCTTCTATCACTTGTAGTGCAACTCTTAGGAGATGTCCAGCCTGATGATAGATAATCTAAGGTAACTGAAAAACTTAAGATACAATAGAAATTTCATTATGAATTATAATATTAACAATACAGGAAAAATAATTACAAAGAGTCTACAGTGGAACAAGACCCAGTTCACAAGAGATATCAATTCCTAACACTTCAACTCTGATGAAGCAAATAAAAAAAAACAATGGTGGTATGGCACATGAAGAAAAAGACAATTTATAAAATTTTATTTTAGAAAGAAAATGTTTAAGTCTAAAAAAAGTCTTACCAGCTCTGTCATTTGTGCTTAGTGTGGAATTTCAGCTCGAAACAAAGGAAAGAGTATTGTCCAGTTTGAATCAGGGATGTGGTTGTGGGTTTCTAGATTTTCAGGTAATATCTTTGCTGCTAGTATGCCTGGAAATTCTCTTTGACCCTTTTCCCTGCAATGGCTTGGTCTACAATAAAACTACTAAAGTTTTTTAAATAACAGAATTCTTATTCTTCTGTCAGACTTTATGGAGGAAATTCAAGGGTCCTTTCGTTCCAGCCTGGATTGAAGCATTTGAAAGAAAATAATTCAGCATGGCTTAGTTATGAGTCATGTCCTTGATCTGTAAAAGTGAAAAAACAAAAGTGACAAAATACAATCTTCAGAGAAATACATCTTAGAGCTCCTCAGATAAACAAAGATCCCAGTTACTGGGCTGCAGCATCCAAGCACCTTCAGTGGGATTTCCATTGCCATTGAAGAGTTCAGACGTCTAAGCCTCCCTGCTTGACAGAATGTAAGGCTGGTTTGAAGCATTTTCAAAGCAGTGAACAAGCATTTATTGTGATACAGGGTTGGAACATGCAGACAAGTGCTAGGTGTCACATGTGTGTCTCCTACTTAATGGTCATAGATAACTTGTGGTATATTCCAGTGTTTCCATACCGAAAGTATGGCTGCTGATTATTACCTTTACATTATTAAAAATGGATATGGAGAGTCATGACGGGAAACAAAATATTAAAATGTTATATTTCCCATATAGATCATGTTTTGTTTTGAGATTTAGGTTGTGTGAAAAGCACTTACTGCAGTGCATATATTGAAAGGAAGGCACAAAGACAGTTTTCAGCTCCTTTCAGTCATCACTTTGATTCCAGAATTACGCTGATAAACAGAGAATTCTCCTTGGCCTTGAGACATTCATGTGATCTTGGGGAAAATGTAGAAAAGGCAGCAGAGAGAATTCCCTTTTGTGTGCTAGAAGTGAAGAGGTAGTGACACAAGCTACAACTGACCTTTCAGAAGTGGATGCATCTAAACAGATTTAGAATTACTGTATAGCTGTGAGCCTCATTAGAACAACCTTCATCATAATGTTTTCCACTTTCTCAGTTCTAGCAGAATCAGGAATCTAGAGAGAATAGAGAGAAATCTTTTGATTCTTCTGCCCTTTAGACTCAAGTGAAACCAGAAGTGTAAAGAAGTAATAAAAGCAAAGGAAAAAAAAGTCAATTTCTTAACACTTGTTCAGTTTTGGATTAGTTGCATCATATTCCCTGTGTGGTTCTTAAAAATTAATCACTCTAATCCCCTCTCTTCCTTCATCTTAATTTGAATAGTTCATTTAAAACTTTCAGTGAATGACACCCTTCTGTTTCTTGCTGTCAACACAGTTACTGCATTTTAGAACATCTCATTCTATTTGCTACTATGCCATTTTTTGGATGAGGTTTTTATTTTTTGTAGCTATTTGGGCTCATAAATATCTCAAGTACTACTTCATTCTTGCTCACCCTCTTTCCCCATTCCTTTAAATAATACAGTCATGGTTATCTTCCTCGGGTAGACAGATCATATTTTCATCCCCATTTGCCTCACTTTTCACCTGTTTGGAAGGCTGTACTGTGTTTGAGTACAAAGCAGTGCACTGAAGCAGCAAAGGACTCTAAATGGGAAGTTAGCGGAGCTGAGTAGGAGCAAGAGGTCTGAGAAAACAAAGGAACAAAGTTCAAGGAAGTCAACTGGATTGGAAATCCTGAGGGAAGAAAATAATTACTAAGAAGCAGATGCTTGGAGAGGTGAGGGAAAGAGAGTGAAAATGTGAATCCACAGCAGCTGTCATCCTTCAAGCCCTTTTATTCTGCCACAGTCGACCCAGCCAGAATCTTTCACCATCTCTCTGACCTCCTGGTGCTCCAGAGTCCCTGGCTCAGCTCTGTATGGATCTCTTATGGGCAGAGCCCTGCCTCACATAGCTGAGAAAATTGCAGAACTGTAAGGGCTGTGAGCAAATCTGAACAGAACAGAAGCACACACAATAAGGAACGTAAAATCACAGCACTGGGACTGTGTGGTAAAGAGCTTGTTAGTTCAGGGGCTGAGGAGAAACCAGCAAAACTGAAAGGTGCAAGGTTCTCATACACTATTGGAATGAAATTTTGGTATGTAAGAAAAGGAGGAAGAAGTCACAGTCACACCAAATGGAGCAGCACAAATAGAGTGATTGTTGCTTTCCTTTTTAATTGGTTTTCAAAATATGCAAATAACAACATATCCTATGAGGAAGGACAGGATACACTAAGAACTGTTTGAAGATCTCACTCTCATTCAACGCGTTGGAGTGACCAGGATTATCAATGTCTCCTGAGCAGGGACAGAAGCAAACCTCACCTGTCTGTGAGGCCTTTGGAAGAACGTAGGGACAGCTTGCCTCACAGAGGACAGTGCAGAGTCCCAAGGAACAGCTATCTGGAACAGGAATGGGAGATGGAGTAGATGAAGCGCATAACTAAACAAAAGGCAAACAATGTATTTTGAAGATAAAGCAATGAACCACTCATTTTGAAGGGAGCACTTATTAAGATCAAAAATCCCCACAACTTCAGTGGAAATACAATGGCAATAGAAGATCTTTCAGGGGCCCTCTGTATCAAGAGATTTGCTCCATGGGATGTGTATAGGGTAATTTCACAAAACGAAACTGGAAAACATATATCACATGAAATAAGGTTTTTCTTCTCTTCAGAACCATTATATTAGATATTAGCTGGCCATAATGTGAATGATTCTTGTTCTTTTTTCAATCTCTAATAGTGTATGTGACAAGTACTGGAAACTCTTGCCCTTTTAAAAGAGATTTAATACCAAAGGACAATCTACTGAGGAATAAAGTCCAAGACCTCTATCTGGCATGTCTTCAAAGGTCATTTGTACATTTTACATTGAGCTAGATTTCTCTTGGATACTACTGTGACAGAATTCTTCATAAAATCATTCTTAGAAGGCTAAATGGAAAAAATAAACCTTCTACAAAGATTAAGAATGCAACAGGAAGCATTTAAGATTTCAGTCTCAGAAAGATTTTGTGTAGTCTGTGAATGGGGAATAAAACAGAGAGGTCAGATAAAATGGTGTAGTATGTTATATATGAAGTTTGCGTTATTGTTTTTTGCCCATTTTTTTTGATTGTTCCAAAGAGTTAATTAGTTCAGATGGATAATTGGGGGAATCTATTTTAATTGCAATGTTGAAAACTATACTTTTTGGAAGTTCCTATAGTGTTTTGGTGATTTTAAACCAGTTTTTTATAGAATTCAGGTTATGCATAAGTTGTGTCCCTTAAAAAGATGTTTAAAACCCCAAAATGTTCAGTTTTATACCTTCCAGGTTGTTGTACCTTTGTTCTTAGTGTCATCCCTGTGGGTTGTTGGATTTTTATATTCTTAAATGTGTTTAATTATTAGGTTTTGTATTTTAAAGGTGTTCTAAGGGGAATCCCTGGGCTCGCTCTAAGGGCAGCTTCGTAACTGTCATTTTCTAAAAATAGCTGCTCCACTGCTCCCTGCAACCGGGCTCCATGGTTACGATGAATTTTAATGAGGACCTTTCCCGCCAAAAACACCATCCCTAGACAAACAACGAGCCATTGGTCGGGAAAGGTGACCTCATGGCCTGATCCCACCTATCACAGTGAACCATGGGGGCCGGGCAGGAGGCGGGAGTAGGCGTTCCGGGGCGGAGATAACACCTTATAAAAGAGCCTGCCCCAGGAGCCGTCTTGCTCTTTTGCCTTGGGTGAGGTGGGTGGAGCCCGTGTTAGGCAGTGGCCTCTAGTCTCTTCTTATAGAGATTCTTATAATTAATTTTTTGAACTGTGGATTAGCCACAGTTCTCCCTAACACGATCAGATCTCTGTGTTGGGTTTAGCCGGGCCGGCATTAAGGATCTCTTATCTGCAGGACCTGGGAATTTTTTTTGTTTTTTTTTGTTTTTCCCACTCTGTACCCTTTTTAATTTTTTCCCTAATTAATAAATTTTGTTTGTGTGATCCTCGGACACGAGAATTGTCTTTTTTTATGACATAGTACCATAGTGTTTCTAGCAGGAAAAGAGGCAAATTCATTCATGAAAAACTTGAGCCCATTCCCAGGAAACTGAGTCAAGTAAGCTCCTTGACTTCTTTTGAGAAGCAAAGGCTGCTTACATACAAATTACTTTAAAGTTTGGAGATAGAGGGAACTCTATGGCAGGAGAAGAAAGAGAATAATTTAGGAACAGTTGAAAATACTTGTACAAAAAATACTTATCAAGAAAAGTTCCTCACTGCATTAAATGTCTTGGCATTAGTTTCAGCCTAAATACCCGTAGTGGACATGGGTTAACAATGCACGTTAGGTCCAATCCTCTTGTCCCTCTGTCCTTTTGCTGCAATATTCTCCGCTTGCTGTTCACTGCTGCGAAATCTAAGCCAGTGCTGCTCTGCTATTCCCACCTGTGCTGTCTTCACAGATGCCATGGGCTGATGCCTGCCCTGGTGGGCTTAGCATTGGACTGCCCCAAACCACTGCAGTTTTTACAAACAGATTTATGATTGCTTTAGCTTGCTTGGCGCATGTGCCAGCAGATCTCCCTTTCTGGAGTCCTGAAGACCTCATGGATTACTTGCCTCCTTTCTTCAACCAGTTTCCACAGTAAACCTGCTCTCAAAGACTTGAGATAGTACCTTCACCTCAGGGTTTACGGAACTGTGAGATTTCCAGAAGCAGCACAAAATGGAAGAACTATATTTTGCTAGTAACAGGATTTTTAATTTTGATCATGCTACATGTTTTAGTTTTGGGTAATGTATGTGTGTACAGGAAGGAAAGCACATGAATTGACAACACATTCCTCAGACACAGTGGCATTACTTATGCCTTACTAAACTTAAAAACATATCACAGGATCAGAGAATTTTCTGAGTTAGAAAGGACCCAGTAGGATCATCAAAGTTTAACTCCTGGCCCTGAACAGGGCAGCCCCAAGAATCACACTCTGTGCCTGAGAGCTTTGATCAAATGCTTCTTGAACTCTCTCAGGTTTGGGGCTGTGACCACTTCCCTGAGGAGCCTCCTCCAGTGCCCAACCACCCCCTGGGTGAAAAGTGTTTTCCTGATGTACAGCCTTGCTTCGGTGCCGTTCGGGCTAGCTCGGTGTCCCGGCACCTAGCACTCTTCTGCCTGCCCCGGGTGGAGGCCGGACGGGACCGATCTCGGCGTGGGAGGACGGGCGAAACACTGATCGGGTTCGCCTTGACCACTGATGGCTACGGCGTGTGAAGGAGGCAGGAAAATAGGCGGAGAGGCTCCTCCGTAGGGAAAAGGGGTTGACTGTAGGGTAGAATCCACGGAGCAATCTGCCAGCCCCGTGTTGCAGCGGCGGTTTTGTACCCCAACAACACCGGCGTGGAAAACATACAGTAACCAATAGAATGTTAACCAGGGGGTGTTACAAAGGCGGGGAGAAGGAATTACAGCAAATGGGGTAAGGGGTAGGTGGGGAGAACTGCAGCCAATGGTTAGGCACGGATCACAGCTTCTGGGGTGCTACCTGTAATTTCTGGGGTTCTGAGCTGCAGGAGCCTTGAACCAGAGGACTTTCGGGTCCCCTAGGTTCTGCTGATCAGAGCTCACTGCAACACAACCTAAACCTCCCCTCACACAACTTCAGGCCATTCCCTTGGGCCCAGTCACTGGTCACCACAAAGAAGAGATCAGTGTCTGCCTCTCCTCTGGCCCGTGAGAAAGTTGTCACTGCAGTGAGGTCTCCCCTCAGTCTCCTCCAGGCTGAAAAGACCAAGTCACCTCAGCTGCAGCTCTTACCGCTTTCCCTCCAAGCTCATCATTGCCCTCCTCTGGATGCTCTCCAATAGTTTTATATCCTTGTATTGTGGCACCCAAAACTGCCTCAGCAGGCCACCCCAGCTCAGAGCAGAGCAGGACAATCCCCTCCCTTGCCTGGCTGGCAATGCTGGGCCTGATGCCCCCCAGGACACAACTGGCTAGGGCACTGCTGACTCAGATTCAACTTGCCATTGACCAGGACTCCCAGGTCCCTTTCTGCAGTGCTGCCCCAACTCAGGTGCAGAATCTGGCACTTTCCCTTGTTGAATTTCATACAGTTGGTGATTGCCCAGTCCTCTAATTTGTCAAGGTCTCTCTACAAGGCCTCTCTGCCTTTGAGGATGCCAACATCTCCTCCCAATTTTGTACCATTTACAAACTTCCTAAGTACCCCTTCCAGTCCTGTGCCCAGGTAATTTATGAAGATGTTGAAGAGCATGGGGCCAAGGATGGAGTCCTGCAGAACCCCACCAGTGACAGGTCCCCAGTCTGATGTCACCCCATTCACTGGAACCTTTTGTGCCCGACCCATGAGCCAGCTGCTCCCACATCCCATGATGTGTTTATCCAGTTGTGTGCTGGATGTCTTATCCAGGAGGATCCTGTGAGAGACAGTATTGAAAGCTTTACTGAAATCCAAAAAAATTGCATCTACTGGCTTCCCATGCTCAGCTAGGTGGGGTTGTATCTATTGGCTTCCCTTGTATACCCACCAACAAGGAGCTTTACTTTGTAATAAGAGTAAATTAGCTTCGACAAAGCAGAACTTTCCTTTCATGAAGCTGTGCTGGCTGTGGCCAATGACTGCATTGTCCTTCAGGTGTTTTTCAACGCCACCCAAAATAATCTTCTCCATAATTTTACACGTATGAATACCAGTATCATATGTGAACAGTATTAGCAGAAACAGCAGTTTACAGTATGAAGAGTATTCCTGTTTGTGAGGAGCCAATTCAGTTTGAATTCAGCCATTTTAGTTTGCCTCAACTCTGGTTGTCGGGGTTGTCAGAGGCATGTGGGAGGAAGGAGCGTGCACCTGCTGCTTGCAGGAGGCAGCCAGGAGTGGGGGAAGCCGCGTCTCTGCAGAGACCTCGCCTGGCAGCACCCCACACCAGGCAGGCAGTCGGAGACACTGCGGAGGGGCTTCTCCTGTCAGGTCGTGAAGAGGTCTCCACCAGTGGACGGCACAGGTTGGACTGGGCCAATGGATCCCTGTTAGTGGGCAGCCTTTGGGAGGGTCGGGGGGTATGAAAACTGTGTCAGGGCTTGCTGCTGCTCGCTGAGGCTCGCTACTCTTTGCTGGTCCCGCTGGCTCCCTCCTCTGCCCTGGCCCCAGCCAGCCTGCCTTCTGGGTCTCCTGCCCTCGCTGGCTCGTCCTCACACCTGTCCTGCCTTCCCGTGGCCCTAACCACCACCTTGCCACTTCGTCCCACGTCCTTGCCTGGGCTGCCTGCTTCCAACCCTGCCGCACGGTTCTCTGCCCGCCCTGCCGCCCCAATCCAGCCGGTCGCCGCTACCCTGCCCAGGGTCCTGCTCCTCCCATGCAAGCACCACTCACGGCGTGTCCGCTACCGTCGCCGCGGGAGCCGTGCCCCTCAGGGAGCCGCGCAGGCTCGGTCAGACCCGGCCCCGCCACAGGCAGGCAGCGAGCGCACCTTCCCCGTGCCTGGACACCGAGAGCGCTGCCCCGACTCGCTGGGGGTAACGCCCTCTCGTCCTCTCTGTCCCCTCTGTCTCCCTCTCTTTCTACCCATTCCTTTCCCGTTTTCCTTAGTCTTGCACTGTCTTTTCTAGCCCTGTTTAGTAGGGTAACTCCTTTTTATTTTGTTTTTCATTACCAATAAACGGTTCTCAGATACAACGCTTGCCTCGTTTGACTTAATTTCATTCCTGACCATCCGTTTTTAAAAGTACTCTCCGCAGTTCCCCACAGTGGAACGTGACACTGCTGAAAATCAAACCCATGGGTCTAATGCTTTTCATTACAAAAAAGCGATAAAAGAACTTTAAGTCCTTGATTTTTACAAACATCCACATTTTGAACTATGTTTGGGGAAACCATTCCTTTGACTTTGATGTACTGTACATTCTAGCAAAGTGAATCATAAGAATAAATGTCTGCTGCATTAGTACTATCTAAATATCCATGACAAACTAAAAACTGATAAAAATCAAATGTTCCCTATCATATCTGGAAGGCAGCAGTTGTGTGGGAAAGATAAGGCTTAGGAAAAACCAAAACACACGGAATTCTATATGTATAAAACAATATTGTGCCCAGCGATATTTGACAGTAAAACTTTTCTGTTGGTATATCGTACCAAGTATGCTAAAACTTTCAAAAAGAATAATTCAAGTTCTGTGATGACACCAAAAACAGTATCTTGCTGGTTTATTTCTATTTGTAGTGCCTGCAGAGTCAGCTTAGAGAGCATGAAAAAATGTCAGTCACCAGAATATTAATAAGAACGAAATACACTCAAAACAAAGGAAGAAGTAAAATATCATGCATCAATATTTAAAATGTAAAAGCAAAGGACAAGTAGATAAACTATTCTATTAGGAATCTGTTGTACTATAATTTACATAAATTTGAATTACTCCTATTTCTTCCAGATAACACTTACCTTGAAACTCAAAGAACTCAGTTAAAAAAAAAAACTATGCAGCAATTTAGCTAGGATTATAGGGACAAAGACATTACTGGCTTTGAGGGGTCTTTTCATGTCTTTAAAGTTAAGTTGATATGCTTGCTTGCTGTGCTGAGGTATTCCATTAATTCTACTACTTCTAAAAAAACAAAGAAAGAAAAGAAAAAAGAATGCTTAAATTTTTGTGTAATGGTGAAAAGGAAATTAATTTAAATTGTAAGACCTGTGTTTTGAATGGTGAATATGTGTTTTTGATTATTTGAATTATTGGCTCCCAATAACAAAAAAGGACTCATTTTAGTTTTCAGTCCTACAAAACACGTACATCTCATAGGTTTTTCCCTTATATTTTCAGGGCAGATAAATGACAGTGACTTTGGGAATCTATTGTTTTCAAACTTTAACTTCAGATTCTTAAAAAGAGGCTGCTTTTTAGAATATATTTGACTCTTTTTCTTTCTCGTAATTACTTGTTTTTAAAGTGGGTTGGCATGAAGGAGAAGCACAAAATATTTTTTTAAAATATTGACTCTTTTCTTGAAGTGCATTCCAAAATGTTTGCATTGAACTGTTTTGTATTGTAGCCTTAGTCTGTTCAAATGTGCTTTAGTCAGACCACCAGACTGCCCCTCATGCTTTTAATAACACATTACTCAAATGTTAAGGATCATCTCAAATAATTTACAGCAATTTTCAGTAAATACAGGCAAACTACAGTGTCTGGGCCAAACCCACCATGGGTATTCTAACTTCTGTTAATGTGTGACGAGAGCCTGCAGATGCTTTTATTGATTAAAAAGCATTGATTATGTTGTTTTGAGAAGAAAGCTCCACTAATGCTTCTTGGATGTTCACTTCTTCAGCTAGGATATGAACATGTGAACCTTTTCTGGAAAGAAAATAAAAGATAATTAACAATAATTTCAAGTTATATTATGCAGAGTTTAAAAAAAGGGAAATAAATAAAGATTAAAAAAAACTGTAAAGTGAAGAAGGTTCTTTCCATTAGGAAGGAAATCCCAATATTTAAGTATTTTCCAATGTTCTCATCCAGTCTTGCTGGTCCTCTCCTGGTCTGCTACTAGCTTTAGAAGGCACCAAAGAGTGCAAAAGTTTGCTTACTGTTACTTGGAGTAGCATGCAAGTGCATTGTAGAATTATTTGGTATTTTACACTTAACTGGAGCCAAGCTTTACTTCCAGTAGAGAAATATTAGAAGCTGTCTCTAGCCTTCTGCTTTTGCCTCTTGTGATAATTTAGAGCAAGTTTAATGCTGTTGTAATGGATGACATTATACATTTTCTTCTAAACTTGTATTACAAGAGTTATGCTGTAAAAGGATTTGATCTAGGCAGTTACACAGCACTGTCAGAGAGTTCCTTGTTAGCACTTCACTGCTGTTACAAGGAGGGGAGGAAAATGGTTGTTAACACTGTTCCATCACACATAATCTCTGTAGACGTAACGTGTGATCAAATGTAAGATTTGATTTGAAAAACAATTTAGTGTTTTTCAAGCCATCACACAATATACCTAAATGTGGGAATCCATAGTGCAGAGAATATTTCTCTGCCTGTTTTGAAGGCATTTACCCCCCTGGACAGCACTGTTTTTGACCTTTGTCCATGGAGAAAGTTGCCTACTCTCTGGGAAGAAGTAGAATCTACACAGGTGTGAACTAGGTGATAGAATATTATGTAAGATTGTCGCAGGGTGAAAAAGCTAGAGTTTTGGGTTTGTTAATATAGTAAATAGATAAAAAGCAAAAAACTCCAAAATGGAAGATTGTTGTTGTTCTCCAGACCTTCTTCTACTACTTGATATTCTGCAGTAGAAGTAGTGTGGGGTGATTGGATAAAGAATTCCGCAGTTCCTGTCTACGTGACAAAGTGATTTATTGAACATTGGAAAAGTGAAAATATCTTTCATTTTAAATTTTCATTGGGTGATTTACCTTTAAAAAGACTGTGCAATCTTGATAATTCGGCTCTTCTAGCATTCTCTGCTTTGTGCTGTGTCTGGGGCATGCTAGTGACTCCATTTCTCTGACAAGACTTAATAAACAACTATCTGAACGCAGAGAAGGCTGAAGGTCCCGTTCGTCTCTTGGACTTCTGGCAAAGACTCTAAAATCTCCCCCATCAGGGGAGGTATAGTTAAGGCACAGAAAGTGTCACCTAAAGTTCATTCAGACCATTGAAAGAAAACCAGACTAGATGGAGGCTTATATACCTATCTTAAGACAGAGCAAGTCCCCCTGTGGAAGCATGATCACTGGTTAAAAAGTCACTAAATACGTGACTTCACTGGGCTGTGCTGCATTCATGTTCTGTATGAATGACTCTTTACTTTCCCTTCTGTGTTCTTTACACCTAAAACTGGGTGTAGACTCAGTCACTTTCCAACCATTCCCACTATCTAGAGAGGACAAGAACTTTTCACAAATGCTCTCCAGAAGAATATTCTTTGCAAGGCTTTTGAATTTATTGCTGTGAATCAGAAAAATCTGTCCTCTGGATTCTGGTGGTTATGAAACAAGTTTTCATTCCCCAGCTATTTCCAAATAGTCAATTTCATAGATGTTTCCAAATATTTGAAGCATCTCTATTATAACTAGGCTATTTATTTCAAGGACTGCTTCAACCAGAATTTCTGTAAGAAAGTATGGGACTGTGGGATGGGACATATGCTTTTTTTGCAATATTTTGGAAGAATTGGGCCCAAATTGTAGTGTTGATTCCCTGTATCTAGAGTGAATGAGCACCATAAAGATGAATTTTGCTAATACTATATTTTTTGCAAGCATTTCTTCAGAGTGTTCACAGGAAAGGAGTTAAAACCCCCTCATGATGGGAAAACAAAGGATGACATAAACTTTATTCAAAATGCTTGCCTGTGCTGAACATGCCAAAGCAACAACTTGCATGGCTTAGGATGTGCGTGGAGGCTGGCTCATGTACACTAGAAGCAGCAATTGTAAGAGATCCTGAGAGACAAATCAATTTTGTTTTCATTTTTTCAGAACAGAAGTAAGAAAGTAAAACAGAATACTAGTGTTAGAGATTGCAAGCTTGCAAAGATTCCCAAGGGTCAGACTTTATGCAAGTGCAGGTGTTTCACTGTTCACTCTTCTGCTTCTGTGTCCAGCAGTTAACAAGATTCACACCCATGAGCTGGAATCGAATTATGATTCTGTACATTTCTGTAAGTGGTGTTCAACATAATATCACCCAGGTTTGCTGACAGTTCATAAAGAAGTCAATAAGCTTCCGTTATTTGTTGAGATGTCAAGTCATGAAACTTTGTGTAAATGGAAAGGTTAGTAAAGACCTTTTACTCCTAAAATACATAGTGGTCTCTTTTAGGAAACACTTCAAGGACCTTCACTCCTGTAATCAATACATTTCTATATTTGTACACATAATCAGAGCACATCTGCTTTTCAGTTGTTCAATAAGAGAGACATAGAATCAGTGCTACTAACTTTATTACATTGATTTCTTTTGTTTTGCATTTTACTCAGATTGCAAAATTAAATATTTTCACTTTAGTAACTAAAACTTGACAGAAAATCATTCCATTAGAAAACATTTTTCTCTCTCAAGACAACAACAACAACGTAAATTGCAGCCGCTGCAATTCATCATTTTAGCTATGAGGATTCAACAATTCTGTAGTTTTTTTTTCCTAAGCATTTTCCTCACTAAGCCTGACATCTGTTACCCAGTATCTATACAGAAAAGCATGTTGCAGATGCTTGCTAACAAGATGTTGAAAGAATCTGATGATGTGATGCAGGATTCAATCCTTTCTGTCCCTAAAATAATTCACTTTACTGAAGTAGTCAGGTCTTGCAGAGTCAGTTGCGCTAGACTTTTGGAAAGCATTCTAATAAAAGAAACAGGTCTAAAAAGTAAAGGATTTTAACTGTGTACTGTAGATATTGCTGCCAATTATGTAAAAACCTCAAGGTTCACACTTTGGAGATTAATAGAAATGCTTCACCCTGGCAGGTCTTCGTGTAGCCAAGAGCAGAGACAATGCATGTGTTGCTGTGGGATGTGGCTTTCATCACGGCGCTGTTAAACCCACACAGGGGAAACACCACTGCTCCCCAAACTCAGTAACCATGAAGGGGCAGCCACCCACACCTCTGCCCTGCAAACATGTCAGGACTGGAAAACTCTAGCTGGACAAACTCAGCTTACGCTTTGCCCAAGACAGATTTTGAAAGCCAAACCAACATAGTTATTAAAAGTATTTTGCTCTCCTCTGTCAAAATGTGGCAGATTAAAAACCTACAAAAATTCATCCCAATTGTTGTTGAAACTGGTTCTATCTGCAAGCAGGGATGATCATCTTTTACTTAGATAACCTCTAGTGTGTCTGGATATAGAGATATGCCATTGAGGTGTTGTGAAATGCACAGAGAGCTGAGTACCTGCAATGTGGGGCTGTATTTCACAGCAAAGATTCTGCCTAGAATTGATGGGAAGCTAACAAAGTCTCCTGCCCCAGCATTCTGGACTCCAGTGGGAGTTGGAGTACTGCTTACGTTCACAAGATACCTGATTAAACTATCATTGATCTGCTAACTGCTCCCTTTCCCGAACTAATTGGTACCCTCTTTACATCCCTTATAAAGTTTTCTTGGTGCTCAACCTTAAATTTCTTTCTAAATGAAAGGTTTGCCCCAGCAAGAGTCTTTCATAAGGTGACTTGTTTGGGGAACGAGCCAATGTTACGGAAGTGTTTGAAGGGGCCCCCAGGCAGATTGACTTGTCCCTTTTTGCTGCCAGCACCTGGCAGAAGGTTGCACAAGGATAAAGAAACTTTCTGTAATGAAACCCAAATGGTGAGGTTATTTTCATATTTCTCTCTCAGTTCTTGCACTAATAATGTCATTTAAATTTCAGTGGAAGGAAAATCTGAGTAAAAGTCTTTCAGCCATATCTGAGTTTTTAGCTCAAAAAACTGATTTTTGATGATAGCTAAAAAATCTGTTTTATAATCTCAAGTGAAGAGATAAAATAATGCATATCTGAAGATTGGCTTAAGTTTTAAACAAACAAAAAAAAAAATCGCAATTTTTCTCCCATGTTTATAAGTGTATTGACTTACCCAAAATGTTCCGTCATTGATGTGTAATAATATCACAAAACAGATTATAATAGAACTGAAGAGAACGTTGGGGTTTTTCTTCTTATATTTTGTTCAGAACAGAAGACATAACCTTAGGCCAAAAAGTGTTTTCCAAAGTGTATTGGTTCTGGTGAAGACTTTGATCACATTATTTGAGAGAGGTTGTCCTTGACCAAAGGGAGTTTATCCAATGTGGAGAACTCCAAACAGCAAAATCTGTCCTCTTCCTAAAGAAATCTTTCAGAAAATATGCTTTACCATTTCATGGAATCATAGAAACATTGACTGGATCTCTGTCATCTAGTCCAGCCTCTGTCTTGAGGCAGGATGGTAGCCAAAACAAAACCAGGTGAGATGTAGCCTGGTCTCACTGTGTATGTGGAAAACTTCCAGGGATGGTGAGTCTGCAATCAGTCTGCACAACCTGTTCCAAAGATGGACACTCGGCCATGAAGAGTCCTCCTGCATGAGCTGATTGGGAGAAGGTCTATAGGTTTGGAGGGAAAAAGCGTTACCAGTGAAAAGCAAGCCAAGGTAAGAGAATAGAAATTTCCATGAGTGAAGCATGCAGGAATTTCCCAAGGGCTGCCAAGCTCTGGATGCTGTTAAGTCCTGTTGAAATTGAGCAAACTGATAAACTTTGGCAGTGAGAGCTCAGCAAACCTGCTGAAGGTCAGCAGAGCACACGAGCGTGTAAGGTGGGCCACAGCCATGGAGTCAGATTCTGCTGTGCACAGGTGACAGCTGCGGGGCTCCACACACACATGATGGAACAAAGGGTCCCTGGGGGACTCCAAACAGCAATGGAGAAGGCAACACAAGCATTGGCTTGTGAGACTGCAGCTGGCCTCCCCACTGCTGCTCCAATGGGGCAACTGTGTGGAAATGTGTGAGTCAGTTGCATGAGGGAATAACTGAATGTGGTGCTTGAATAGTTATCTGCTGTTAATAACTTCAAGTTAATGAATAAAAGGTGTTTCCAAAAGTAATGATGGCAGTCTGTTAGCCATTCCCTTTCCCTGTTCCCCCAGTACTCCAGGTGTAGCCTGAGAATTATTTTCTTCCAATTACAAGGTCTTTTTTTTTTTAAACAGTGTTTTTAAAGAATATTTCTTGTGTTTGAATTAGCAATATTCCTATTGTATTAAACACATTTCTGATGTTATTTAAAATCCCAGTAGTGTATCACCTTACAGAATACTGTGTGAAATCACGCGTGCTTGGTTAGAGAAAGTGAAATTGAAAACAAAAGCATTTCCCAGTGCTGAGGTCCTTACCACAGGTCCTTCAAATGGCTTGGGAGCATAAAGCATTTTCTATCTCTCCCAAATGTGTTACTCATCCTTTCAGAATTACTTTCTTGCCTTAGAGACACTGAGAATGTTTTCTTCGCTGCAATCTCATTAACTGGTGCAATAAATATGGAGAACATACTCAATGAGGGATGAAGAAATGGAGCTATGATTAGTAACATTAAATTCTAGGTTTTTTCCTGCTGGGTGGTGACATCAGGATGGGATGAAGAAACGATTAAGGAAATTCTAGAAGTGACCTAGCCTACATCCTACACATCCGTTTCTGTGCTTATGCTTTACCTGTTCCCTTTGTGAAATCTTCCCTGACTATTCCTGTTCCTAGAGGTAAATTATTGTATCCTTCAGCAGACATTTCACCAACCTTTCTCTTTCCCTGCCTTCCATCTCTATACAAGCATGGAGTTTTTTTGGAAATGACACTATTGTAATATCTTATCCAAATATGAGGAATCATTGGAGACTGCAGAAAAGAGAAGGAAAGCTTATGGAGTCAAAAATTTTTCTCCCCATATTTAATTACTTTCTTTTGACAATTGATAAGAAACTCTTGCAGAAATCTCAGACAAATCTTAAAAAACAGGTCCTCCTTAAACGTACAATAAAACTTATGAAGGATTTGAGCCAGAGTTGGAATTCTGCTGTCCTGAACCTCCCCCAAAGCCTGACAGTTCTGCTCGTAGGAATCTGTGTTGACTTCAATCTTTGGCTTTTTTTTTTTTCTTTCCAGTCACTTGAATGACTGCTGGAGTTTTCACTATATACAGCCTGGAGCCTAATGTCTTTGAGTGGTTAGTATGTGCTCCTTGCTCCACAGAAACTCTGAGGGATATAAATTGTAGTTTATTGTCTGAATAAAAGTCTTTGAATTTCTCGCACCCACCCATAGGATGTGACTTCTCAGAGGAAGTCACTGCTCTCTTAAAAGGCCGATAAATAATTTGTAGTAGTCAGTGAGTGAAAGAAGGCAGCATCACTTCCTGCTTGGGAAGTGAAAGATAACGCTGTATGTAAATTTTCTTTCAGACAGTTTCATTTTTGACATCAGAAATGCTAACTGGTTTTGGCTACTTTATCCTGTGCGTCTGTGTATTGGTAGAATATCATGAATCCTCCATCTATGTCACAGTAACAGAGAAGCCCTTACCGCATTTACCTTACACTGATGAAGACCTTTTCATTGAAACAATGTGTGCCCGATTTGCACAGCTGCGGTAATCTCTCTTCGTTGTATCTCTGTGGCTTTGTCATGAGAAAGCTGGGCAAGACTGTTTTGGTCAGAGTGAATGACCACGCTGTGCTGCTGGGGCTTTTCTCTCTTGCTTCTCTCATTCTATCCCTTCTCATGTTTCCCTTTCTTGCCATGCAAGCAGAGCTGTGGCAGTTGTGTTGGTGAATGCTAACTAGGCAAAAGCTGGTGCAGCTCCAAGCAATCATTTTGCAAGTAATTTGTTTGGATACTGAATATCCAGCCTGTAGTTTTTATGCATCTACCCGAGGGATAACTCTTTGCATTAATTTAACACTCCTTCCAGCAGGACATTATCATCCCTTTCTACCATTTCTTTTCCTTGCTTTCTTTACTATTTGTATGATGCAGTATGGCTGGATCTGTACCTAAAAACAATCTCTAGCAGAATTCATTCTAAAAATACAAGTCTGCAGGCTCACATGCCACATTGGCCAGGTTGTTATTCATCAGGGAAGTCCCATGGTCAGCATACACCCCTGCCCTCACATGTACTTTAAACTTCTGTAGTTTAAGAATCTTCTAGTTCAGGAAGCAGGAGGTGCATGCAGCAATTCCTATTTTCTTAGGAAGAGATAGCTATCTTAAAAAGGACAAAAGAGTCTTGCTGCTCTGTTAGAAGGTGTTTTCTTCTGCTTTTCTGAATTAAGCCATGCTGTCTCTCTTCTCCCTTGGTGGAAAAGCTATATATATAGATGTACACACATAAATACAAAAATCTTATCTCTGAATTGTTGTGGCAATTGAGCTGGTGTTGGGAGGCTAAGACACCTTATGGAGAGAGTGATGTGGAGCCTTTCAGGAGCCAAGGTGAGGACAAAAGTCAATGTGATCCATCTCTAGACAGCTAGTAAGATAAGACAAACCCACAACTTGTCTGAAATAAGACCACGTTACTTAAATAGTTGTCTAAGTAGGACACTTATGACCATGTAAGATAGCTGTGCTACCTGGAGACCCTCATCTTGGATAGCATCTTACCTTGAAGACAATAGTTGTCAGACATCAGCTTCCCAGGAGACATAAAATGTCAGGTGTGGACCTTGACAGCCAGTGGATATAGATGGATCCCAAACAAAAAACTGCAGGGCAGGAGTCTGAAATAGAAGGCAGAAACTGCTGTATCCAGAAAGCTCCTCTTACTGACCTATAGGTAGTCTGGTTCAACTGCATAAAGTCCTTGCTTCTAAAATCTGATCATTGACATGCATCCCTGGCAAATTACTTCTCAGGTGTACTTGCTGAGAACAAAGCCAATACAGTGCAGGAAAACGGTAATTTCTATGAAATATTCCCCTGGAATAGAACACAATGTCATGGGACCCACGCTTCGCATAAATACCATAGCTGTTGCTCACTTTTGTGTCCATTACTGTTTTGGTGCATGTTTGACAGATGCACAGTACAATTGCTGCATTTATTCTTAAAAGTGTGTATTGCATGGAATGCTTCAAGAGTTAGAACAATGCAGTAAACAAAGTTGCTCATGTAGCACATTATCTCTTTATGTAATTTTAATTAACCATTGATATGACTCTCAATATTTGTTAGTTTTCTAACTATTAAACATAACATTTCTAACATAATTTTCTGAACATAGAGAATATGTGAACAGATGCAATATTTTCCAGAACGTTTATTTTAGTGTTTAGAGGTTAAAGTCTAGTTTCTGCAAGGATGTAGTCTCCCTGTACACTTAAACTGGCATACTCATGAATGTTTTGCAGCTGCCACACATATTAGTAGCAGTTCCTATATTTCAACTTATTTAGCTTCAAGATCCAACATTTCCTTCAGATATTTGTCCTACTAAAAAATGTCATCCTCCTCCATGGTATTTTCACCCAAGCATCACATTTTGTTTAAGATTACCCATCAGATGGTGACACAAAATTTGAAGAGCTCTTTTAAAATCCTTCCACACACAAGACCAAGGAATAGCAAATAAGAATAAGATGAGAAGAGGTGGATTATCTCCTTCTCTTGACCCAATACAAATATCACTAAAAGTTTTGGACCATGTGCATTGGTCTGTAACTGAAGATGCTTATTATCTGCTTCTCCATTTTCAGTTGCAAGCAAGGTTCAAGAACAAAATCTCAGTATCTTGCAAACAGGCTTTTTCTCTTATCCTGGAACTGTAACAGTAGGAAGCAAAATAAGAAATACAAACAACTATAAACTAATACTACAAAAAATACTTTGGTGAAATTGACTTCAACAGTTAATACACTTTTACTACTGATTCAGCAGTTGATCAGGACCTTACCTTATTTGTATTACAAATCATAGAATCACAGAATATCCAGAGTTGGAAAGGATGCAGTAGGATAGTCGAAATTCTGCACAGGACAGTCCCAGGAGTCACCATGTGCCTGAGAGCTTTGTTCAAATGCTTCTTGAGCTCTGTCAGGCTTGCGGCTGTGACCACTTCTCTGGGGATCCTGTTTCAGTATCCAAACCCCCTCTGGGAAAAGAACCTTTTTCTGATATCCACCCTAAGCCTCCCCTAATACAGTTTCATGCTGTTCCCTTGGCTCCTGTCACTGGACACCTGACAGAAGAGATCACTGCCCCTTTGCTTCCCCTCATGANGGATGCAGTAGGATAGTCGAAATTCTGCACAGGACAGTCCCAGGAGTCACCATGTGCCTGAGAGCTTTGTTCAAATGCTTCTTGAGCTCTGTCAGGCTTGCGGCTGTGACCCCTTCTCTGGGGATCCTGTTTCAGTATCCAAACCCCCTCTGGGAAAAGAACCTTTTTCTGATATCCACCCTAAGCCTCCCCTAATACAGTTTCATGCTGTTCCCTTGGCTCCTGTCACTGGACACCTGACAGAAGAGATCACTGCCCCTTTGCTTCCCCTCATGAGGAACTTGTACACTCTCCCCTCAGTCTCCTCCTCTCCAGGCTGAAAAGACCAAGTGACTTCAGCTGCAGCTCTTATCACTTCCCCTCAAGGCCCTTCATGATCCTCATTGCCCTCCTTTGGACACTCTCTAACAGTTTTGTGTCTTCTTTGTATTTTGGCACCCAGAGCTGCCCCAGCACTCGAGGTGAAGCTGCCCCAGTGCAGAGCAGAGAGGGACAATCCCCTCCCT